>VWZL01001691.1:177695-225381 GCA_013396915.1 Stercorarius parasiticus
TTCACAGGCAAAATAGTTTTTTCCTCTGCCTTCCCCGGGAGCTCCTCCTCCTCCGCGGCCCCCGCGGCAGCCCGGCCGTGGCCACCGACCCCCCCGGCCGTAGGTCCCTCCGCCGCCGGCCTCTGTCTCCCAGGAGCCATTTGCAATAATTCTCGCTGACCCCGGCGGGAGGTGTTTCCCGTCCCCTCCCGGGCTGGTTTGGGGTTTGTTTGGGTTTTTTGTTTGTTTTTTATTATTATTTTAACGTTTATTTTTTTTTCCCGTTGTGACTGTATGAAGCAGTTTAAAAAAAAAAAAAAACAACAAAAAACAAAATGTGAATATCAAAGCTGAAAGGCAGCTGGTCTTATAATTGTGAAAGCCTGATGAGTGAATGGAGCCTGACATGCATTGTTCACATAAGGTAGCTGAAACAAGTTTTTTCTACCAAAAAGAAAAAAACAAAACACAAACCCTGAATCCACCCTTCCCCGACAAACTCAATGGCTCGACTACGAGATGCAGCTGTTGATTTTAAATATATGCACTTCGTACCGGAGTGTTTGAAATGTGTTCCTGATTTACAGGACTTACTGTCTTAATTAACCTGTCTGTATTGAATAAACGTGGTCTTGTTTTTATTTTTGGTTCCGTGTCTCATTGTTAAGGGGAAGTGAATTTTTGGTTCACGAGAACAAAACTATGTGGATGATGCTCCAGTAAGCACGTTCCCCTTGATCTTTCGGTTGTAAGATCTCCATTTTGCAGACACACACACACACAGAAGGGAAAAAAAAAATCCCCACAACAATCCGCATAGTCTGATGCAGTGGGACACCGGTTATTAATGCATGGAGATGCAACTGAGCCCCTTTGTTTGCCAGCAGTGTTCATTGGTAAGCCATGAGACGCCCCTTCGAGCAGCCGAGAAAGTGGCTGTTGGAATTTATATGTCAAATAGTACTGAAAGCAAAATTGGGTATCTTGTATTGGGGAAGCAACGGAGCTTGTGTTGGTTACTTGTTTGGGGTTTTTTTTTTTTCTTTCTTCAGGGAGAGGGGGGAAAATAAAGACTCCAGAAAGGAGGGGAGAGAGGTCTAGGCAGCAATTTTTATTAAAAAAAAAATAGGTAAAACAGAATTTGATGCTGGTGATGACTAAGTTCTGATACCTATTCTGAATAGCTTCCTTGGTAAAATCCTATGTTAGGTTTTTAGGAGTCAAAGAACAAGCTTCAAGATCAGAACTGAACACATCAGACAGACTGGAGCATAACAATCTCCCAGCCCCCACTCAATTTGAGGTAAAAGCTGCTCCTTTGAAGAAGGTAGCAATCCCACATGAAAGAAAATGGAAGATGTTTGCCTTTGTCCAAGAGAGCAATTTGAGCAGCTACGTTTACTTGTGTGATTAGTTCTTTCAAGAATACATTAGATCCACAAAATATTTCAGATTTCTTTCTTTGCTACCAGCTACTGATAGAAACTGATGCTGAAGGTTTTTGTAATGTCTCACTGAATTCCTTATGCGCTAGGAACAGTATGTGGTGTTATTATTAGCTTTATCTTGATTAATTTATAAGTAGAATGCAGTTTTTCCATATCAAAGCGTGTAAAATGCAAAGGAAGAAGTTCAACGCATTTTAGAACCTCCTTAATTACAAACATCTGAAGTCCTTTTCCTCATAACTTATGCTGCTTTTGTGGCATTTTGCACAACTTGGAAAGGATTCGGATCTGCCATTAGCTCTTATCCTCTAATACAGTAATGTAATGTGTAGGTTGTTCTTACTTCAAAGGAATTTTTATTTGAAATTTTCTCGTTTCTTTCTTAATCCAGGAAAAAAAGTTCAATAGAATGTAAAAAGAAATCTTAGCTTCAAATATAACCGCTAGCCAACAACTAAAAAACTAGTTGTTCTCATATTTGTCCTTTAGATGCTCCGGCAGATAGGTCTTTGCTGTGCCGTTGAGTAGTTTAATTATCTTTACTAAAAAGGGCTGGAGGAAACAAGCTAAAAACCGAGCACAGTTGATGGAGCCTGAGTTGTTACGCAACTACGGTTAAAAATGTGTGTGCGGCTGTCGGCTGGAATTCTGAAAGCTGGCATGGGTGACTTGAATTTTTCACCACTGATAATTATGCATCGATTCTGCATCCCCCTTTTCCCCCCCCTCCTTTCTCCCTCCCTCCCCAAATCCTAGCCTCTGTATACTAATGAGAACAGCTAACTTTACAAGTGTCCTTTGTAGTCATTGAAAGCCTCGAGACATTCCTTTTAAGGATTTTACTAGAATAACACTTTTCAATAAACTGGCAGTTGAAGTGAGGCTTAGAAAAGATGCTAATAAATTTCACAGTGACTGGCTGGTTTTTAAGCTTCCTAAATTACTTCTAAAATAGCTTTTACTTTCTCCTTTGTGTGAGGCTGGGAGATGTATATACGAAAAGGGTTATAGTGAGCTAAGTGTTATGTAGAGTGTGTGATGATTTGGTAAAAGGGTTTTTGGCACTTGTTTCAGATAACTTGCATAACTCAGCGATGTGTCTTCATCACTCGTAACATGAACGTCCTAAGCTCATGCCAGCAACCTTTATCATCGCATCTTCCTCCTAAGTCTTTAAAATTATCTTCTTCAAAATAGAGCATGCATCACTTCTTCATAAGGGAGAACGGGTCGAACGTGGCTTACTTTGGTTTTGGAAGCCAAGTTTTACAAGGTGTTGGACCAATTGGAGTATTGCCAGAAGGTTTCCATTGACTCGTTGCAAATTCTCTTTTTCAAATATTGCCTAGTGCTACGCTATTGCGGGCATACAAACAGAAAGGGACTTTGCTATAAAAGTCACTGTCTACGTTGTTTCCCAAACAGGATAAAAAGGGTTGAACAGTGAAGGAAACATTTTTGTAAGCTTTAAATATCTGTGTTTTAGAGGTAGGGTTTCTTTAGTACATTTAGCCAGTACTGGTCCTCAGATACCGGTTGTTGGTTTCTAGAGAAATAAAAAGCAAATTTGGCCTTCACAGTATGCTTAGACTATCTTCGTTAGTAAGTGAAAATAAACTTTACTTCAACTTTAAATTTGGAATAAAATTATATTTTCATAATAGGCATTTAGCTAGATTTTATCTTTTTTTTCCATCTCGTAAGGAAAAAAATCGTTCAAAACACAAGATTTGGCAGTGGATCACATAAACTAGGATCAAAAATAAACCATTTAGATATTTGCAATAAGTGATATTGCAATGCATTGTGGAAGAAATTTATTTTCATTATATTTACGGGGGGCTATATGTTGAGGGTAAACTTTATTTTAAATAATTTTGTAAACAAATGCACAGAAGACGCACAATCTCATCTTTGAATGCGCCTCTCTGTGGTGTTGCGTTAGCATGGCACAAGGCTGACACAGCTTTTTCATTCATAGTCTATGTTGCAGCTTAACTCCTCCTGTTTTCTCTATATGACTGAACGCAAGTGTTTTCCTGACCCCTTGCCTAAAACTCAGTTTTGCACCCTTGTTATATTTTGATCTTTCTAGTGTCACGTTCCCTGAGCTTTTGAAAGTAAACCCAGTTTAGCCAGAAGTCTGGCAGGTAGAATGATTTTTGTCTGCTATTCCCCTCATGTCTCCTGTCTCCCTTTTAGCTTACTATTGTGTATTGCACCAGCACTTAGAGACACCTGTGAAAATTATTTTGGTAGAGTACTTGGCATAATAAGCATGGTAGGAAAGTAGGGACTCTGCCCTAAGTCCTTAAAATCAGGTTTTAAAGAAGGTTTTAAAGGAAATAGCAAGTGCATGTCATGGAAGGCATAAGGGAGAAGGTGGTTGTAGGCTGGTTAGTGCACAACTTAAGTTCTGGCCAGCCATCTCCATCTCCATCTCCATCATCTCCATCGCCATCTCCATCTTCATCATCTCTATCTCCGCCTTCATCTCCATCTCCATCTTATGAGCATCCCTCATGCCCTTCTTGTGCCTGGCCCCACGATTTTCCTCTCCTCACCCTGCATCCCCCCCTTACCCAGGCCATTATCTTCAGCTTGTGGTTGTAATTTTTCACTTTTACATGTCTTTTGTCCATGTTGTACTGCTTTTCCCAAGTATTAAGTAGCTTTGTTCTCCTGAGCTGTTTTTTTGGTAGGTGTTTTTGACTTGCTTGTTCATTTGTCTTCAAATATTGTAGCTCAGTCAGCTCTTGGTAGCCAAGATCTGTTTTACTTCTTACAAACCTTGCAGTGTATGAGTTGGAGGGCAAATTGCAACTTTCATCTTCAGTGTGTGCAACATAGGGCAGAAATCAGAGGTGAAATCCTAGCTGCAATGAAACGAACAGATGAAGTTAACAGAAAAATTCTCTCAACTTCTGTGGGAATTTCCTCCTGTGTTTTTTGCCTTATTTTTAAAGTAGCTGGAAAACACCACTTAAAGTGCTACAATAACCACATAAATGCCTTTGCAGCAACATAAAAATGACATCGTCAAGCTCATTTCCTGAGTCAATGAGGTTGGTGCACTTTTTCTCTTCCAAAAGTGATGCTTTAGCTGTGTGACTAACCCTGACCACCTTTGTCAAAGCTGCAGAACTGCTGTTCTGCAATTTCTCTGTCAAAAGGCAGCCGCTAGAGAAGAAGGGATGGGTGCCCTTAGAGAGAGGAAGGCTGCAGTGTGCCCAAGCCTCACTCGTAGACGCTGTAGACTCCACAGCAGAGGAAGCTACAGGAAATCAGGCACCATAAATTCAGGGGCGTGCAGCGTTAGCTGTTCCTTATGCAATATCCTGTATCTAAATGGTATTATTTTTGCTTCCCATGATATAATCTGGTGGTGTCTGGTCGAGTAATACGGCCAGCTAAGGGTACTCTTCATCGCTGTAGGCACTAGGACATCAGCAATCAAAAGAAATTGTAAAAACACCTTGTCTCTGTGTCCCCCTGGTAATCACTGGCTTGGCAGGACTTTCATGAAGAGGTGCTAAAGAAAGGCTGTAAGCTCCTGAGCTATATGAAGTTTAATACGTTCAATTCCAACCCCAAGTACAGGTTTTATAGCAGCAACAATTGTAAAGCTAAGCAGAAAAAAAAAAAATCCTGGTGGAGTTTTTACAGTTGGAAGCCAAGTGGTAAGTTAGGGAATAAATAGTCCTGCTTTCCTTTTCCTCCCATGTAGGTACTGTCAGTCCTCATCTGAGGAAATTCACTGCTCCCCAGCATGCTATGGGGCTTGTGCCATCGGCTGCCCCTCAGAAGGTGGTCTCTGACTTATTTTACAGTCCAGAGAGGTTGTGGTCTTCCAGCTCAATGGGATCACTTTTAGGAGCAGCACTGAATTAAAAAAATACATTTTTCATTTGGTGGTATGTGATGAAACAGCACCAGGATGAAAATGTTTTAATTAGAGGAAGTGGATCCTGGCTGGCTTAATACTAAATATTTGCTGCTCTAAGCATTTCACCACAAGAGGTTGAGGCTTATTCAATCAGTATCACAACAATTGTCCTAGTTTCAAGGCTTAAATCTACAGCAGCACGGGCTCCAGGTGCAAATTTGGGTTATTAGTGTTCTTAAATCCATGTTGCAATGCCTTTTCGTTTTTACAAGACTAGTAGTTTTCCACAGGAAACCAAGCAGTGCCAAAGCAGGTGACTGAATGTGTGTATGTATATCCCCAGCTTCTCCTGAAAGATGGAAAATGAGGGGGGTATCTAATCCTCTTCCACTGTTAGCACGCAGCATTGGCAGTTGCTGTTCTGACAATCCCAGGCAGTCAATCAGTATGGCCTACCGATGTGATATCTCATCTGTACATTGTTTTGGAAGATAAAAAAGCAGGTATTTATAATTGTCATCTCGCTGCTTTTCTCTTCTGTTAGCTTCCACCAGGCTCCTTTGAAAGCTGCTTTACTCCAAGGCCTCCAATGAAAACCTCCTCAGCCGCTTTCAGCTCTGTCCCGAACAGTGGCTGGATGCTGGGTCACAGGACACGGAAATCTTATTCCCATAAAAACGGAGTATGTCAGCCTGGAGTGTGCCAGACTGGTAGCAGAATGGAAAAATGGAAATAAGAGACAGAAATTCCCACCTCTGCATCTGTAGAGATCTTTTCTTCTCCCTTTTTTTTTTTTCCTTTTAAGAGAGGCTACAGATGCCACATGCCTCTGAAAGTCTAATTGCCTACCTCAGTAGGGATTTCGGAGTGATCCACAGCCCCAGTTTTCACTTTCCTCTTATTCTGCTGGAGACCCTTTCACAGCACATTTGGTTTGTGTCGATCTTGTTCTCCAGCCTGCAGTAAGACGGAGATGCTCCGGGGCTAAAGAGCAAACGTGTGACACGGGTGCTGTGTAGTGCACACACAAGCCTGGGGTCAAGCGTGACTCGCTGAAACAGTACGAACACACAGGGTCAAATGTGCAGAGGTGTTATTGACACTAAGAATAAAAGATAGTGGTTTTGGCAGTGTTAGGTTAATGTTTGGACTTGATGATCTTAAAGGTCCCTTCCAATCTAGATGATTCTATGATAGTCCTACACAAAGGACATGTGCTCTTAATTAGCTTTAAAATTAATTTTTTAGGAAAAATTTTAGTACACATCAAAAATTATGGAAGAATACCTCTGTGATTTTTGTCTCGTTGTCAAAGTTAAGGCAAATGTATTTTTAGTGCAATACTGTGTATGTCCTGTGCGTGCATTGCCTCGATAGCTGCTCCTGAACAGGTCTTATCTTAGTGAAAGCAGATCAGACCCTATCAGAACTACCAAATTATTGTAAGAAATAATAGAATTTCAAATGGGTTTTGGTTCACCTGCTTCTTCCTAAACAAAGCAAAAATCCTTATTGTCAGGCATATATCGATGCTGAATAACTCTTTCAAAGATGTCTTCATGCAGGAGTGACTTGAAATTTGCAGCCAGATACAGATACAGATCTTCCTTGTGATCGCCATGGCTTTCACTTATTTGCAATGTTTTTTCTCATTCACAAGAGTGGAAATTTTTCTTATATTTTCTAGAGTCAGAAAAGTTTTCCTTCGGAGTGAGGAAGAAAAAAGAAAAAGAAAAGAAAAATTCAGCTCAAAATCTAATTGTGAAAAACATTCAATGGTTTTGGATTGTATCTGCTTGGGGAAATTATGTTACAAATTGATCTTCACCTTTAAGTACAATAAGCACAGGCACCTAGACGTTGAAATTGTGTTGTCCAGGAAGCACTACTTTTAAGTCCATAAACTTTGGAAAGTTTTAAATAGAGAATGAATAACATTCATTTTAACTTGAATGTTAAAACTAAATAGAAAGAGAAAAGATTTTCAGTGAAATTTTCAATTTCAACTTCGCAAGTAGTCCAGTCCAATTTATTTAAACTCCTGTGACTCAGCAGAGGAGATTAATGGATTGACACCAAAGATGATCTTTCATAAGTGACAGTCCCACATAATTAAATTTTTAAAACTCGGGATTGTCATATTGGGTAAGACCTGAGCTTTAGGTAGCTCAATATCTTGAATGCTGGTCAACTGCTTCATACCAGCTGCTGCATGGTGGAAGAGCCCCAGCAGTTCTTGTCCTGCTGTCTGGCAGTTTGACTCCCTCTTGGTTATGTAGCTTACTATCCCTTCCATATTCTTGGGTTTTGGAGCTCTAGCCATGGTTACAGCTGATTTCCTTGATAACTGTGCATGATGGTTGGGTGGTCCAGTGCTTTCAGAGCCAGGAGACCTGACCTGCTGTTGTCAGTTGGCCCGTGTATGCTTGGATGCAAAGCTGGCTTCTGCAGAGGGCGGTGGGAGGGTGGTTGGGGTGGTCAGGGGAGAAAGGCTGTCTTTGTGAGCAGCAGAGAGCCCTACCAGCCTGTCAGACATGCCTGGTGGCTGACTTGGCTTCTGAGTGTAATGCTGAGGGCTGAGGATGAAACAGCAGGAATGAATGTTGCCTGTGGAAGCTGCTTCTGGAGCAGGGTGTGGGACTGGAAGTCATGCTCCATAAGAAGAGACTCCTCAGGAAATATTGGAGCTGACCAGGAGGAGAAACAGAAGACGAGAAAGAGATAACACTCCTCAAAGAGGTGAGATTTGAGTCAACACAAGGATGTGAAGAACTCTGAGGAAAAAGTGGTTTCAGACACTCCAGACCAAAGGAACTACACTGAAACCCAGAGGCGTGCATAAGCCTCATTTCCCCTTACCAGCTCCTAGAGAGGGCAATTACTAAAGCTTTGAGAGCAGACTGTGGAGCCCCATCATGAGAGGGAAGACTGTTAGAGACCCATCTGAAGAACTGTAGGTAGCAACCAGCTTCCTCACGAGGAAAAACAGTAGCATGGCAGAGAAAACTAAAGCAGCTTTTCCTGGCTATCTACAAGAGTGCTGGCATGTGGACACTGACCATGGGCAGCACTGACCCAGCTCTTCCTTCTGTTCTGGCACGCTTTTGGCTTTGGCACCTGCCTGGGTCTCGCTGGGATTTTGCCCTTTTCCTGCAGGACTGTGGGTCTGCACTGGCAGGACAGATATCATTTGGGGGCTTGAGCATATTTATTTCTGCATCGGTACTCCTCGACTCCCCACCTCTTGAGATCTGAATCTTTTGTCTAATGCTGCACATAGAAGCCTCAGCCTCCTCCATCTGCCCTGGGGAGAGGGGGAAATACGGCACTGCCCAAGTCTTGCTTCCATACTCATGGCTATAAAACAGAACTAGGAGATGTGTCCTGCCTGGTTATTGACTCCTTGGTTATCGCAAAACTCATGATTTTGAAAGCACTGAAGCATCTTCCTCTTTGAGTTACCTTTTTTTTCTTTTTAAGTTAGTTGCTTCTGCGCTTTAACCCACATCACGGTGAGCAAAATTAAGTACAAATGGTATCTGTTATTGTCTTGCTGTTCTTCTGACTGTACATTCAGCAACAATGACAAAACTTTTGTCAATACCAAAGACCTCAGCACTTATGTTTTCCTTCGGGGTGAGGAAGAAAAAAAAAAGAAAAGAAAAAAGGTAGCGTAGGCTACCTTTGCAGTTCTCCACGTAATACTGAGAGTCTCACAGCTGAGATTTGTGGCCCTCGGTGATCCTGGCGTCAACAGCTTCCCTTGAATAACTGCTCTTACTCAGTTGTTAACTCTCTCACTGTGTTTGATGATGTTTCTGAGGCACAGAGAAGCTGATTAAATAATTTACCACATCCTTATGTCTGGGATATAAGGACAAACCTCTTCCTCATGAAGACAGTCAGGCATTGGAAAAGGTTGCCCAGAGGTTGCAGTCTCCATCCTTGGGGTTTTTTAAGATCAGACTGGATAAAAAACTAAACAACATGGTCTGACCTCAGAGCTGTCCCTGCTTTGGACAGGTAGTTGGACTAGAGACCTCTTGAGACCCTTCTGACCTGAATTATCTTATGATCCTGTTGGCACATCCACTTGCAATAGAATATTGCATTCTAATGCAGCACTGGTATTCACACAGTGTTTCCCTAAATCGCAGCTAGGAATAAGGAATCCAGGCTATGTGAATGTAAAGCATGCAATTTCAAGACTTTTTCCTGCCGTAGCTTCATTCACCTTGATTCACTTTGAGTACTGCTCTCATTTAGGGTCCTGTCGTTGACAAGACCATTCTCAGTTTCTTCTAGATCTAGATTCTGCCCTTTCTCACTGAGATCTGTGAGGGCTCAAAAGCAGTAACAGCCTTTCCCCAGCCACCAATTGCTCATCTACTACAGGGAGGACATCCACTGCTCAGCTGATACTGCTCAGGCAGACACGTGCATCTTTTCCTCCAGCACTGGAAAAGGCAGACATAAAGGACCAGATGTCATCCTCATGGTTCAGGCATTCTTGCGTTCCCCCCATGGCTCACATCTGGATCATCTGTTGCTACTTTCGGACTCCACATTGCACAAACTATGTGCAACGTTAATATGTGCCCTAGGGGAAGGGTTATGCCTAAGAGAGCAAGAAAAAAGCCCTTTCTCAGATTTGAAGGACCTCACCCCTTCAGCTCTTAGGATTGTGTTCATAATGGCAGCTCTTGTCTCAGTAAGCCTAGTGCCCTGGGACTCGACAAGACCTGACAACACCCTCCGTATCAGGAAGCAGCTTGTTGTGAACCAGTGACTTCTCAGAAAATGTTCTAGTCCAGTGCCCACGTTGGGGGTTTCAGATCACTATGCCTGGACAACAAAAAACCTCCAATCTTGATTGTTCAAACTGAAAATTGAATGTGAGGTCAAATTTCTGTTTGCTACAGATTTAAATTCACATCCTTTGCTTCAGACAAGCCACAAGCCTGAGACCACCTCTCAGACATGTCTGTGTGCTCCGTACGCCTCTGGTCTCTAGCGCATATCATCCTATTCTTCTTTTAGCAAGGGCATTAGGAAATTTAGATGAGAGCCCACATGTCTGATCTTAACAGGGCAGGGCCAGCCCAGGCAGTTCGGCTACCCAGATCTCCTGGAGCTCGCAGCTTAATCTTCAGCAGCACGGCCAAGTTGTTCAGGCAGTCTTTCTGAACGAGAGCATCTCTGAAGCTCACCTGGAATACTGGCTGACTGGCTTCCACAGGGACAGCTTCTTCGAAGTCAAACAAAACTCCCCTAAGCCCCAAATCATACAAGAGTAATTACGTAAAGGAAAAAAGGGGAGAGTTTTCTATGGTGGCAGAACACTATGTTATTTCTTAGCAGAGTCGGACATTTGTAACAGAGGCACGTGTGCTCCAAGAGCAGAGCGCATATGGCCAACACATCTCAGCGAGCCACCTCTTAGGAACTAACTGTTCTTTTCCAATTAAATATCAAAAATGGGAAATGATGGATGGTTTAATCGAGCCCCATTACATAATTTACTCTGGGATAGATCATTCACAGTCGGGTTTTTTTTTTTCAAATGTGTCTCAACACAAGGGCTTTTCTTGATCCTTAGTTCTTCTTCTCTGTCTTATCTGAAATGCCATTATTTTCCCGTTGCTCTCCGTGGGAGGTGTGACCGGTGCCTCACACGGCAGCGCAGGCGGGGAGCGCTGCTGCCTGCTGTGCACCACCGCAGTCCTCTCCGTCCTCTCCATCCCCACCTTCCAGGAACTTGAAGAGCTTGTTTGGTTTTTGAACAAAACCGCTGAACTGTCTCCTGTAATGCCCTATTACCCTATCCAGCTGTAAAGTACTGCTTTTGATTTTCGCTTGGCTGGTTTGCTAGCAAAACTCTGTTTGCATGTATATGTACTGCAGTGGCATGCCAGGAGG
Source organism: Stercorarius parasiticus (assembly GCA_013396915.1). Classification (NCBI taxonomy): domain Eukaryota; kingdom Metazoa; phylum Chordata; class Aves; order Charadriiformes; family Stercorariidae; genus Stercorarius; species Stercorarius parasiticus. The sequence continues at coordinate 188,928 of VWZL01001691.1, forward strand.
CGAGCAGAGATATGTCTATCCGGCTACGTGTTTGGCAAAAACAAACCAATCCTTTTATCATCAAATAGGATGCCGTTATAGCCACCCTCTGGCCTCTCCCTCAGCAAAATTAGGCTGTAAAAAAAGAGGCCTGTCCTGTTAGAGTTAACGAGAAAAACCCAGTCAAAGTCAGCGGTGCAGGGACCTTAACCTTTCTGAAATAGGCGGCACAATTTGCATGGCTGGCGGTGTGGTGAGTCAGCACGGATGGGATGGGATGAGTTGATGGGTGGTTAGCGGCACTCCACCGCTTGGCTCTGATACCTTTATCTCCTTGCTGGGGGTGTGTTAACACCTTGCCTAATCTGTGTGCTTTCTTGGAGGGGGGTTATCCTTGCACCTCCAACAAGCACGAAACTGAGGGAGAGCGCTGACAAACTCCGTCTTCGAGTGCAGAGATTCAGGATGGGTGCCAGCAGCTTGTGTCAGCTTTGAGCCTGCGTTTCCCCGCGCCGTGGGGCTGTGACAGTGCAGACAGGCGCTTCCCATTAGATACTCACAGGCACTGAAAATAGACACTCCATTACTGTAGCACGTTAGCTGATGGTAATGATAGGGCTCTGCTTACTAGTTCAGTTACATACTGGCAATCTGGCCACTTTGCATGCTTTATTTATCAGGTATTAATTGCAACTTCCACTTATCACCCCCAGCCTAAATCGCTGCATCGTCCGTTGCAGCCTTCAGTCATTTATTTATTTTTGCTTTTGTTATTGGCATCAGAAAACTCAATTACAGGCGAGCAGGCATGCATACACAAACACACAGTAGTAGGTTTGTGCTGATGTTTTTAAAGATACACATCTGCTGATACTAAAAATAAGTCCATGTCAGCAGCTTGGTAATTTTAGGCTCAATGAGAATTCATCCCCATGGTAACTGTACAGTTGTTGAATCATTTATTATTTGAGCTTCAAAATCACAACAGTGCTGGCAATTTTCATCCTCTGAACATTTTTAAGGACCTTTTGCAGTGTTGCAGTACTCCTCGCTCCGCACCATCAATATTTATCAAGCAAACACCAGCCCTTGAACTGACTACCTGCTTCTCCTCGGCCGTCTCGGGACAGGGATACTCGACAGCGGGACGGCAGTTTAAATAGTTTTCACTTTTATGATAACAGCAGTCTTTGTCTTTGCCTTGGCTGTTTGGCTGGGGATGGCACACACCAAGCCCTGCAAACTCACGATTGGCAAAATGCAACTTTAAAGTGGAGACCTAAGCCCCAGTCTTTGTCTTGAGAGCCAGAAAATAAGATATCTCAGGTCTCTCTGTTGCAAGAGGTTTCGCAGATAAGGGGCTGGTAGTTTTTGACTGTGTAGATAGATGTGGTTGACTCCAAGCCGGTGGGGGGGACACACTGCCTGGCTTCGTGGAGATAAAAGCTGTTTGTACTTTCCCTCGCTTACAGATAACGTTCATTAGCCATCTTGTGCTAAAACCAAGAGGTCAGATGAGTTGGCTAGGAAAGCATAAGGTGAAACTCGGGTCCCCTGAGCCCAGGGGTTGCTTAGACTCCGCTCTCATGGAGCCTCTAGAGAGTGGGACTGGCGGAAGTTCTGCAGGACGGGGCAGGGGGGCTGTGACCACCGTCAGGCTTGAAACAACAGAAAATAACTCAGCAGCAGAAACGCTTCCACAGCATACAAATTGCACTGAAATGGGGTGCCTGAGACTGATTTCGGGATGGATTTAATCACAGGCATCAACTCCCTCACCAGCTGCCCGCATTATTTTTGTCGCACCATTGCTGGCCATTAGATTTACTCGAGTGCGCAATACGGAGGGCTGTTAACGTTTTAGGTAGAAGAGGTTCAGTCCCTTTTAATCTGACAAACTGGGGTCTGAAAGACTGACCCAGAAACACAGACACTATTGCCAGGTGCCAGCAGTTGTAAAGCGGTAACACTTAACAGAGCCGATTCCTCCTGGGTTAAACATTATAGCTATTATATACTGTCATGACTGATGCCGTATTTTTAGCTCAAATGCAGTTTCATTGTGTGAGCTTTTAAGAAGCTCTTGGACAAGGTAATCTGCAAGGCGCTTTTAAATTGCCTTTCATCTTATTAGTTCAGTTGAGTTAGAACACAGCGAGGCAAGGATGTGCAAGTCCTTGTAAAGCCGCCATCCCGCTGCCTTCCACCTTAAGCAGCTTTCTGTAAATCTGCCAGTGCCCAAAGTGTGTTGTGCATCTCCCGTGCGGGATTTGTCAGGTGATCCTGGTGTGCACCGCAGGGAGAGCCCGCCTCTGCCGTCAAGGGGAGCTCGGTTTCACCTCCCGTGCAAGTGTACGATCATCGCTGATGTCAGTCCAAGTCATCTACATCCAAAGGGACAATACAGTGCTTTCCCCAATGGCAGAAGCAGGAGAAGGTGGCCTGTCCACCAACCAGGCCCCAGCATCAAAGCTCTCTCCTGGACAATCGGCAGCTATTCTTTATTCAAGCATCTGGTTGCTCAGTCTGTTCATTTAATTAAACCAGAAATTTCCTTCCCTCCAGTTGGTTCAGCCGCTATACATTTATCCCAGAGCACATACAGAGACAGATTTGGAAGATGCTGCCCTTTTTTTATTTCCACCTACCAGCCTCCATCTTCCCGGGCTGGAACGCTGCTCTGCGGCCGCGGGCTCAGCTGGCTGAGGCGATGCCGGGTCTCGCTGCACCGCAGCCAGAACATTTCAATAGGAGAATTACTCGCCTGTAGCATCCAGAAAGCTGGTCACAGCTCACAGGTTTTTTAATGAGTTGGGAGGGGGAGAAAAATCACCTGCACAATAGACCAGAAGCGGCGTTTATTTCCAAACCCGTTGTGGCCAAGAGCTTGTTTCCAAGAAGGTTTTTTCGACTCACCGCGCAGTGCTGGGCAGGCGACTCAGCTCTGCCCCGCAGCCTGCTGCCCATGGAGATGCGGTGGCTGTGCCAGAACCCCACAGCTCTTCCCAAATACTGTTTTCCCCTTGTCACAGAGAATAAAGATCTGAGTAATGACCTCAAATATGCTGTTACTGCCATGTGGCATACCGCTAACCACAGCACCCAGTTTTACATTGTCATTATTTTTTGATTTTTACCTAGTTATACGTTTTTGATCCTGTTTGGGGAGGGGGAAGACACATAGAGTGATGTTGTGTGTTGCCCCAGCAGCGTTGCTGATCATGGGGCCCTGCAGTCTGTGAGCTGGGTCCAGAGGAGGGCCACGAGGATGATCAGAAGGCTGGAGCACCTCTGCTACAAAGGCAGGCTGAGAGAGCTGGGGTTGTTCAGCCTGGAGAAGAGAAGGCTCCAGGGAGACCTTATAGTGGCCTTCCAGTACCTGAAGGGGGCCTACAAGAAAGCTGGGGAGGGGCTGTTTGCAAGGGCGTGTAGCAACAGGACGAGGGGCAATGGTTTTAAACTAGAGCAGGGTAGGTTTAGATTGGACATTAGGATGAAGTTCTTTGCAATGAGGGTGGTGAGACGCGGGGACAGGTTGCCCAGAGAGGTGGTGGAGGCCCCGTCCCTGGAGACATTCAAGGCCAGGCTTGATGAGGCTCTGAGCAACCTGATCTAGTTGAAGATGTCCCTGCTTACTGCAGGGACGTTGGACTAGATGACCTTTGAAGGTCCCTTCCAACCCAACACATTCTATGATTCTATGATTCTATGAGCTCCTGGGGTGGCCATAACCGAGGGTACCTGCACAGCTGTAACCCAGGGTACCCCCACAGCCTTAACCCAGGGTACTGGGGCCAGAAGCCCTCCCCAGGCACTAGTGGGGGTGTTATTGAACCTGCAGAGCAGCAGCAATTGGTGGCCACGTGTGGAAAGGAGACTATCCTGCCTGAGCCTTGGAGACCAGGCTGGGTTTGAAACTTTGGGTGCAGTCTCTTCCAACACAGGATGCATTTTTATCTGAACTCAGAGAGAAACAATGAACGCGTGAGTCCCTCAGACTATTTTTGCAGTTGCTGTCTGAAAAGAATCGTGTTAAAGCCCATCTATCAGCTCTATCTTACTAGCTTTTTCCATCTGTTTGTAACCGTATGTTAGTTAGTAAGGCGGTGCCATGGATAATTTGTATTAGGGTAACGACAAGGGTCCTTTAACCGGGAATGGCTCCTGAGCAGTGGGGTGCTCTAGAAATGTTGTCACTCCATAACTTTGTGCTTACATACGATCGCTTCTAGGAGACATTTATTCCATGTAGCATCCCTGCCCTCTCCACCCTGCAGGCACATTTGCATGGGCTGAAACTTTTTAATAAATGGGCTACTTGTTGTTTTTTGTTTGGAGTGTATCTTGCCCCGCAGGCTACACACCAGGCTCCTAAGAAGTGCAGGCGAAGACGTTTCAGGCGGCCAGCATGTGCCAGCTGCTGCAGCTGCCTGCTGAAACCTGGCTCAGCTGATGGCTGGGGAGCTCGCAGCGCAGACACCTTCCTCTATAACCTCACACTGCCTTTGATGTAGGGGCTGAGACTGGAAGCAAAGCAGGGGCAGGGGTGCTTCCCCCGGTTCCCGACAGCCAGAGGGACACACATACAGCATGGACGGGGCCAGCATCCCCTGCATCACAGCAGCCCGTGCAAGTCCCTGCCTGCATGGATGGGCACAGGGCATAGGGGTTTGACGTTAGAGATCTCAGAGCAAACGCTAACAAAATCCCATTTTTGCTGCTGATGCTTCATTATACAGTGATGGATAGGTTCTCTCTACAGGCGTCAACGTGTAACAGCTCTCTAAAAAGCAAACCAGATTTGCTGATTAATCTAGGCTACTTTAATTTTCTCTGCGCTCATTTCTGCACATTCTTATTTCGTTCCCGTGCTGTCAAGGAGGACTCTCGCTGCAGGTGTGAGAGAGAGGACCGCCCTTCCCTCCCCATCGGGGATCCAGCTGCAGTGGGGCCAGCAGAGCCTCAGCCTCTGCCCAAACCACCCCAGACTCCAACAGTGATTCACAGCAGGGGCTCAGCATTCCCCCCAGGCTCCGTGCGTACAGTGAGGCTGGGACCACTCTTTTATCACCAGTCAGGCTCAAAAATCAGTATGAGATCAGCTGTCGATTGCTGGGGTTGACACGGGCTGGTAGCCTTTATGGTCCAAACCACTCCTGCTCCTGGTTTCTGCAATGATGCCAGGTGGGATAAGATTCTGCCACCCATTCGCCCATCGCGGAAAACCTTGGTTGAGTTCCTCTGCAGGGTGATGCGATGTGCCCAGGCTGCGAGCAGGGTGCTGTGCCTCCAGATTGCCTTCCCTAAATGTTCCCTCGGGTCTTTTCAGGCCATTTCATTGCCTGGGATCCTGTGACGCCCAGTGTTGATGGTGGTGCTACTTCAACTCCCTGCTCGTTCCTGGCTCAACAGTGGGTCTCCCCTTGGCTCTGCGGGCACCGCTGTTGATCAAGCTCCAAACTGTAATCAGTAACAGGGAACTGTTCCAGTGGTTAAAGATCTCTGTTGCTTCTCTATGCCCAAGAGGGCCCTTGGACCTTCAGAGCCATGCCCAGGACCCAGGACAGTGTGCAGTGGCACAGGGCTGGCTGCAAGCATGGCTCGGGAGGAGGAACAGATTTTTCATTGGGTTGCTCTCATACTATGAAATCATGGCCCCAGGGGATGAAAGGGGCCATACCTCGTAGGCAGAGGTGTTATCTTTCATTAACTGGAGTGATAAAGTTGAAAAAAACCCAAAACTTGGGTCTCCAGGCCCTTCCTCGGGTATAATATTTCTGTGTTTCAGACATCTTGTAGGCAGAGCCAGTCAGGGTACGGTTTACTGGAGTTCATATGGGCTCCTTGTTCAGTTAAAGCCACTAAATCAGCTCCGTCCCTTCAGCCCAGCGAGGCTGACGTGCGCAGCCACATCCTTCACACCAGTAACTGAAGTGGCGGGGTTGGTATTTAATAATTCTTTTTAGCTGTTTTCCAGCTCAGTTCTGTAGCCAGCACTTTGGCCGCGTGTCCTTTCAGCAGGGTTTGCTCTGACTCTCTTACTGAAGTGTCTCATCACAGGAGATCCCACAGCAGACCAGGGTAACACTTTCCCTGGGAAGATGCAGGTACTAAGCCAAGTAACTGCCACATGACATGCAAGAGCCACAGGAGAAAGTTTTTTATCACCACTCTCTATTTATACCATGAAAACAAGTATTTTTTTCTTTGCTTCCAATTTAGCGCATCATGACCTTCCATTGGCTCCTCAAGCCAAGTAGAGGTGGCAAAGGCGGACGAATGCAAGCTTGTCTCGCTTACACTGGCTCTGACTGCCCAGACTTGTTTGCCAAGTAGCCCATTCTTTGACCTGTGGTGTGTAAAAGGATCTCTTGGCTCCCTTTTCGGGGCGAGGATGCAGGCGAGAGCGGCTGTTTACATCTCCATTCAAGTGATTAATGATTAAACAACAACAACAAAGGAGTCCGCATGGATCCACGAGCCGAACATGCCTGTCTGAGCACACACTGAAATAACCGCTTGCTTCGAGGTGACATCGAGCCTGGCAAACACACTGGCTCCTTCCCTGCAGCGTAAGACTGGAGAGGGACAGGGGATGGAGGGGGGATGCTGGGGAGGGGGCCATGACCACCTCTCGCTGCCCTCTTTTCTGGGGCCGTGCTGTGGCATTTTGGGTCTCTGCACCAGCACTTTGGATCTCTGCATCGCATCTTTCACCCCCTTCCCTCCCCTTCAGCACTGTCCCCCTGCCAGCCCTTCTCCCCTGTGAGGGGCACAGCCCAGGTCTGCCCCCTCCCCAGCTCCAGAGAGGCCAAGGGGGTGACCTTGGAGAACACCAGGACGGGATAGAGATCATAGAATGTGTTGGGTTGGAAGGGACCCTCAAAGGTCATCTAGTCCAACCCCCCTGCAGTAAGCAGGGACATCTTCAACTACATCAGGTTGCTCAGAGCCTCATCAAGCCTGGCCTTGAATGTCTCCAGGGATGGGGCCTCCACCACCTCTCTGGGCANTCTCACGAGAGCAGAGTAGACGGGCAGAATCACCTCTCTATCAGATAGAATCAGATAGGCAGGAGCATGAAAAAAGGGAGAAAGTCCAGACTCAGGGCAGTTGGTTACAGAAGGGAAGAGGACATCCCCACCCTCAACCCACCCTGGAACACTTCATTACAAGGTGGTTAGAGTCTTCTCTCTCTTCTCGTTATTTTGGCCAATTTCTACCAGCTCTGCATTTTAACAAGGTCCCTTGCTGAAAATGTTAAAACATTAAGAAAAAAAAAAAAAAAAGGCGGTGCAGGCATTGCCTTTTTCATTGCAATGTGCTGTTTTCTGGCAGCCTTGCTTTTAGGATGGATCTCACCACTTTTAAGATCCCGAAGTACAGCAGTCCTAGTGTTCAAGGTTGTTGGCAGGGATAAAAGCACCCTGAAAAATGACGTCTCCTTAGAGAAGAGCAGTGCTGCAATCCAGACACCAGAACATACACAGCTTTGGTTGGCAAGTTACTAATTATGGGTTAAAACAGACTTGCGGTATCGCTTTGCAAGTTACTTCAATCAGTGTATATTTATTTTCAGCTTGCAACCTTTGAAAAGAAAACAACCAAAACCCACAGACTAAAATATAATTAAAAATTTAAAGTATTCAATAGTTTAAAAATTGTTTGGTTTTGACGGCTGAGGATGCGTGGTGGAAAATTTGGGAGGAGAAATTTCAGACCTGTCAAAATAAGAGAGCACCAAGCTCTCTATAGCTGCACCCAGGGAGCACAGAAACCAGCCTTTCCCAACACCCACTTACAGCTTTTGCTGTTGTGAGACGTTATAGTGAGATTATCCCTCGTCTTGCAAAAGTGCAAGTAGAAAAATAAAAGTTTAAGGGAAGTGTTCAAGGCCAGGCTGGATGGGGCTTTGAGCAGCCTCGTCTAGTGGGAGGTGTCCCTGCCCATGGCAGGGGGGTTGGAACTAGATGATCTTTAAGGTCCCTTCCAACCCAAACCATTTTATGATTCTATGAATTTTTCAGAACTCCTTCAGGCTTAAAAAAAATCCTACCCTAGATGTGGGACATTATTTTCGTAGTAGACAAATTGTGATAGAATTCTTATTTTTTTTTAAATGGTTTTAAACCCTGAAAAAGATTGCAATGCTCCTAGTTAAACAATGTAACATCATGCCATGCTGACCACAGAAAGCACCTAAGTTTTAGACACCAGCCTGTTTAAAAACAATCCTTAACATTAAGGTTTTATAAAAACTACATAAAGTACATAAATATTCAGGTTTAGATTTTTAATTTGGGAATTTTAAAATACAAGATAACATGCTTGCTGAGACTCAGTTAAAAAAAAAAACAAAAAACAAACAAAAAAGCCCAAAAAAAAAAAAAAAAAGGGGAAACAGGATGAAGATATAGCAGCCCAAATACTGGACATACTTTTATCATCAGGGTAAACAGGGCTGTCAATCCTTAGGTCATCCAGGCCAGTGGAAGGTATGATATGCTTCCACAGTTTAGGTTTTTTGTCTTAAGCATATAAACCCATCAGATTTTAAAACAGGTTTTACTAAGACTGTACTTCAGAAGGTGAATTTCCTCCATGTGACACAACAGTTTTAAATATAGTCTTTATAAAAGTATAATATGTTTTCACAATCTTTTTTTTTTTTCAGATAAATTCCAGTTATTACCTTCATATTACATAGTATGTACACATCTGAATACGTAAGTGACAGATTCACATCAATCAATAATCTTAACCTCAGAGGACATTACATCGTGGAATTGGACTTTCATCTTTACTGATGGAATCTCAGGCTTTCCTGTTTAAATAAATAAAATTGCCTCCAGCTGAGAGCCTGTCTAACTGACGTAAATGAGATAGTCAAAGATATCAAAGCTGTGAGATTTCCCAATTAATCTTGCAAAAAGAAAACCAAATATACACAAGTTTTCCCCTTTTGTAGGGATCACCTCATTTCTAGTTTGTTTGATTTCTAAAACACACAACCATTATAATGAGGGAATGATATATTACTCAGCTTCAGGTTAGGTGAAATTTCATGTTGTAATCAATTAAAACAGACAGATTATTGAAAAAGAATATAAAGGATTCAGTTCTGAACTTGATAAATAGAAGCCAAAGAATCCCAAACATGAGAGAACCTGTGAAAAATAACACAAAATCCAACTCAGATCACATATATTAGGATGTGCATCTAACTATAAAATCTGAGGCCAGGGTCCTAAGAAGAAAGTGGTATCATCATAGAAAAAAGGCTGGTGGGGACCTGAAGAGGACGTCTTGTCCACGTCTGTGCCCGACAGTGGGGACAGCTATACCAGTGCCATCTCTGATGGGTGCTTGGCCAACCAGTCCCAAAAGATCACTGGGGTGGAGACTGAGCAGCCTCCCCAGGCAGTCCAGATCAGTACTGAGCTACTGCTGGTAGGAGAAGGCTTGTTCTGACGCCTCCCTTAATCCCTGGCTGTAGCTCCATCCCTCTCTCATGGTCCCATCCACGGTGAGAAGAATTTATTCCTTTTCTCCTCATAGTCATATTTTTTTTAATATGCTGTTCTCATACCTCTCCTCAGCCTCCTTTTCACCAAACTAAGCCATCCCAATGCCTTCAGCAGGCCCCTGGGAGCTGTTTTCACATCCCGTCTGTTCACTCTGCAATTGGTCCACGTCTTTCTGCAATTTTTGTGCCAGTTGATAGCCATAACTTTTTGCTAAAATTTTACCAGCACTGTATAGAAGACTTGGAAAACTTCAAGGGCACCCCAAGCAAAAAGCCCATTTGTGCAACCCAACATGAGGTTTGCCTTTGTTTTCTAATTATTGTTGCATTCAGTTTGTGATTTATTTTTTCAAACCTTTTCTGTCCTACTGCTTCCCATGCACTCATTCCCTACCTGTATTTGCACAGTTGAGATATTCCTGTGAAGTTAATATGCAAAGACTATTCCACCATCACTCTCCAAGTGGCTTATATAGGCTAATTTTCCCTCTGCATAACTACTAATTTATAATTGTACTCCAAAATTAAAGGCAGAACCGTCTTCTCAGGAAGAAAAGTTGGAAATACCATTTAAAAATATTTTGCATCAACTAATCCTGTTCAATATCCTCATGTTTACAGAACAGTCACTTAAAAGAATGCCCTATCAAACACTTCAGACTGTAACAGTGTGAAGTTTGCCAGAAGAAAATATAAATCTAGATTACGTTGCTGTAGCGATTGTGGGAGGGTGGCATACAGGAAAGAGAAGAGCAAAGAAATAAGGTAAAAAATGAAAGGGGAAAAGAAAAATTAAATTAGATAGCCTGATTTCCATTATCACTTGCCTTGTCTGGAAAAGTTTTCCTGCTGTGCCACCCCCCACTTCNTCAGAGATACCGAGACGCTGTTGTGGATTTGGTCTCACTGTAACTAAATACTGCTGTAGGAGGAACATAAGCACCCCATACCCAGAGCGCTTTACAGGAACTCTGTTAACTGTTGATGTTTCCCAAGGGTCTCTCAGGAACCATATCATGAGTTAGGTCCTAAAATTTTGCTATTCTTTATGCTGAGTTTGTGGAAAAATCAGGGAAGAAAAAGCAAAACAGGCTCCAAAGCTGCTGGGATCCCAAATTAGGCATCCCCTGTGCAGTCCCCACATTCACAGAGGTAACGGATTTCCCTCACACAACCATTAGTGAAAAGGTGGACTGACGCCCTTCTCTGGCTGCAGTGTTGCAAAAGCCCATTTTCTTCTTGAGAGAATACACCAGTGATGGAGCACAAAGATGCAGCCCTTCAGCCACAGTTAAAAGATACATCTGGGAGAACAAACAAGGCAGAACCTGACACTGAGGTCAGCCTCTCCAAACAACACAGGTCCCAGCTCCTAGGCTCTCCACCCTGGACCATCCACGTGTTTTAGAGAGTCTGAGACTGAAGCACATTCACAGCTCCAAGTGCCTGTCTCTGTGGGGGGAATCATCTTTGGCAGAGTAGCAGCCCAGCTGTGCTTTCCAGGAGAAGCTGGATGAGCAAGGAAGAGTCCATAGAATAAATGCTTTCCCATGTCAACCTCCAGAAGTACAACCAAGCACATTTTTTGTGGATTTGCATGGTTTTAAATAGTGTGACAGGTCTTCTTGCCAAAACCCTTTTATCTTGTTTGGCAGTAACTTTCTCACTTGAGTTTCTAACTTGCAGTGGAAATTAGCAACAATAAGTTGCTTGTGGCCAATTTCAAGAACAGATCAGCTTGCAATCCTCTGTTCTATAATATTTATTTTAAACATGCCAGAGAACCTATCCCATTTGCAACTTTTAGCCTCACAAATCTCTTTTTTTCCAGAGTTTCTTTTCGCCCACCCCCCCTTTCTTCAGTACAAATAATGAGTATAATTGCTATGGGAAGATGCTGTGCCCTAACCAAGTCCCAGACAGAGCACAGAATGCTAAAAGACATCAGTTATTTAAGTAAGAGCACATACATCATCCAATTTCTTTGCTGATAGTGACAGTTGTGGTGCTGGGTATACTCACTCTCGTTCAGAGAGACCAAACTCCAACTACTGTCCTTGCCTGAGCTTCCCTTAAAGCAGGCAAGGTGCTGGACCTTACAACAGATCATAATTCCTTCTCTTAAATACGAGATTGTTAAACAGCAAGCAGTGTGGGTAGAACAGGAAGTGGAAAAACAAAAACAGTATCACAGGAGAGATGTTAACTGCATTTCTCATTTTCTGACTATGCAGTGTGATCAAAGTTTGGAAATACCTACTCCTGTAAGCCATTTAAAATGTAAATATCTGAGTACATAGGGAAAGCATACAAGATAAGAATCAGAGACAAAGCATTTAACATACCGCACTTATATATATTTTTTTTAAACAAAGTTACAGCATTTTTCCTCAGATAATCCACTTTACATTCCTAATTTCTGCACTGTGTAAAATATGTCTGTATATAAAGTTTACAGAGGCTTCTTCCGCGCAGATTAGACAAATATGTACAAGACAACTATTTTTTTATAAAAATGTCAAAGGCACAATTAGAGGTCTTAAAATACTTTTTTTTAAAAAAAACAAACAACTTTAAACTGTGTGCAAAATCAGGTAAAAAATACTTTTTTTGCTATGTCATAGAATGTAGTAGATCAGACTTTGTAGGTTCAGGCTAAACTATTTCTGTGTTAAGAGCAGCTTAATACTTTCTTTATCAAGAAGAAACCCTCAAGTACTTGTGTGATTTCAGTACCTGTGCTCTCAGTGAAGGGCTTAGTGGTCTGTGCGTGCGTGTCTGAAAATCGTGCATTAACTTTAAAACAGTCAGAGGTTCGTCTGCTGATTTCCAGAGTTCTGATAAGTTTTCTTGAGCACAATTGACTTGAGCAGTGGTAAAACAGGGAACACAATGAAAATCTCCATCTAGGCGAGCTGTGTTTGTTCAAAACATCAGAAAGGGTGGAGGAATCTGCATGAAAGAGTTGTGCAGGTCACTGAACCCCATGATAGAAGCAAATCTTAATTTATTGATTTCCAAAATACCAAATCTTTACTGAAGGATCAACAGCTTTAGTTTTCACCTCACGCACACGAGTTCAATGACATTTTGTGTTAGAGAGAACAGTGTTTCACTAAGAGTGTGCCAGAATTTATGCACTATAACATGACCTTCCAGCTTTCAAGGTGAAGTTTTACAAACAACTCCATCATAGCAATACCATTACTATTCCCCAGTGCCTGCTTCGCTCACTTCTACCTTCCCATCTCTGACACAAGTACTCACACAGCTAAGCCGTAAAGTGGGTTGGGTGAAAACAGACTGAAAGCGAAACCCAATGGGTTCTTCCAGTTGGATCAGCTTTCCCAACCAAGGTCCCTGCATGGCAATGCCCACCATAGACAAGCAACAACAGCTGGATGGGAAGCAATGTAGTGTAGTTTAAGCCATGATGCTACTAACCACCTAACTGCGGCCTCAGACTGTTAGAGGGATGGGATTTAGCTTTATCAACCCAGCCAAAAGTCAATTTGTTGGACAACTAGCCAATATGGTCACTTCTGTCTTTACGCATGCTGTACTTCACTTCGCAGGACTTATAGCAGATGACAGTGAGGTGACGCTGCAGGTGAAGATTTTGCCTAGAAGCGGATTACACCCTTGGCTAAGTTGCTTTTGTGTCAGAGGACAAATGAAAAAGAAGGCATTTTTGGTTGTTTTTTTTTCAGAGGAGAAGGTGAAGAAAAGAATAGAGGAAAGAAGAGGGCATAAAAGAAATCTATCACTTTTTTGACTATGTATTTTTAAAAGTAGTACTAGAGATTACAGAAAAATTTTTCATAAATATTTCTGTATCTTCCTCTATGACTACTGCACATGATAAAGCACATGGTGCAGCCACCAATATACTGCTTTTCACTTCAAGTTGTATTTTCCTGCACAGACGCTTTTGGGTGACTTCACCCTTTGTTCCTATACAGAAGATAAAGTAAAACAAGCTTGAAAGGCTGAAGCGGCCTGATCAGAAAGCTCACAACAGCAAGAGAGTAACTGCCAGTTACTCAAACACAATTTACTTCATTCCTGTGATTTTACATCAGCATGAGATTTAGAAATCAGATTCTGTAGTTACCTAAGGAAGCAGCTCATTCTGCCTAACCAACACTATATCCTAGCACATTGCTAGGAGAGTAACATCATCTCTGCACTTTGCTTTTCAGAAAACTGACTCTGAGGAGCTTTCTGGAGGCTCTCAATACTGATATTAAAGCTTCAAGTAGCATGCATTTGGAGCCCTGGGAAGTACGCAAAGCAGCAGCCCGTAATAAGTCTAGAATAGTCAAAATCCCTTAAATGATGGCTTTAGTAGCCAAGCTCCTAAATATTGCAGTGTGACATTCTGGACATACCAAAGAGTAGCCATGTTCCCAGGGCAGCAAATGAAAAATTGTGTGGAGTATGGTGGTTATCTGAAGGAAACACTATGATACCCCCAAACCCGTCTCCTGGGGTTCGTTATCCTTACCTTCTCTAAGGAAGTCTAACTGCTGGGGCCTTTAAATGCAAATCCATTCTTTGGACACTGTCCTGGCCGGATCATTTGTGTGTACAAGTCCATCCTCTGCTGCATACTACAAACACAAGTTAAGATAGAAGCAATCAGAAGCCAAACTAGTGCAGAAGAGAGCCAGCAGCTAGCTATGCAACCTTAACCTTTCTTAAAGCCCTGGGCAGATATCAAATTTCAGGCCACATAATTAGACATTTGTAATGCTCCCATCACCATGGCATCAAGAGCAATTCAAGAGAAACTACACTGGGGTAATCAGCCTCCCCTAACAGCGCAACACATGGGTACACACAGTATCTTGCTGAAGACTACTGTCTGCAGACTCTGGCAGTCACAACTGACTGGTCTCAAGAGAGTCCCCCTGGAGATCAGAGACAAACACACCTCCTGTACAGCCGGTGCCACACACAGTCTCAAAGTCTCTAAAGGAAAGTTAACAAGTTCACTACTAGATAGATCCACATAGGCCGTTTACCCCTGAAGTTGTCCTTATACTGAAGGATGCAACTGGCTTCCCCTACTTAATATACAATTTTAAGATGAAAGTAAAAAAAAAAAAGGCAAATAAACACCCACAAAAGGCCATACTTCTTGCTCAAAACCACCTTGATCATTTTGCTTTATCTCTTGAGCATGGCTTCAAGCTCCTACCATTTCCATGCTATTCCTTAGACCTAGGACAGCTTCCCCAAGCCACACTAGAAAGATCATTCCCAGACCACCTCCACTTCTGTTCTCCAAACTCATGGCTATAAAAATATCACGTGAAAGTTTTTGCTGGGGACTGTCAGTCTTTCCTTTGCTTGCTTACATCTGTGTTTAAATCCTTAGCTAACATGATATTCATGAAGACTAAGTTTAGCCCAAAGGCCACTGTCCCAAGACGCCTTGTGGAGGAGTCTTCCCTCCCCATGAGTCTGACAGCGGTAGCCTACATGCAGCTCTCTAAATTAAAGCTCATCATCTCAAGTTCCTCTGCAACTTTTAAGTGCAGTAGGTGCATTTGCCTCCAAGCCCATGTTCTTGCCAAGCATGTTTTCAGCCTTGCCCTTCCCCGGTTCCCACTATTTGCAAAGCCCTGAATCATCTTCATACAGCATAGTATGTAGGGGGGGAGCTCAGTCACAGCAGGTGACAAGCAAATCCAGCAGACAAGCCATTCCTGAGTACAACATACAGATGTTTATGGTTCCCTTCAGACAAAAGTCTTCAAGGGGTTTCACTAAGCAAATGCAATTGGCTACTTCTACAGTGAACAGCCATCCACATCTAGAAGGAGAACTATTTTTTCCATAGGAACTGCTCATAATGCTTGTTTATCCCCGCAATATTGTGTTCCTGAGTACCTTTGTGAATAATTCTTCACAGGTGGCTTCACTAGGTAGCAGAGGTGGTCTAATGCCAAAGATGACACTTGCAATCATTGATGTGAATTTTGAGCCTGTTGCCAGAAAAACAGCTATGGGAAGTTAAGATTTTATGCCGTAGAGTAGCATCTTCATACAAGTTTATCACAGCACAACACTTCCCATGTATGGTTCCCTGCATGCCTTTTTCATAATATTAAGAATCTTACTAATCTCCAACAAAGTACTACCACAGTCTATATACCTCTGTACTACTCAACTTCTCAAACACAAGATCCAGGAGTCACCTTATGACATTAAGGAGGCTGAAAATAAGTCTTCCCCCCGCCAGTACACCATTCAGCTTTGGAGCTTATTTCAACGACAGGCCGTCTACAACCCCAAAGTTTTAAATGCAGCTAAAGAGTAAGGAGATGAATCCCCGGAACTCATCCACAGTTCGGATGCAAGCTCAAGGTCAGTGCTCTCCATTAGCTACTTGCCAAATACTTCTGAGGAAGGAGCTCCCCACAGCTGCCAGCAATGTAGCAAGGCAGTATTTGCTTTTATTTACTTCTATTTCATGGACTCTTTAGACACAACAGGGTTTGTGGTCAATGGCAACTGCCACAGGTTATAAGTTAGTGCCACAAAGGGACAAGCTTGTCTTGCTTTAAAGCAATATTAATGCCACGATAATTAATATAATTTATTCTGGAGTAATAAAAAAATTACTCCTCTCTAACACCCAAAATACTCAGAGCTTTTAGGTGTTAAAAGCTTTGATATGTTTGGTCAGGTCTTCCATAGCCTTATTCAAATTGCCACAAAACTGTAGCTAGTTAACAGACCCTTGTTTTGTTTTGATTTGGCAATTCCAGCAAATATTTCTTTTGCTAAAGTGTCAGGTAATCCATGAGAATTTCCAGCTACTGCTAGACACACATATATATGTATAGCATTTAATAAAAAAAAAATTTTTACTCTTTGTTTCATTGAACAAGATGCATCCCCCAGACTATTTGGAACTGCATAGCTTTGTGAAAAGCATCATTAACATTAATCCTTTCTGCCAGACAGCTGAAGCTACCAAAAAGGGTAATTTGTGTATCTGAGATAAGAAAACAGAACACCATAAGAGAACCTAAGCTATAGATAGTTTAAATTTTTCTAAAATCCTTATGAAAACAGTCCCATTACTTCCAAAACTCATACGAAGAGCAAGGATAGAGACCTTTTCCTAGTTTTCTTTGCAGACTTGATTCTTATTAGGGGGGACAAAAAGCCCAACCTCCAAACCAGACCATGATGCAGATTTCTGAGGTAATTAATTTAGTAAGGCAAGACAGGAGTTAGGTTGCATCATTGTTAAAAAAAACAACTAACAAGAAACCATCAGAACAGACACACAATGAGAGACACACCTTGGGCACCGCAGCCTTCCTTTTGAAGCAAGACTGTGACCCTTGTCTTTAGAAGGTAACACTGTTAAAACTGAAGTTCCTCTGTCTCTCTGGCCCTTGCTGAGAGACAGGCCACAGAACTTGCAGTGGTGAGCCATGAGAGCTTTAACTGGGTGTCCCAGAGAGCAGCTTTCCCACCATCCCAGCCACTTGGCCCTACTGCTGAGCCTCCATGTGCTTTCCCCCTCAGCTTTGGTAGGACATTGCTTGGAGGGGCAAAAGTGCTTCCCCTTCAGTCCTCTTCCCCCTGCACCCGTCTATTTTTATTATTATTACTTCTACAGGGTCCTTATCTGTTTTAAGGAAGTCAGACATCTCTGTTTAAAACTCCGGTTATTCAAGCTAACCCTGCTGGCTTTACAAGCACTTGCTAATTCCTAACACCACCTCAGAGATAAAGGTAAGAGACAGCAACAGGTTAGGCTAAGGGTGCTGCCTGCTCCAATTCCCCAATACAAGATACCACACAGACTGCCCCCAGCTGTTTCTGCATTCCCCCAAACTGAGGGGTGACAACCTCCTAGGGGAACAGCAGCAAGTGACTTAGAGTGGTCACGTCTCCAGATGGAAGAGTAGTAGAGAAAGAACACTAGTAATGAAATGTGTCCAGGGAGGGATACAAGACAAATAGCTATTCCAGCCTATCTTCTTTAGTTAAACAAACCCCTGGAACAAACGCTTGCATGTTTTACATGGGGTCCTTTCTACAGCCATTCTTAGTAGTTGCATATCGCTACATAATGATGCAGTGCAAGCTCTTAGCTCTTTTTATATCAATCTAGTTCTTGGAATCAAACATGATATGAAGCGTTTCCCAATGCAAACCTTTTTTCCTTACGAATTAAGCCTTCTTCTTGGATCTAATCAACAGCCAGATTGGATTTTTTGTCCAATCAATATTTCAGAGATTGTGGTATTCTCCAAAGACTTTCAAAATAAAACACAATTAAGTTTCAGAAATCAGTTTTGGACGCAAGAATGAGTTTTGATATGTTCTAAAGGTTGATGTTGGCATTCAAACAGCATTTATGCACCTCAAGGGATCCTAAACATTCATCACTAAAATATTATGTAGAAACACTGAGCATCACTGCCTCTCCTGTTTCATTTCCTAATTTTTTTTTTCATTATATATTTGCTTAATAGATACCAATATCCAGAAGGAAGCTGTGGTTTATATTAAAAGTGGGTGTGAGTTGGGAGCAGTCAGCATACATAACCAAGCAGGTTTTCAAATCTCTACCAAGTATCCTGCAGGTCAGTCACAAGAACCACAGACATACACAGCACTATTTGCACGTAGGAACAGATATGTGCATAGACACCATCTACAGGTTTCAGTTCCCTGATTCTCTATCCCTATTTTTCCTATGGCTTTGTTCTCTGTAGTCCTGAAAAAGTTTTTTGTTTTTAAAGTATTACGTATTTTCTGCTCTGTGACACAGATACTGAAGATATCCTTCCATCAGGCTACTGAAGATATCCTTCCATCAGGCTACTGAAGATATCCTTCCATCAGGCTACTGAAGATATCCTTCCATCAGGCTACTGAAGATATCCTTCCATCAGGCTACTGAAGATATCCTTCCATCAGGCTACTGATTGACAGCTTCTATTAATTTCAGGACTGTAAGACAGGTGCTGTATTGCAGCTTAGTCTTACTACATATTCCTTACCGTACTACTCAGGAACACTGGTAGGGAAAGTCATGGGAGAAAAAAGAAAGAGGCAGCAGCAGGGTAGAACAACTTGTCAGACTCATCCACTAGTGTTTCAAGATTAAATTAACCTCCTCCTTTGCTCACTCTAGGAAGCCCAGCAGACCCTGAGGAGCTCTGCAGAACCCAAAGCCAGATCCTCTGACTAAAGCCAGCAGGAGAAGCAGCAAAAAGCAGAAGGTGCGCATCACCAAGCAGCCTTCAGAAAACCTCAAGGAAATGTGACAGATCACGCCCAGCATCTGATGAGCAGTAGATTTTTTTTTTCCAGACACCAATAGGGATTTTCAACTACTCCTTGGGCTGGCACAGGTTGCGGGTATAATGTGCACGTATACACAAGCTTGCAGCATAACACCTATAATGTTCATTGCTGGAAAGCAGCCCAAAAGCAGGAGGAAATGCAGCTTCAGTATAAAGCTTTTTTAGAAGTGGTTCATCATACAAAGTTTGAGAGAGGAAAAGCTAGTAAATTTTGTGGTGTAATTACTGAAGTTGAAAGTTTTAACATGGTACTTTGTTCACAAAAACTAACGAGACTTGCTATTAGCAAAAGTATTTACATAACCTGAATAATTTTCCTTTTTCAAGACTGGAATGTTTATCCGTATTTAAAGAAAGAAAGGCCATATAACTTGACAAATAGCAGAAGCATGAGCGCTAAATCATCAGGTCATCTGTTAATGAAATACAAACATTTAGAAGCCCCTGACTGCTGTTTAGTCATGGACAACTACCACAGACCGTGTTCTCAACAGGGAAGACCTTTTTTTTTTTAAATAAAAAAAGTTTCCTGCTTTAAGGAGCCTTATTCCAAGATCAAATCCAACTCTACACCTGGAAACACCAAAAACTTCACATGGTACAGATACCATCCCCACTTTTAAACAGATAACCTGCTGCCCACTCAACACGTATTTAGCACGTCTTCCTACAGCAATCAGCTTCCCATCTGTGTAAGTTAGTGGTAGCACGACAACAAGCAGCAACAGGACAGGAGCCAGAAGTGCTTGCTGCCACAGAAGACTCCAATGGTCTGCCCTGAGTAGCGTTGGGACTTTCAACACACGTCTGTACAGGGCTGTTGCTGAGTAAAGAGAATCATCCAGCAACGTATTTTTGTACCTTAAATAACCTGAGATCGCCTGGCCATCATTGGGAATGTTTAAAAAGCCACCTGCATGGATGACGCACGTGCCTTGCGGCGCAACAGGAGGACCTTCTCTCCCACCACTGAGCTGCTGTAAGCAAGCAATAGGAAAAACTATGCTCAAACTGATCTATGCAGCTAGCTTGCACAGTGTTGTAATATCAGTTAATCCCTCATACTATTCCAAATGTTTTACTAGATAGCAGAGGAAAAGTCAGAAGGTGACAGTAAGAGCTGTTAACAGCACACCAAAACATTCAGTATGCTAAGCAAACAAAAGGAACCGGGATCTGTAAGTAGAAGAACCTCTACCAGCATCCACGGTGGCATTTTCTGTGGTGGGGTGAATAAGTCTTGGACACTGCTACCACCAACAACGTTTTTACAGGCTTATCAACTTTGAAGAAAGGTGGGGTTTTTTTAACTTAAATAATTTTACTATCCTGATACCCAGGTACCTATTGATCAGAGCATTACCATCCTGATGCTTTTCAGACATCATGGCAATTTTACTAATTAAAAACTACAAGTGAAGAGATAATGACAGCCTATGGAGGCATGCAACAATTAGTCTTCCCTGCCAATGCACACCACCTCCAATAAAATACAGTAGTAGTTAAAGGCATCCCTGCTGTTCTAATCCTTGGCAAGCTACCTTCACTTGGAAAAGTGAACCATTAAGGTTTCCCCCTGAAACAATCACTCTAGTGACAAGTTTGTGCCATTAACTAAAGAGCTGAGGTTATTTTGACAAATCCATGATGGAAATCAGCTCGCCATGAGCAAGGATAGGTAATGAAGAGTCCCAAAGTCTGCCACTTGATGTAAACACATGAACTCCAGTTGCTCTAGGAACTCCAGAACAGCAACCAAAAGCCACCAGTAGGCTTTAATGGTTAGTGAGCCTATTCGCTGCAGATGTGATCTCATGCAATCCAAGCTGACATACTTATAAAAAGAAAAAAAAAAAAGAAAAAACATCCTACAGTCTAAAAGCTGTGGTCCAGAGTGTTGCTATGCTGCTATGAGTACAACTAAGCTGATGAAGAGGTTTTGGTTCTGGCTGCTGCTGTTCCCCATCTGTGACATCTCCCAGGCTAAATACACATATGGTTGCTTCCTAACCCAGTTCTGTCAAGTGATGCTGGTTAACTAGACACACAGACATGCAAATAAACGCTCTGGCAGCAGCTCTGAATGATATCACTCCTAATCCAGCCCACTTGTTCCCAGTTTTGCCTGCTTAAACTGGCTGTAATTTAATTGTCCTTCAATATGCATACGATCAATGTTTAAGGTTAGAAAAAAGCCTCACTTTTTCTCCATGATGGGTCAGATCCTCCATAATGACCATCACAGAGAACGAGTGAAGCTTTCTTCTAACTTGGGTCATTTTATTTTTACACACACACGGTTTTTATGTATGTATGCATACATATAACATTAATATATATGTACATTGCATATGTATATATCTAAAAATACTTTTACAAGTTGATTAGTGTATAGGTGAGAAAAAACATACCTAATCCATAGCAGGAAGAGGCAAAAGCAGACAGATGAGAATAACAAATTACCCTGTATTTCCTTGTGCAGCAAGTATCAGAATCATGCCTTTACCACATAAAAAGACCTTTTCATTCAAATCACTCCAATTGAGAGCGTAAAAAGAATCATAGAATCATTTAGGTTGGAAAACACCTTTAAGATCATCAAGTCCAACCATTAGCCTAACACTGCAAAGTCCCACCAAACCATGTCCCTCAGTGCCACATCTACATGGCTTTGAAATACCTTCAGGGATGGTGACCCAACCGCTTCCCTGGGCAGCCTAATCCAGTGCTTGACAACCCTTTCTGTAAAGAAATTTTTTGCTAATATCCAATCAAAACCTCCCCTGGAGAAATTTGAGACCGTTTCCTCCTGTCCTATCGCTTGTTACTTGGGACAAGAGACCAACTCCCACCTCGCTACAACCTCCTTTCAGGTAGTTGTAGAGAGCGATAAGGTCTCCCCTCAGCCTCCTTTTCTCCAGGGTAAACAACCCCAGTCCTCTCAGCAGCTCCTCATAAGGCTTGTGCTCCAGACCCCTCACCAGCTTCATTGCCCTTCTCTGGGCCCACTCCAGCACCTCAGTGTCTTCCTTGTAGTGGGGGGCCCAAAACCGAACACAGTACTGGAGGTGGGGCCTCACCAGTGCCGAGTACAGGGGGACGGTCACTTCCTTAGTCCTGCTGGCCACACTATTCCTGATACAAGCCAGGCTACTATTGGCCTTCTTGGCCACCTGAGCACACTGCTGGCTCATACTCAGCTGTCTGTCGACCAGCACCCCCAGGTCCTTCTCTGCCACTCTTCCCCAAGCCTGTAGCACTGCCTGGGATTGTTGTGACCCAAGTGCAGGACCCAGCACTTGGCCTTGTTGAACCTCGTACCATTGGCCTCAGCCCATTGATCCAGCCTGTCCAGTTCCCTCTGCAAAGCCTTCCTACCCTCAAGCAGATCAACACTCCCAACTTGGCGCCATCTGAAAACTTACCGAAGTTGCACTCAATCCCCTTGTCCAGGTTGTTGATAAAAAGTTATTAACAATACTGAGACCTGGGGAACACCACTTGTGACCAGCCGCCAACTGGATTTAACTTCATTCATGACAACCCTTTCAGCCTGGCCACCCAGCCAGTTTTTTAACCAGCAAAGAATAGATCCATCCGAGCAACAAGCAGCCAGTTTCTCCAGGAGAATGCTTACACAACAGGGAAATAACTCGAACCTAACCTAGCCACTATTAGACTAGCATAGCTGAATACAACTACAAACCCATCAGAAAAGACCCATGCTCACAAGCTGTTCCAATATCTCTCAAGACAAACACTACTTCAAAGATGCAAACAGACAAGTTCGCCTACCCACCTTGGTTCAATAGCAGAAGAGTTTACCATAGGACACAGAACATAAGAATGCTCTTCCAGTTATTTTGAGTTCAAGGACTTCCTGAGCCAGATGTGGTTTCTGTGTACTCACAAACTCACAATGAGTTTCCTGTCCTTGAATCTAGATTGTTTGAACCCACATCAGTTTTCAGCTTCCACATCATTTTTTGGCTACAAGTCCCACCAGCACACTACCCACTGAGTAAGAAGTTTCTCTTTCCACTTCACTATTCAAAACATTGTTGAAAAAAGAACAGAGTTTAAGTGTGTTCCTACAATTATGAATTTTGACAGAAACTTTTGAGGTTTTCAAGGCACTGCTTAAAAGTGATCAAGATGGCATTAGAACTGAATAAATACAATAAGATTTAATTTTGTTTTAAAACTACATATCCCATAGCAGTAATTTTCAAGTTTTTGTATGGTAAAAGTTTCAATAGAACACTGGCAGTTGCCAAGTAGTGCAGTTATTCATTACTTTCAAGGTACATACGTACAGCAACTAGTACACCTATTTATCCAGGATTAGATAAGCAAAGAAACTCCTCCCTCCCATGAATCCTATTGCTCTCTTCCCTCAGAAGCCCAGGACTAGGCAGAGACAGAGACCACTGATCTGCTGTCAGAACATGTTGCCAGATACAATTACAAGCTAAACAGAGATATCAGACTGACAGATCCCGAATAACTTGCTCTCCCTCCTCCTTTTCTTTAGGAGTTCACTAAAGCCGTTTTAATAACACAGAAGGCAACCATTTCTTATACCATCGGGTTTCATCACCAAACCTACAGGAGCATTAAGACGAGTCAGAGTTTCAGGGATTCCTGATAGAAACTGAAGACCAAAACAACGCCTCCCTCCCCCACCACCACGTCTGATTACTGCGCAGAGAACGGAATTGACTATTATAAAGCAACTTGACCTTGCAAAACACAAGTGGTAGAACCTTTTGGCAGCGGGTCAAAGAACTTTCCTTATTTCCATAAGTATTCACTAGTTAGATTTATGAACCATTGTCTGATCATTAGCCACCAGCTCTGTATTGCTTTTCCATGTACATGCATTTAAATGCACCACTTAGTATAGAGGATACGCCATTCTTTCCTGCTGCACATACTTAACATTTTTTGAATTAAATTTCAGAACCAGAAAACTCCATTTAAGAGAGTTCCGATTGCTACATGAAAGGGACCCAATTACTTCTGGCATCCTTTACAAAGCAAAGAAATTTTCTTGAAAAGCAGTAAAGCTTAATTTTTTAGGAAAAAAAAAAACAAACCAAAATATCAGCTACAAAGGATCACTAGTTCTACTGGAGCATATACAATTTGCCTGTAGATCAAACATTTACTCTGGATAGAAAAGCAATATCCAAACACCAGATCTCACAAAACGGAAAGAAGACAAATTGACTACAGAAATGTTACTTTTTTTTTTTTTAAGGGAGGTATTTGTAATTGGCACAGAAACTACACAGGAATGGTTTTCTACGAATAGTATACAACTGTCAGTTAAACAAGAACATAAAAAGGATGTTTTGAGACTTGGGATTGATCAGTCTGTAACCAACATGCCCACAGCCCAAGCAGCCAGTGATGGGACTCATGTGGGATCCCATGCAGATCTCCGCAGGGCCTGGCACTTCGCCTGCAATAGCCAGTCTATTATTAATTTAAGTACAACACGTCAAAGTCACTACAAACTATTGCTGCTACTGTATTCTCATGACATATACAACTATTATTGAGAAGCTTGTTTTATATTGCTAGTGCAAGTTTGGAATTTTATTTTTCTTGATCTTACATTAAAGAGGCTGAGTTTGGTAACATATTATCATAACTGTAAGACAGACATTGAAGGCATTATAGAAATTAACTCATGAGTGAAGAAAACATTTTAATAAAAAAAAACCGAAACAGGCAGCTCACAGACACACTGATTTAGTGTAAAGTAATAAGAAAACCTTTGTTACCTTACAGGTACAAGAGAGTCCATATTGCTCAATAATTTCATAAGTAGCTATTTGGACCCTTCTCCAGAGATAAAAATCACTGGTCAGAATCTAATAGAAGACTTGAGTTCTTTAGCAGGCTTCCTGACAGATGAGGAGTGGTTTATGGCTTACAGGGGATGTGGCTCTTTCCAAGTCCTCGTGACTGCAGAGGGCAAGTGGTATCAAGAGTTTTTGTTCTGTAGAAGATAGCTAATATACTCAGAAGGGCCAAAAGCCCTTCATGAGAGGTGTTTATGAGGTCAGGAAGAATACATCCCTTTATATGCTTTACATATGCATTCAATACATATATGCTTCAATGCAGTACTTTCATAAATAAGTAAACAGCTTTTATACCATAAAGTCAAAAGTTACGTTATTACAAAAAACAAAGAGGCAGAATTTCAGAAGTTGTTAGGGCAGACCCAAATCCACCCAGTGTAAAGAGGGACCAAGGGCTTCTTTATGGACATAAGAAGTACTGCACACACCAGTTCCCACTGAGGGCACAACAATGCAATCCAACAGGTTTAAGAGGCATCTTAGGTGAAAAAAAAAAAAACCAACAAAACAACAAAAACCAAACAAAAACTTCCCACTGTAACTGTGTGACTTATGTTTAAAAAAAACCAAAAATCATCACTACCTGAAATACTCTAAAACTTGGGAAATACCTAGATATCCTGAAATTATTTCCCTGAACAAGATACCAAACAAGCTGTTCTTGGTAGCACAAGCCTTTAGCGCAGCAGACAGTGTTCTTTTGTGAGCTTTGTGCATTTGCTGCAAAAAAAAAAAAAAAAAAAAAAAGACTCCTTTGTTCCTGCTTGGTTTCTCCTCTGCTTTACCTGGGGTAGTATGCTGTGTAATTCATGAAGAGCTGAGCCCCAGCAGGGTAGTATGCCGTGGAGGGCTGGAGCGTTCGTGGGTTCAGGAGCATGGATGGCTGATACAGAGCAGCTTCTGTTGGCACAACTGCAGCAGGAGCCGGAAAGGAGTAGGAAGGGGGTGAAAGGCCTAAAAGGAACAAATGGAAAATAGATTAGGACCTTTTGAATTCCAGCATATATATGGTCTTCATTAGCTGAACAACTCTGCAGTAAGTAAAGAGCCTTCATGAGCTTCTCATTTTGCTCATCACAGAAAATAAATCTGAGCCACCAACATGAGCTTGACTACAAGTGTTGTGCCCACCCCCCCAGTCAAAAGCAAAGTCAGTAATACACAAAAAGCCACCTCTTGCTCTGGGAATGGGGTCTCTTTCTGAAGACAAAGCCAGTTTTTCTTGTCTAGGCTCAGATTTTAATGAAGTCTCCAATCAAGAAGAATGAGACTTCACTGTAAGAAGGAAACTTCTGTGCTAAAGATCTGCCTAACGTTCCCCAGAGCAGGGGACATCTTTTCATCCTGACACTCCCTATCCCCCAAACAGCTCTGTCTTTAATTAACCAACAAAGGAATGAGACAAATCATGGCTTTGCAGTTTCAAGTGTTACCACTGAGTTTTAAAAAAAACAAAATGCACTTCGCAGTGTTTCAACAAGATGTGAGGCCCTAAATGAATTCTCACTGACAAGAGTTTACCCTCCTCCTCTGCCACTTTTTCCCTTTTCTTTCCTCTTCCTCTCCCCAGTGCCATAAAAGTGAACATATAAAAGCTTTAGATAGAATAGGAAAACTAGAGGCTTATTTTAAAGTGACAGCTTCATTGTGGGATGGGGCAGTGATAGCTGAAAGGGCTCATCTGAGGAATAAATCACTGGCATTTGTAGTTGGAAAGGGGAAGACTGCCACCTAAGACTTCCCAAAGTTTGGGACTTTTCCCCAAGAACCTGTCCTAGGAGCTCTCAGGAGAAGCTTCCAACCCCTGTGTGGAACAGCTGTCACACATAGGACTACACACTGCAAATCCCTGCAAATCCCTGCTCAGAAGGATACTTGCATCAAAAAAAACCCAAACAAGCTAGTCACTTGGAAAACTTACCTCCTAAGGGTTAGCTGAAGGTCTACTCACACTCAGAAGGAACAACACACAAAAACTTTGCTGCCATATTGGCAGCTCTGACTAGGACTTAGAGGACACTTCTTAAAAAAGTCACCAATGACAATAATGCATTTGCATAGAAAGACAGAGAGAAAGCTCCTATTTGACTACCTTGCCATTTATGATCTTGGAAGCAAAGTATTATTTTTCCCATAGGCTCAGATTTATATGGCACATATACTTAGTAAATCAGCCCTTAAGGTCTTAAAGCATTTCTCCCAAACATTTGTCTATAAGTCCATATTCATCCTAGTAGCTGAGGAGCATAATTTTACATGAAATACAGTTTCTGCAACTCTGAGGCCAAAGCTATATGTATTTTACTCCCACACAGGCAATCTCAATTCTGTAGGAACAACAAAAAGCGAAGGAAGAGTTCAGTTGGTAGGGGTTCAATAGGCAGAACACTTGTGGTTAAGTCCCCAGGGAGACTATTACCAATTGTTTCATAAATTAAGTTTTGGAAGTGAAAGGGGAAGAGCTTTTACTTGACATGTTCATCATGATGAAAAATGTAAATACAAATCAGTTTAAATGGGAAACTCTTCTTTAAGCTCTAGGCAGGGCTTACAAATCACTTTTCAGTGTCATGGCTCACCCTGGCCAAGGGAGGGAGGGGAAGTTTGCCACTGGAAAAGCAAGAATAATTTAAAAGTAGTTTTTCAGTCATAGCAAATCACAACCAAAGGGAAAAATAATGATTGCAAGCTGCTGGTGATTTAAGATGTAAAGACCTTATTTTAATACCCCCATCTGGCACTCCTTTCCAAGAACCAGAATCAGAGTCAAGAAAGCGGCTCCGACACCTACCCGCACACAGCGTAGAGTATTGGCAAGACCCATGCAAAACTTACATGGTAACTTACATGGTGGCGGGGACAAGCCATTTCGATTTAAAGTGCCCCCCATTAATACAAAGTTCATCTCCTCAGCAGAACATTGAAAGACTTCAACATATCTGTCCTTCATAGTCTTCTTATGACACTTCTGCGCAGCCAGAAAAGCTCGGTCTGCAGATTTCATCTGAATAAAAGCATCTCCTGAGGGACGTCCCTACAAACAAGGTGGACAAAAAGAAGTGTTTTTGGAGCTTCCATGAAGTAGCAGCAAAGCAGTAATTTATGTTGTTAAAAGCTGTCTCCTCAGCCATAAATATATTCATCTCCAAAGTCAAGTACAGTCAGTCATCCTTACCACCCATCAGAATGTTTAAGCTCTCCTCCCTAAAGTTTCCCCCCTTGTTGCTGGGGAATCCCACTCTGACCACTGCATCATATGGACATTCTTCCAACTTGTACTAGCTTCATTGTATTTATTTACCTGTTTAAACTAAGCTACGGTGTAACTTGAGCCACGTTACTTCTATATTTAAAAAATAAGGACACCTATGGGAGAGACTACAAATCAGGGGCACTTTGGTAACAGCAGATCTCAAAGCACCTATTTAGTAAGAATGCAGAATTGGAAGATCTAATCCACATTTATTGTCTGTGATTTTTAAAATTCAAGGATAAATACAGTCAAGTGCCAAATATTACACGATTATTTTTTTTTCCCTTTTAAATTTTATTTTGCTAAGGATAATATGGGCTGGAATGTTTTAGGAGGATACTAGCCTAAGGCTCGGTATAAGCTTGTGGAGAAAGAAGTGACATCCATACAGCTATAAATGAGTGGGATACACCACTGAGAGGAGTCATTTTAGTCACATGCAGCTGCTGACTTGAAGTAGCCAAAACTAGAGGTAGAGATCTGAAGCCAGCTGTAACTTAAGTTCTGGGCCAGTTCTTCTAGTTTCAGAGGGAAGAAAAACTTTATCACCATCCTTTACACAGTTGTTCATGATCAGAGAGTTGAAACCAGGAATGGTGGGAGTAGGGAGAGCGTGCAGAAAGATAAAAATCTAGTAGTCAGGGAAAAGCAGTATCTGGAGGGGGAAAAAAAAACAAAACACCCAAAACATCTGCCAGCTTTGGGCAGAGGTTGCAGACAACCCTCAGGACCATACACACACCCCACACACACCCCCAGTTTCTTCCTCCAGATTCTTTTGTTACTGCTGGCAAGGGCTGATGCTACTGTAAACCCTTATTTGTTCTTCAACATCTGCATCTTTTCTTAGCCTCTCCCAGCTTTGCACGTTCCCTATAGGTTTTCAGCCTTGGCTAGGTGAAGCTCTCAGGGACATAGGAATCTCTTTAGGTAGAGAGGTACTGGAATAACTATAGTCCCTTCTCCCTCCCCCTGCCTCTGAAACACAAAAGCCCTACTCCAGGACAAGTAGTTTCAGTTTAGGCTTAGTGTCAATGAAAACAATTTTAGAACCACTTTTATACCACAATAATCGGTGTAATCAGTGCAACCACTCAGGCAATCTCTATAGAGTTAGAGGAGCTGCCATCTCCTCCTCCTAAAGTCACAAGATTATGCAGATAAAAGCAATCACAACAGTGCACAATCCTTTGTCTAAAAAGTTTTGGTAGAAACTGCTTCCAGAAAACAATGGCAAAGATGTGACTGTTTATCCATGTCAATGAGCTGTTAATCATGGTGCTTAGCTGTCACTGTTTAAAGACAGCAACCCCACAGTTGAGGAAACCCAAAGCTTCAGCTGCTGACTTATGCCATAGGAAATCATGTCTCTAAAATGTTGCAGCCACATTTGTCCTCAAATATACCTGAGGCACATTGTTCAGCAAAGCAGGGGCAAACCGCTCCTTTGAGAGCTAACATTGCCCACACTTTTGTTTTGAAGATACTCCTCACCTGGTACAAAAGGAGTTATGCACGCTGTTGAGTGGAACTCTTCAGTGTCAAGCCTCCTACAGTGTGGGATCACAGCTGCTGCTCTGGGAGCACCAACCCCTCCAAGACTGTGGCCTAGCTTTAGGCACACGGATCTCAGTAACAGAAACCACTCTAAAGCAAATGTAGAAGCAGGGTTCAAATAAGCCAACTCGTCTATTGCCAGTAGGCTTTTAGGGGAGAGCTGGAGGCCAGTTAATGCCATTAGTGTCAATCCCAAAGGTGCTTCCCTACTGACATCATCAGAAGGACCACGTTTGCATACACAGTCAGTTGGCACAGGCTGGCTAGAAGCATGGTGACTACCAACCTGGTGATTTAGTACCATGTGAACTCCATGGGTTCGAATATCCGTAGAAAACTCCCCCAGGAACTCCAGGATGTCCTCTATAGTAGCAGCATAGGGGAGACCACGCAAACGTATGCAGTCTCTGACATTAGTGGGAGGCACAAATTGTTGAGGTAATACTGGAAGAATAGGAGGTGTCGGGAGAGGAATGAGAGGCGTGGAAGAGTACCTGTTCAGCACCTGTGCAAAACAAAAACAGAGAGGTTGCAGAAAGCCTCCTTACTCATTCTACAACTCAGAGGAACTGAATGTAACACCAATGCCATCTGTTTTCACTATGGGCAGTATTTTAAGAAACAAGTGAGCTAGATTCTGGGCTTACACCACAGCAGTAGTGCTTAGAATTCAGAGGTTTCAAAGTGAATCTTTGGATCATTCTTTCTTGATAAAGATAATTTTGTTTTGGAGAATTTACTTGAACTGTTATGCAACTCTCAGAAGACCTCTTACAGCACGAAACCTGTATTTCTACAGTACTTTTATTGTTAAAATATCCCAAAACATCCTACCATTTACAGAGTCATGGTTGCACTTCTACCCAAAAACATCTCCTCCGCAAAACTTTAGGAGAGTCTGGAAACTAGAAGCATATTTCACTACCAAACAGCCCTGACTTGAGATGCAATAGTGCATCAAGTAACATAGGTGGTGTTACTGAGTCACAGTATCTGTAACAAAGTCATGCTTTGAGATTTCTTGTTACTAATTTTAACAGTGAAACCCCTGCCTGGTCAAGAGTTCACTGAATATTCAATCACTACCTTATAACTTTCTCTGAGCAAGATTAAGATTCATTTGCATTTATACAGGTGTCAGAAGATTTTGCTAAACAGTGAAGCTTATGAGAGCACTTGAGAAAAATACAGTGACAAGAGTGAGTGTTGCAGCTATGCCTTCTCATCATTACTGTCACCCTTCAAACAAGGCACTGAAATATCAACATATTTGGGGGACCAGAGCTGCACCATTGCTTGGTTACAATGACATGGTTATTGGTTGGCCATAATTTGCATCACAGATGAGACTTTTTAGAATCATGTTTAGAAGTTAGTGACCCCAACTGAAGCTCTACAAACCTTTGGAAACAAAAATACACAACCCTTTTAGCCCTACTTCCTTTCCCTGACAGCATAACTGCAATTAATAGTCCATGTTAATGGATGGGGCACTCTTCAGGCCTAGTTTCAGAGTCCTATCATCCTCTGCTAGGTAGCCAGTGCTGGCAGAAGATGGCCAAGACTTGCCCTTAGAGGCAATTCATAGGACACTTCAGATACATTGCTCTGAAGATGACAACTACATCAAAAAGCTCTGTTTTTTCTGTGCCAGTGACTAAAAATAAGTCTTTTAGATCAAGATTTGTTGCTAACCCTCCTCCTGAATAGACCATCACTGGACTTAGACAAATTCAGTATCTGTAGTGTAAAGCACGTGACCCATTTAAACTTTCTGCTATAACTGCTTTCTGCAAGGCTATCAGAAGCCAAAACCCTGAATATTTGTATATAGGATGGAAAACACCTGTAAGATCTTACATTTAGAGGGAGCAAAACCTCATGGAGATTCAGACAGTACTCCTCCCAGCAACAGTCAAAGAAAAGAAGCTTTCAAATCATGGCCAAGCAGTATTTGCTTCCACTACTCTATTCCAATGTAGGAGTTTGGATTGCAAGAAGCCACCGTTTGTAAGTTTTACACCCACCTGCTGAACTTCCGCTGCAGTGCTCCTGAAGAGTTCAATGTACCTTTTCCCCAGCAATTCCTTATGTTTTTTCAGTGCATTTTGTGCATATTCCTCACAGGCAAACAACACAAAGGCATCCCCTGTTGGCCTGCTGTCAGGGTACGTGACAAACAGGACTCCCTCCTTTCCTCCTGTTACGGGGCAGTGTTGGCCAAAGAATGTCAGCACTTCTTCTGTTGTTACGTTGAAAGGAAGACCTCGCATCCTCACAATCACTTGATTTTCTTTTGACAAGAACTGCGCGACCTCATTGGAAGTGCCTTTAACAGAAAGAAGTACAGAAGCAGTTAAGTCTAGGCAGCCACATAAAGTCATGAGCAAGTCTGGCACAGCTACCTCCTCCTCCCCACAGACGGTTTTTGAGCAGGTAGAACAACATTTGCCTCCAAAGTCAGCAAAATATGTCCTACTTTGATAAACTAGAAATATGGTATAGGACACTTCCCATTAAAGTCTAACAATGTTACTCCATCATTTGGAAGACTCCTCTTTATTCAATGGGAAAACAGAAAGTACTCATAATGTTCAGAGCCCAGGGAAAGTACAGTCTGTGAATCTCTTGGAATGAGCAGTGTCTGTGCTACTGTGCACCTCACCTTTCTAACCTATGAATACCTTTGGCGTGCTCTGAAGCCATAATCAAGTACCCATGACCATTGTGCTGGGAAAGAAAGTTGGAAGGGCATGTTGAAAACAGCTCAGCAATCTCATCCTATCCTGATAAAACTGTCAGTCTGCCAATTCTACTGTCAGTATCTGTAGAAGACTACTGGTGTTCATACTTATAACATCACCCTAACCAAAGCTAGCTGCTAACCAGCTTCAATTCTTAATAAGGTCCTTTCACTTACAGCTAGCTCATCCTGCAAAGAAGTGTGGTGGTGTCAGACATACACCATTTTCCCCCAAAGTCAGTGGGCAATTTCTATACTTTCAATGGTATAACTATTACCAAGCTTATCAATTGGCTATGTATTTGACAGCTTAATAGCCTCTCCCACTCTAAAACCTCAACCTCAGACACCCAGTTAGTCACTTACAATCCCCAGACCAAGTCTCCATCAGGAACCAACAAGGACCTTAAGGTAGCGTTGTAGATACACAACAGCTTATTGGATTTTAACTCAAATTCTGTATGCTTGCAGTCATAAAAGGGACAAAGAGAGACCATGGGACAGTTTGTAGAGCAAGTTTTGCGGCCTTTCAATTCAAGGATGCAAATATTCCAATATTCCCCTTAAATAAGCATTCCCCCTAAACTCCCCCTTTAGTCAGAGGCAAAGATTTGTTTTGAAGAAAATCAGTTCCATAAATCCCTTGTTATTTACACTGTGATATCTCCTTGCTTTTACGTGCAAGTCTCCACAGCAACGGCAGTCATATTGTTTTGAAAAACTACTCTGGCTTTGTTTTTCAGTAATCAATAACATTTAGATCCCTTCAGTTAAGGCGACAACCTAACAAATTAAGTTCATATGCAAGATTACCTTGCCTGATCAAACCCTTATTTGACAGGCTGCTTGAAAATGGCAAGAAGAGAAAGATGGACAGATAAATCATGGAACGCCTGGGACTGCTGCTAGCAGAATACATAGTAATCAACACACCAGCCAACTACTTCAAAGAAAGAAGGTAAGAGGCCACATCCAACAGGAGCAGTTTACAGCCAAAAGTTACAGATGCTGATGGAACAATCCCTCCCTTCTCGCTCCCTAAAAATTACCTCCTGCAATTTTAAGGAAGTCTTCACCTGTTGCCTTGTATACCTGAGGAAAGAAAAGAGAACGTGTGATTGGCGTGCTATTTGCACTCCTGTTGAGAGAAGCATTTCAAAGTCAGTGTCACACACCTCAATGTACCGATTCCCCATGTGATGCTTGTGCCTTTGTAGCGCTAGATCTCTGTGCTCTTCACTTACGAACCTCACAAGAGCTTCCCCATTCCTCCTACCTTGGGCATTGAGACAGAGTGCAGCACCTCCCCTGCGGGATTTAAATCAAAAAAGGGAGATAAAACTCCATGACTGACACAAAGTACCACAAGCGTAGAGGTAAATCCTGAGCTACTAACTTGGCAATATTTAGGCCTTTGAAGAATCTTGCTATGTCCTGGTCAGACGACTGCCACGGCAATCCTCTTGCTCGGATAACAGCATTGTCATCCACGAGTTCCATCTTGCTGCTGCAGGCACAGAAAGGAGGACTAATGCAGAGACATCTGCCTGTAGCATCCACCACACACCACCCTCCCTGCTTGTCACCCGTGCTCCGGAGACAGGCTTCTGTCCCCGTTCCATGTCCACAGGATGGCACTGCCAGGGCAGTGAGGGCTAAATGCCACCACCATCCAATGCCACTGCACATGTCTCTCCTCAGGGAACACCTGCTCTGTTAAGTTGCCCCTTTCTCAGCTCCCCTTTCCTGCTTCACCACATTTGCTCCTTGAACTCGCGTCTCTCTGAGCACGTTTCCAATTTACTCCCCACTCCTGACATAGCAATGGTTTGTGCTTCTCCATTGTCTGAACAGTTACTGGTATAAAATTAAGCTTGCTATTCTAATCTCAGCTAAGTGGAAGTTGAAGCGGGGCAGTTAGATGTAACTGAGGCTAGTGCTTATTATTTGTACTGTGACACTGTGAAGGAGCCAGTCACAGCCCAAGACCAAATCTGTTCAAGGTTATACTCGGCACACAGAGGACTCCTACCCAAAGACTTTAGCCTGAACATTGCTTGTTCAGGCCATCACTGTGCTTCTACAAACTAATATAGCTACAGGCTACATTGGCTGCTTAGCATGGGAACAGCTCAGCCACAAAAAGCCAGGTTTAATTGGTCATTACCGCAGTCTCTTTTGTTCTCTTACACGTTAGAAGTGCCATGTAGAACAAAACACTTACAGCTACCCAAGGCTGCCTTTCTGGCTATTGCAAGGACAAGTTTTTGCACAGAAGAGGCTATGGGATTAAGCAGATGAAGTGTTGTTCAGCAGCAGAGGACTCCCTCATACAAAAGGGCTGCGGTATGTCCTGTTGTAGGAAGGTCATGTTTCTTGCTTAGATTTTAATTTCTCAGGCGGCCTTTCTGTGGGTGTCTGCCCCAAACTATTCCCGCCTGCCTGCTAATTCTATACTTCTCACTATCACAAATAAGATGGGAATCTTCCACTTTATCCCAGGATTTTGTTGGTGAAAGGGAAAAAGCTTAGAATGATGCTAAAAAATAACCCTTGAACTAATCTTATTGGGTACTTTCTGCCAATATTGTTGGATTCTTTTCTTGTTTCTTTTGGCTCAGAAGTGCGAGCATCATCTACCATCATGACAGTTCCTTAATCTGGAAGAGGAGAAGTAAATATTCATGCAAGATGGGAATCTAAGTAAGGTCACTTTAACACCAGCCTCTTGTGATACGCAGAGGGAGTGTCCAGCAAACCACTGAGAAAAATCTGTATTTGCACAAATAAATGCATGATTATGTTTGCCCCATCCCTGAAAGTGTTCAAGGACAGGCCGAATGGGGCTTTGAGCAGCCTGGTCTAGTGGGAGGTGTCCCTGCCCATGGCAGGGGGGTTGGAACTAGATGAACTTTAACGTCCCTTCCAACTCTAACCATTCTGTGATTCTATGATTTTAAAAAAAACCCAACAACAAAACAAATGTAGATAAAATGCAGATAAAGCGTTATGTTTAAAATGTATTTGGAGAGAAGACAATCATCGTAGCTTAAGCAATTTACTGTAACAGTATCTTTATGGAAATGTTTCTTCCTCATAAAAAAAAGTAATCATTAAGTGTATTCAATAACTGTGAAGCAAATTGCAGGAAAAGTATAAGAGTTAGCACCAATAGGGTTACTTCTGCAAAATGCTTATGCTCTTTGTTAATAGCACAGCACATTTAACACCCATTNGGGGGGGGGAAGGGGGGGGGCTGCAGCAAGAAGAGGGAGAAAGTACTTACCAAGGCCCACTTTCAAATTTGTAGTTCACTCTTTCTGGATCTGAAAATCTGTGATCTATGAAATAGAGTACAAGTTATTTTCTTTTTTCCTCAGCATAAAAGAGAGGCAGGGAAAAAAAAAAANAAGTAAGGTCACTTTAACACCAGCCTCTTGTGATACGCAGAGGGAGTGTCCAGCAAACCACTGAGAAAAATCTGTATTTGCACAAATAAATGCATGATTATGTTTGCCCCATCCCTGAAAGTGTTCAAGGACAGGCCGAATGGGGCTTTGAGCAGCCTGGTCTAGTGGGAGGTGTCCCTGCCCATGGCAGGGGGGTTGGAACTAGATGAACTTTAACGTCCCTTCCAACTCTAACCATTCTGTGATTCTATGATTTTAAAAAAAACCCAACAACAAAACAAATGTAGATAAAATGTAGATAAAGCGTTATGTTTAAAATGTATTTGGAGAGAAGACAATCATCGTAGCTTAAGCAATTTACTGTAACAGTATCTTTATGGAAATGTTTCTTCCTCATAAAAAAAAGTAATCATTAAGTGTATTCAATAACTGTGAAGCAAATTGCAGGAAAAGTATAAGAGTTAGCACCAATAGGGTTACTTCTGCAAAATGCTTATGCTCTTTGTTAATAGCACAGCACATTTAACACCCATTATAAGTACTTATTAGCAGAACCCAGAACTACCAGCAGCTAACAGGCAACACTGAAGCCTAGCAAGAAAACTGGCTTGCATCCGATCACAGAAGATCTGTTCCCTTTCCCCACTTAAAGCATCTAATTTATTCCCACAACAGTGGCAAGATAAATAAAAATAACAGGAACAGCTATTTGCAAATTTGGAATACAGAGAAGTACAGCTTATTTAAGCAGTCTCTTGGGGGGGGG
>VWZL01001691.1:231403-334503 GCA_013396915.1 Stercorarius parasiticus
CCCAAAAAAAAAAAAAATCATTCTCCTCCTGCCAGTTTGCAAATGTGGTTCTTCTGCACCTCTAGTCAGTACCCTACCTCTAAGCCAAAACCTTCTAGCCCCACCAAATGCTAATGAACCTGGCCCAGTATAGTTTGTATGGCACAAATTGTGGAAGATTCCCCTCATGCAGCCCCTTTAGCCATGGCGTGGAAAATCTGCACTTTCTACAGCAATAACAAGAGTTGGTCAGACCCTGCACACTAATCTGCAACTTCTTTTCCACCTACTCCTTTTGTTTCTGTGTCCCCTGCCACAGCATATCCACTTCAAATCCAAGTTACTTTTCACTTAGACATTTTGTTTTCTTTGCCACATAACTGTCTGAAGAGGAAAGTAGCTGTCCCGCTGACATGGAGGAAAAAATAAAAAAAAAAATCTCTGCACAAAAGTGTTTGAACTAGTCTTTAGACTTAGCACCTGCTTCAAGAACTTTTTTTTTTTTAATCCCAAGCACGTCCAAACTCTCCAAGTGCAATTAACTTATACAGCTTCTGATACCAAGGAGAGATTAAGTTGGCACATTTCAGCAAGGTGAGGAGAAAGAAAGTTATCATATTTGGCAATAAAAAGAAAACAAGTTATTTTACCTTTTTGGTCTCTGCATCTTCTACCCCCAACAGTTACAAAACAAGACAAACCACAAAGATTAATATTAAACCAGAATGAAGTTATTTAGGTTTATATACCTTAAGACTTGGATGCAGAATTCAGACTCAAGCCGAGAGCATTTGCATAGACTGACCAAGCCTCTAGGAACTCAGAGGAAATACTACTGGCAACTGCCAAAACCACCCACAGATGGAACTGACTCTTTAGGGGCTTGCTGACAGTCAGGTAACGCAGGGTGGTCTGCTCCCCTCTCCCAGCAGCCAGGGAGCACATAGCCTGTCACTGTGCCTCAGCCGACCAGTGACCCTCCAGGTGACTACAGTAGTGCAACTGTTTTCTCAGTGATAAGATGTACCACCAGACATTCACACAAGGAGAAAGCAAAGGCATCTCTCCAAAGCAGCCGAAGTAGCTCATTGTCTTTAACTAACTTCTCCAGCTCATGTCAAAGCATTTTTGAACATAACTTTAAGTAGTCTTCATCATCCAGCTTCTAGATTTTGCAACACAAGCATTTATTTCGCTTTTCTACATAAAAATTCACACTGCTGCACTAAGTGTACCACTTTGCTTCAGAGTAGGGGGAGAAACAATTTCTGCCCCTTCACAAAGCGAGATTAATTTTAATTTGCAGATGGCAAAGCAGAGCAGACAGCCTCCAGCATTCAACCTTATGAATAAACACACACACACACCAAAAAATATCCACACATACATAGACATTTTATGCTCCTTGACACAGGTACAAAGCCCAGGCAATACTAGTCCGGCAGTGAAAGGTCAAAATAATTCAGAAGCCACAAACTTTTGAGTCTGAAAAATACCAGCTCTTAATGGCAACCACTTGATGGACACAATAAGTTAGTCAGAGGAAAAAAAGTTACTAAAAACAACAGAAACCACAAAAAAAAAATACTCTCAAATTCCTTTATCCCTCCTTGCTAGCTAGCTCTTGTGGTCACTGCTTCAATAGGTCAGTAGGGAAGTCAAGTGTTTTCCATGTTGGAGAGTACATTTGAGATGAGGACCAGAGCCTGCAGCAGGAAGAGACTGCCAGGGAAGCAAGGGGGAAGGCACAGCCAAATCATTCACAGCCCCAGTTTCATCTCTGGTAATTAATTGTACATGGAACACAAACAAAACTGAGCTAAGACTAGTAAAGAGCCAAACAGGAGTAGGTTACAGACCACTTAAAACCACTCAGAAAGTAATTTTAGACATCCCTATCACTAAAAATGGAAACTGACTGCATCTTATTGCCAGCCCAGCCTCACTTTGCAAGGTGTGACATGTACAGCTCCCATGAGACTGAATACCACGCGTGCCAACAGCATCCCTACCCTAGGTCTACTCCTGAATCAAAGATTCACTACAAATTCATATCAGGAATAACCATTCCCTCTCCTAAAAATTTAGATGACTCCCAACATTCACACTTACCTAAAAAAAATTAAAAGCTACATATGTTACTGATGCAACGAGCAGCCTCACTAATTTAATATTAGGATTCATATCAGCAATTTGAACAAACATGCCGGTTACACTAAACTGCGGTGTTTAAAGAGACAAAACTGTAAAGGTAGCAAAGAAAATGTACAGAAATCAAGAAAAAAATACAGGGTTTTTCCCATGGGAGCATGCATCCTGGTATGTTTTTATCTTTACGTTTGTGAGAAAGCTCAGTACAGCTACGAGTCACTCATTAAAGTTATACCACCCCTCCACACGTGTTGCAAGCATTACTCACGCATCTCCGTCCTAAAATTCAGCCAAAGCTGCAACAGTAGTACACACCATTGCTGTGAAAAGGATACATTCTTTCATGGCTGCAACATCGAGTTTGCTGACTTCAGGTGAGCCAGGGCAACACTTCTTGAACTCTTTCCGCAAGTCAAAAAAGGAGTAAAAGCATTCAGGCAGTAAAATATTCTGTAAAATGACAAAGTAACTGCTGTCAGCTAGGGTGAGTTTAATCTACTTTGTCTCTAGATACCAGGCTTTCTAACAATTGTCTTATAACAGGCAGGAAACACAATCAGCTTTTGCTACAGAGAAACTCACATAGCTCTTCTTAACCACACGTTTATAAACTTTTTTTGCTTAAGCAGCTTCCTCTCTACATGGTTTAAAGAGAATTGTGCTTTTTCACTGCCAGAGAAACATTTACTATTATTACTAGTGCCTCAAATCCAATATATATGTAGGAGAGCAAACGCCTGCTATTGCAACATTTATCATCAATTCTTGATTCCAATTTTAACTGCAAAAAGCCAGAGGGTACTCAGTTCAGTTGATGGAGCCAAGCAAATTTTGCAAGACTAGCAGAAGACATTTTGCTTTATAGTCAAGGCTGAGTTTTCAGAGAATAGTCACGCTTTAAATATTTATTCCCTTAATAAAATAAAAAAGTAAACAAAACCAAAACCCACCCAACTGTGTGCAGATGAGGGTTTGATATGGGGCAGAGGTTGTTAAGTCTATGCATGGTAACTGCTTTAATTGCAGCATATGAAGCCAGGAGCAAGTTATGTAGCCCACTGGAAGTCAATAAAATCCCTTTTGCCCCTCCACTACATCTAGCACATGCTTTTAATTTTTTTGTGGAGTGAGAAGGAGAAGACATGGAGAAGACTTGGGGGCAGCTGTTTCAACCAACAAAAATCCCTACTCTTTCAGTTAGCTCTTCACCCCAGAGCTTCCCCACAGACACAGTACTTCATATTCTACTTGGCTGTCTGTTGCCTGCAGTGCCTCTCTGGACCAAAAGTAAGGCCTTTCCTTGATTTAACAACTAGTTGGCATCTTCGCATTATAACAGAATGATAGGATACATGAAAGAACATTTAGGGAGCCCAGAGAAAGAAGTTTAGCTTCTAAAACAAGTTCTGCTTTGAGAACATTAGAGTTTATCTTAGCATATGGACAGGTGCATTAGGCAAACGATACTCTTTAAAGACAAATTTATGAAAATGCAGCTGTGCTTGCCAAGATTTCCTGATCTACTTTTAGCATGGCTATTTTTCTTCACCTACGAGAGATCAAGTTCTGTACTTCACTGACATTCAGTTGGAACAGTGAATGACAATTGATTCTTTGAATACCAGTGAGCTGCTAGATTGATTCAGACCAGGCACCTTAAAAGAAATAAATATATTCTCAAGACCCCAGTGGTATCTGCCTATCTGGATTTTAGTGATCCCACACCCCAACCTCAGGATTAGGGCATTCACCAAAGAACTATTACAGGTCTCATAAGCATCTGGTTTACTTAATCTATGGGTAGCACAGAGCAGCAAATTGATAAGCACAGAGATCAGTTGCAAGGAGAGGAGCAGAACAGCTCAGAGCAATGCATGTTCACAGCAAACCACAAAACAATATCTTATTAATATTGGAGCAGTTATTTCAGGACTAGAGACTGGGCATATGGCTGCAACCCTATCACTAATGAAAAGTAGGCAGGTCATCACAATACTTAGTGATTTGGCAACTCTGAAGATATAGAAAACTGTAGACTATGGGACTAGTCATCACTCATAGCCTGCCTCAAACTACTGTTCAGCTCCTTACAAATACGAGCACCGCCCTTGGAGCGTCAACTGAATACACACAGATTGAAAGTTGCTGAAGCTAAAGGTGAATGTAAAATTTCAAAAGGCAGTTTATGATTAAGGTGGTTAGCTATTTGGCAACACTTCCAAATTCCCACTCATTAACCCATTAGTAGCTTCTACAGCTACTAGGAGGAGCTACAAGTACTATGTCAATGCATTGCTCCTTTCTCAAACACTTAACTAAGAAAATCTTACTTGTGATTTAACTTAAAAAGGCATCTCAGGGATACATTAACACAGGACACTGTCTATGCCTTCCACATGGACAAACTCTTTGGTCTGGTAAGCATATGAGCGATGTTTGTGCTATGGTTGTGTGGAAGCATCCTCATACTAAAAACAAGTTGATTGGTTTTGCAAGAAATTATATAAAGCATGCCAAGAGTCAAGCTTTAGCTACAACTACATACCTTTTTGGAAGCTTCAGGGTGCAGAACCTGCCTAATGTGCAACTGTCCATCAGTACAGAAACAGAAGGAAGTACCTACACCAATGTTCAGCTCATTGCTCACGGACTGATTAAACTGAAAGCAGGAACAACAAAAGACATACATGTAAAAGACATCAGTGGCTATGCAAGGCAGTGTCATCAGTTGGTAACATGCTATTCCTGGGCAGTGGGAACATGGAGCAGGAATCCCTTTCTGTATGAGCCTAGTCCCTTCACTTCTGTAGATTTGTTTCGTGCTAGCTAAGCACATGAGCACTTCTCATGATAACTATCTTCACAAAGAAATTGCCCCTTTCCCCCGCTTCTAACGAGATGTGGCCACACAGAGAGCCCATGTCGCAGAAGAAAAAAATAATTTTCCAGGAGCATTTGCAAGAGCACTGCAAGGAGATGCAAAGCTGGTTGCAGAGTGCTGAGGGAGTGCTGGGGCAAAGAAAGAGCCTTTCTGGCAGGACACTCACATGTATTGGAAAGGAGACAGGCTTTCAGCCCTACCTTCAATGAGAATCACGAACAATTCCCTGTTTATCTAGAGGCTTCAGTACGGTCTCCTTCCCAGGACTGATGAGCCACCACAAGCCTTAACAAGGGCCTGCCACCACCCAGCCTTTTCAGGAGGCACCTAAACTTGGCCTCTTCTAACACTGATTGGGGCTCACCTTCAGCTGAGGTTCAGGGCCCAGCACGGCAGGAGACCACAATAGGGTGATGCCTGACCCTGACCATCCTCCCTTGGGGTTCAGTCCCTCCCAAGGTGAATGAGCAAAAGGCAAGGGAGAAACTCCCACAAGGCTCACCACAGACCAGGCTGTTTGGCCCACATGTCTGTGGTGCCCCTGTGCCAGCCTCCACTGCCCCAGTGGTGGAGGGGGTAAACGGATGGTAACACTGCCTCTAACCCACCAGGAAGCCCCCAGGAGAGACCAGCGCCCAGCAGCCAGTTATGGGGTATCACCTGTCTTAATGCCTGCTCCAGCGGTGGAGCCAATGCCAAGCTCTCCGCATCCACCTGGGTGATCTCCTGGCACTCAGCCGTCAGCTCCGGGTGGTCAGGCCGGACCAGCACGTCATGCAGGTGCCCCAGCTCCAGAGAAAACAGAGGAGGGGCAAGTCAACTCCCTAGGCTGGAGGTCTCCACCTACAGCACCGGCCCCTGCCCTCCACCACAGCCTGCTCCAGCCCAGGGCACCTACCACCGGCCCAGCGCTAGGGCCGCCCCGCCGGTACCCAGCAGGGCAGGGGCCAAGGGAAGCAGCAGGTCGGGGTGCTCCCCCTCGAGGGAAAAATACCTCCTTACTCCTCAGGTCGACCACTTTCCACAAGAGCTGGAGCAGCTCTCGCTCATCCGAGCCTAGCCTTGCCCCGTTGGTGCCCGCCGTGGTCACGAAAAGGATCACCAGGTAGTCGGGAGACGCCGTCATGGTGCCACCGGGCCGGTGGAAAGGATAAAAAAAGGGGAGAGAAAGCAAAAAAAAAAGGGAGGGAGGGGGAAGAAGGACTGGGGAGGAGGGGGAAGAGAAGAAGCCAGAAAGTTTCCCTGTCCGAGGCGCTTCCAAGCGAGACCCGAGCCGGCAGAGCCCCCACCTGCAGCCCCGCTCCCCAAAGACCTGACGCCCTCTCCCGCCCCCCCCACCNGCCGGGGCGGCGATGGCCGGCCTGTGCGGAGCCGCTCCGGGCCTCCGAACACCCTGCACCGGGACGGAGCCTGCCGGGCTGCGGTTCCTGCCGTCGGGGCGCACTGCCCGGGAAGGCCCGGCTCTTCACCGACGGGGCGATGGAGGGGCCGCCCGCTCCCGCCGGGACATGTGGAGGGTGCGAGGGCGGAGGGGGCAGGTCGGCTCGGCGTTCGCCCGGACGGAAGGGGAGGGCAGATGGTCACACCGCCCGCAGCCACCCCTACGCCCTGGAAGCGGGGCGAGCGCTGCCGTCGGGGGCCGCAGTGGTCGGGCCGTGCGGCGGCAGGGAGCGCGGCGGAGTGGGGCGGGCCGGGCACTACCGGGAGCAGCCGCTGCCGGGGGAGCCGGGCGGGCTGCGGACGGCGGAGCCTCGTCCTGTGCCGCGCTCCAGGCAGCGGCACGGCAGCTCCTGATCCAGTCCCGTGTTAAGAGGTGGCCGGTTTGGCTGCCGCAGCCTTCCCTCGATGCGCTGCAGTGACTTTGGTGCGTGTAACAGCAACCTCCCTGCTGGTGATCATCGCTTCACTGTGAAATTTATGTTTTAAATGCGTATTGCTCAAAAACTGATTTTTTCATGACATAACTGAAAAGGTCACTGAATGTAGGTTAAAAAAGTCACACTAACTTTCCCCAAGGAAACCCTGTAGTGCACCTAGTTCTTTGAGACCCTGGTTGTGTATTTCCAACTTCATTGTGATGATGTTTCTCTAATTTTTTACTGAGATGATGGTGCACACCATGCTTTTCTCCATCGCCGTCCCTTGTGCTGGTGCAGGTTCACAGCTTGCACAACCTTTTATTAATGCATACACATTTGTTGGTTTGGCAGTGTTATGGTTTGAAGAACACACAACAATTTATTTTCATTTAGACAATTATTCTATCACCTGATGAGCCCTCTCCACCCGGGAAGGGGAATTGGGAAAAAACAAGGAAACCCAAGGGTTGAAATATAAACAGATTTAATAGAATAAGACTAGATAATTAACATTATAATAATACTACAAAACCAATATTGATCCCGATACCAATATAAATATACGAGGATTATACTCAACCAATTCTATCAGCAGGAAGCTGTGCGCTCCCAGCAGGGGAAAGCAAATGTGGGACACTGCGAGCGCTGCGGCTTTGGGAGGAAGGGAAGGGCTCAGGGGTCTGGCTCTGGGGCAAGAATCAGGATCGCAGCCATCACAGATGAGGAGAAACTCCTCAGCAAACTTTCTAATTTACATTGAATGTGACATTCATGGTATGAAATAATCCAGTTGGCCAGCTTGGGTCAAGTGCCCGGGTCTCGCTCCTCCTCATCCCTGCACCTGGCAAGGCTTGAAAACACTGAGACCTTGAAACTCGCATCCCATAGCTGGCTATAAAGTAAATATTTTCACAAATTCAGACACCAGAATCTTCTAAAAATGCAGTTTTCCCAAGCTTTAGAAGAGACCTTACCAAAACCATAAAATTACTGAAAGATAAATTAATCCCACATCACTCAGCCCAGGACAGGCAGGCAGGGAGAGTATGTGTTTCACAAGTGCTGGGGACCCTGCCAGCCATCAACTGGTCCACAAAACACCCGGCACCCTTGTCCTGCCCTGCCACAGGCTGGTGCCGTGCGGGTCTCCTTGGAGGGACTGCCACCAAACTCCTGCTTGATAGTTTATGCGCTTCAATAGACAGCCTTTGTGTGATGGAGGGTGGCTGGAGTAATTTTTTCCCTTTTTGGTATAAGATTTCAAAAATGGCATTCACTGATAGCACACACTGCAATTTGAGGGGTAAAGATGGCAAATTAATTCCTCCAGTTTTTAAAAGTGGTAGCTGAAACTGGCCGTGTGAATCTGGCCTCAGGAAACACCGGAGCTAATTGTGCCCCTTTTGTCGGAGGGTTAGAGCGCCTTTGTGCGCTCTAACAAATTTGTGCATTTGTCTTCCAACTTTCTGATGTGTTGAGCAAAACACACATGAAGTGGGGCACTAGGGTGTTTGTCCTCAGCAGTGGCTGCAGCTGATCTGCA
The DNA here is from genome assembly GCA_013396915.1 of Stercorarius parasiticus. Classification (NCBI taxonomy): domain Eukaryota; kingdom Metazoa; phylum Chordata; class Aves; order Charadriiformes; family Stercorariidae; genus Stercorarius; species Stercorarius parasiticus. The sequence goes on from VWZL01001691.1 coordinate 239,817, forward strand.
CACAGCATCTGAGGACCAGAGTTGGTCCTCACACAGGGAGTTTGCTTGGTGACCTTTGCCTAGCCCGGAGCGGAGGGAATCGAGAATTTCTTTGCACAGTTTCCCTTTCAGGTCTTAGTTTAGTGCAACTTCTGCTTAAAAAACCCCAACTTTATACTTCAGTAAAAAAGTCCACAAGTACACTTCTGAAATTACTTCACATTGTAGTGTGCCAGGCAGTGCTTGCTTGGTTGGCTGGTTGTCTTTCAGTGAAACTTCATCATCCATTCCAGACGGTTTCCTTCCCAGTGCCTGCTTGGCTTAGAGATGCAGCCCTTGTCTCTGTGACAACGATTTTTGGATGGGTACCTGTTCCTTTACTTGTGATTTGTTATGTTCTGACTTATGCATTTCTTTATTTCTTCCCTCATGCTTTATTGTCTTGTCCTATCTTGTATCTTTCCATTTGGGAGCATCAGACTCCCCACCTTATCGCTACAGTAGGCTGCCATTACGTATAGTAACCCCTTTCATAGGTCAAGCTGTACCCTAAAAGTACTTTTAATTCCCATTACGTCTTCTGTGTTCTTGATTAATCTGTGTTTTATTTAGTTATTTATTTTGGAAGCTGCTCACTGCTAATTGCTACTGTAGTGCAATTACCTTTTATTTTTCTCTTTCTTGGGTAACACATTCCCTAAAATGCCTGTTTCCCAGTCACAGTTCCCATTCCGCCCTCTTTCTTTCATGCCTGCAGTATCTGGTCTGACAACACGCACTAGTTGTTCAGGTTCCTGTGTTGTGTTGCCCGGGCTCCTGGTGTTTGTGTACTCCTGTTGCAGCTGCTTCTCCCTGGCTGTTCCTTTTCCCCGGGCCAGGTTAAGCAGTCTTTGCATGAAGTGTCACCTTCCAGATGACATCAGTGTTGTTACCTACAGGAACATACTAGGGCACTTTGGGGCATGACGACCTCTCAAAGCTCCTCCCACCACCTTGTTGCTGTATTTCTCTTCTCTGATATTCCTTCTGTTTCCTGCCTGCTGTCCGTCTGTCTAATTTCCAGCCCCTTTGCCAGTCTCAGTGTAACTATTTCTCTCTCCTTTATTTATTAGTTCTGGTTTCCCACCACATGTCCTTTTGTGCCACTTTCTGTTTCAGGACATTTGTGAAACTGCTCACACCTTCCATTATGCCAAGGAGCTGGTCTCAATACCATCTTCTGACCAACAGCAACAGACATATGTGCTCTCTTATTTATTTCCCCCATGTTCCTGAAGCTTCCTCCTCTTGCTCATCGACCCGCTTCCTTCCAGTTTATTTTGTACAAAGCTGTGATTTTGCACATCTCACTGTCTGCAGGTTTTCCCACAGCCCTTTCAGTTCTGCATCTCCCACCCTGCTTTATTCTTCTACAGAAGGGTCTTCAATTTACCCCAGCACCACCTGTAACTGTGTCATCATTTTCCTGCACAGAACTTTGGTCCGTGTCAGGTCTCCCATCTGTATCACTCTTCCCCATCAGTGTTCGCGGTTTCTTTCAGAATACAAAAGTTTTACAGCTGGAATGGGAGAATCAGCAGAGCTGTATCATTTTGTTGGAATGCATGAATCATTACCACCATTTTTTTAAATCTCTCTAAGATAATTGCTGCTGCTACACGAATTCTGTTTTCTCCACTTTCATCAGTTACTCTCCCGATCTCTCTCCCGATACCCAAACTGTTCCCTGAAATTGTGCAACTGGGTGTGACATTCAAACATTTCTGCTTTACCTTGCAGCAAAGAAATGCCACTGACTTGTAAGCCCAGCCACGTGCTGAAATCAATGACACTGCATTCAGAGCCATCTGAATTTAATCCTGCAAAGATGATTCCCCTCACATCCACAGCCGTAGCTGTTACCGGCAGCAACTGAGCCACTGCAGATAAAAACACAGGGCTGGAATTCCCCTGCTAGTTACTGAAACTGCTCGCACTAGATGACCTGGTTGCAATACTGTTCCAGGCCACCCCAGGAGAGAAATGACTGCGTTCTGATTGGGATTGTGTTCCTCCAGCACAATGGTACGCATAACCATGCCCATGTTTGGAGTAGATCTGCAAAGATACTCTCGCCTAGAAGTCTCCTAAGAGCCCATAAACATAACCGAAATAAGCCATGGCAAGTGTCACGAATAGCTGTAAGGCATTGTGCTATGTTAGCAAAACACATATAAAGTTTTTTGGTTTTCTACATAAAAAAATTATATTTAACTCCAGGAGTTTAGATCTGTTTATCCATCAGGACAAGACAAGGTCCCAGCTCGGGGCAAGAATAAGAGCAGCCAAATCTGCCAGCTTGGCCAAAGAGGACCCTTGATTCTCAAATTCTGAAATGTTTCTGTGATGGGATTTGCAGTTATTTTAACTACATCTGTTGAAATAGTATAAAGAGGCAGTACCACGTTTTCAGTGGATGCAAAGGCAATTCCAGTCAATGAGTCTCCCCTGCACTGCCACACAATACCTCTTCAGGTGTGCCAATAAAACTGGTTGTGGAACTGCACGTTGTGGCTCAGCTCCCCAACATGTGGTGTGGGGACAGGAACTTCCTGAACTAGTTTCACCACTGAAAATGGATAAATGGAACCACACCCTTGTTTAAACTGATGCAACGTTTTCTCTTGAAGTCCAACCTAAAGGACTGCTACTCCTGGAGCAAATGAAACTCTGGAGCACTGAAAGAGCAGCAAGATTAGCTATGAAAACAAAGGAGGGACTTGCCAATTCCTGGTGTGCACACAAACCAGCTCATTTCATTAAGAAGCTGTTCTAGAAACAAGACGCTCATAAGTTGTAATTATCACCATTAAGGAAAGCACATGTATGTGGCTGGGGCTCCAGTTGGCAGTTCAGAGACGTTACACATCCTTTTCCAGACTTCCTCTAAAGGCACATGGCACATTTTTACTATTATAGATGTAGAGCTTGTACACAAACTTGTGTAACCACACAACTCTTGTGTAAGATCAATTTCACATCATTCTCCTGGCCATGGGCTCACTTTGGCTTCATGGTGTCTCTAATGCATGTACAACTTAGCTGCTGTTGCAGAAGGGCACTGGATGCTAAGCAAGAACATCAGGAGCTGCGGAAAGGTTGCAAGGAATTGTTCTACATGTACCTGAGAGAAGCAACAGTTTCTTACATCTCAAAAGAGTGAGTTTTAAACACAGAAAGGCTGCAAAGGAAATTTCCCAAGCAGGACCGAATTTAGCCCGTGTTGAGCTGGAGCTGAATCTTTTAAAATCAAGCAGAAGCGAGGTGTGGAGCAGACCGCAGTGGCGCCCAGCCAAGTCCACGGCGATGCCCACCGAGCTGGGTCTCCGGAGAGTGGACCTTCCCCCGCATTTCACAATCTCAACCTGTAGCGACTCCGCTCCCGCCGCCCACCGACCCGCAGCCTTCCCTCCGCTGCGCAGCCCGCGACTGAGGGGAGAAACCCTGCCCGGCCTCCCCCACTCTCCTTCCCCAGGCCTTTGCTCTGGTCCGGTGCGCTCGGTCNCAGCCCCAGCTCTGCCTCCCCTCATGGCGCTGAGAGCAGCGGCACAACAGCCACCTCGCGCACCTACGCTCCCCTCGCGCACGGAGGCCCCGCCCACTGCCGGGCACGCACGGCGGCGTCCCGGAAGCGCTCGCGCCGCCGCCCGGAAACTCTTCCCCCCGGGCCGCGCCAAGATGGCGGTGGACACGGCAACTGAGCTGCTGTTTTTAGATACGTTCAAGCACCCGAGCGCGGAGGTAACGTGGTGGGGGCTTTGCGGGCCGCCGCTTCTCCTCATCTTCCTTCTTCTCGCCGCCTCCCCGGGCTGCGGGGCGTGGAGTGGGGCTGGGGCGAGCGGGGCTGGGTAGGCCCGGGCGGCGGCCCTCGCCTCAGCGGGTGGTCGGGCGGGAGGGAGCAGGCCCCAGCCAGGTGCCCGCCGAGAGGGGGATCTCCGGTCCCTCCTTGCCTTGCCCCCGAAGCCTTGCTCGGGGCGCGGCTCCGGCCCCCGCGGTGCGCCCAGCCCAGTGCTGTGCTGTCGGCCCGGGGTGCCGCGGGCAGGGGGCTGGGGGAGGGCACGGCGGTGGGAGTGGGGTGAGGGTTTAGAAGTAACGGGGAGGAGAGACTAGGAAATAAAATCCTTAAAGCCATTCCAGAAGTCCATTAGGGAGGAAGTCAGGAAGAGGGTCATACCCAGCCGCTTGTGAGATACCTGGTGTTTTTCTATAGCTAATGAGGAGGAGGCATATTTATGCATATGTGAGATAATCCCTTAGATTTATACAGTTTAGGAGCATCATGAACAAAATTAGTATTTCTATTTTGCTTTAGCAGTAGGAGATCGTGCAGATATTCCACTTCGAGGCTGTTGTGATCCTGAGCATCCTTGAAGCTGTTTGTGTGGCTGCAGGTTTGCCCAGAGCTCAGCCTGTTGTGTGCTGTTCAAGGAGGAAGAAGGGAACCATTGGGGGAAAATGAAGAGTGTAGTGTAACCTGAGAAAGATGTTATAGAACCATAGAGTATGTCAGTTATGTTCATGGACAGGCATTATGGAAAGAAAATGAAGTATTCTGAGCTGATGCTGCAATTAAAAACAAACAGGAAGTTATTCTGGAGTTATTTCTAGCTGCAAGGATCAGGGAGACCCAAATGTATTTTTAATTCTACTATTTAAGACAGTACTGGGGACAGGAGATGCTAGCCACTGATGTTCCCCTGGGTAGGAAACACTAGCCTCTCCTGTTGTTGGGTGGAGAATGGCTTGAGAGCAGCTGTGAGGAGAAGGACTTGGGGGTGCTGGTGGACGAGAAGCTCAAAATCACCAGACAATGCGCACTTGCAGCCCAGAAGCCCAACCGCGTCCTGGGCTGCATCAAAAGAAGCATGGCCAGCAGGTCAAGGGAGGTGATTCTACCCCTCTACTCTGCTCTGGTGAGACCCCACCTGGAGTACTGTGTCCAGCTCTGGAGTCCTCAACACAAGAAGGACATGGACCTGTTGGAACAGGTCCAGCGGAGGGCCACGAAGATGATCAGAGGGCTGGAGCACCTGTGCTATGAGGACAGACTGAGAGAGCTGGGGTTGTTCAGCCTGGAGAAGAGAAGGCTCCAAGGAGACCTTATAGCGGCCTTCCAGTACCTAAAGGGGGCCTACAGGAAGGATGGGGATGGACTCTTTATCAGGGAGTGTTATGACAGGACATGGGTTAATGGCCTCAAACTGAAAGAGGGTAGATTTAGATCGGATATCAGGAAGAAATTCTCTACTGTAAGAGTGGTGAGGCACTGGAACAGGTTGTCCAGGGAAGTTGTCAATGCCCCATCCCTGGAAGTGTTCAAGGCCAGGCTGGATGAGGCTTTGAGCAGCCTCGTCTAGTGGGAGGTGTCCCTGCCCATGGCAGGGGGGGTTGGAACTAGATGATCTTTAAGGTCCCTTCCAACCTGAACCATTCTGTGATTCTGTTCCCCTCCAGGACAGTATGGTCTCTTATTGACCATTTTTAATTGTGTATAATGTTTTCTGGCACTTTCACCAGTGACATTTTGCAAACTGGAATCATATTGAATTTTTATTAAAGAAAAAGTCAAAATGTATTTTACATGTTGCAGAAAAGCCTTCATTATGTTATACGAATTCTTCAGCTAAATGGATCATGAGTCTTGCCTTGGAACTTGCAGTTCTTGAAAAGTACTTCAGAGTTTTCCAATGAAATTATGTATTTGGCTTAGCTATGCAGTTTAATGCGTTGAGCAGTTCTGATGTAGTTATTTTTTAAAATTTTTTGGAGGGAAGGTGGATTAGATTCACTTGCCATCCTGATGATGTTGATACATGGCTATCAGGACATAATCCCATATCATTTAAGTGGGAATTGGTCTTTCTTTGGGCAGTGCTGCTGGGGACGCAGCCCTCTCAGCAGCAGCCCTTCCTCCAGAAATCTGAGTCTCCCACATGATGCATACACATTTTTTGAAGGCAAAGCAAAGAGCTCCCACAACCCTTACTCCTCTCAGGCTACAGTCACCTCATTCCTGTTAATAAAGCTGTGCTTCCTGACATACCATGGTTCTTTTTGTTCTACCATCCTGCTCCTAAGACATCAACCCTTAGGGTGAGATCTTATATCTGTGTGCTAAAGGATGTGTGCATAGATTTCTTATTAAATTACAGTAATATGTGCCCAAAAGCACGCACTTATTCTTTTTAAAACTTTACTTGTGTCCATTTCTTTGATTATTAGCTTTCTAAAAATCTTAGTACTTTCTTGCCTTATGCTGGTAATTTTGGGGTTTCATTTGCTTTCTGATTGTGGTCAAAGTTACATGATTTTTGACTGCAGATCAATTTGGGTTTTAATTTTCATTTTTTAATTATTTTGGCAGACGCTTACATCAGTTGTTTGGTTTTGGTTTTGTTTTTTTTTTTTTCGTTTTGCTCGTGCAGTCTTTGCTAATCCAGTTTGCTAATTGGAAACATTCAGCGAGAAATGTGATTCTGAGCTTCTGTTCAAGAAAGTCTTTATATGCTTACACTCGGACATATGGAATCATCTAGGTTGGAAGGGACCTTTAAGATCGAATCCAACCATGAACCTAAAACTGCCAAAACCACCCCTAGACCATGTCCCTAAGCACCGTGTCTACCCGTCTTTTAAATACCTCCAGAGATGGTGACCCAACCGCTTCCCTGGGCAGCCTAATCCAGTGCTTGACAACCCTTTCTGTGAAGAAATTTTTTGCTAATATCCAATCAAAACCTCCCCTGGAGAAACTTGAGACCGTTTCCTCCTGTCCTGTCACTTGTTACTTGGGACAAGAGACCAACTCCCACCTCGCTACAACCTCCTTTCAGGTAGTTGTAGAGAGCGATAAGGTCTCCCCTCAGCCTCCTTTTCTCCAGGGTAAACAACCCCAGTCCTCTCAGCAGCTCCTCATAAGGCTTGTGCTCCAGACCCCTCACCAGCTTCATTGCCCTTCTCTGGACCCACTCCAGCACCTCAATGTCTTCCTTGTAGTGGGGGGCCCAAAACCGAACACAGTACTGGAGGTGGGGCCTCACCAGTGCCGAGTACAGGGAGACCGTCACTTCCTTAGTCCTGCTGGCCACGCTATTCCTGATACAAGCCAGGCTACTATTGGCCTTCTTGGCCACCTGGGCACACTGCTGGCTCATACTCAGCTGTCTGTTGACCAGCACCCCCAGGTCCTTTTCTGCCGAGTGGTTTTCCAGCCACTCTTCCCCAAGCCTGTAGCACTGCCTGGGGTTGTTGTGACCCAAGTGCAGGACCTGGCACTTGGCCTTGTTGAACCTCGTACCATTGGCCTCAGCCCATTGATCCAGCCTGTCCAGGTCCCTCTGCAAAGCCTTTCTACCCTTAAGCAGGTCAACGCTCCGGCTCAATATAGTTGATCTACGTTTACTATTTTGTGAGTGTATATATGATAGAGATGATGTATAAATATCATAAGACCTAATATGGTGAATCTAGTGAGAGGAGACTTTCAGCATTAATTTGGTGACTGCTACATGGGAAGTCACCGTGACTTCATGATTACTTCCTAGTTTGCTTAGACACCTTTTAGGGCTGCTGGAGCATAACATTTCTTTACTTGCTATTTCTGTGTTGTAAACAGAAAGGATATTTGCAAAAATTTTCAAATGTTGCGGCAAAATTGGAGAAATAAGCATAGTATAGAATTTTTGTACAGGTCTAGCAAAACATTTATAGTATTATTATTTCTAATATTACATTTGAACTATAACATTTGCCATTATTTAAAGTTAAGACACGCATTTTCTTTTTTCTTTAGTTATAAACTTGATATATTTTATTAAAAATTTAAGTTCCAAATTTTGCCCTTACCCAGATACATTCTGTTAGAGAAAAACTTGTTGCTGTTTAAAAAATTCTTGCAAATAAAGGGAACTAATAATGTAAATAAACCATATTTTGAGTTTAATGGTATTTAACATTTTGCATAATTGAATTTTCTAATTAGGAGGATTGCAACCTTAATTTGGTCAATAAAGAATATGAATACATTATGTTGTTTCTATTTTACATTTCTTAGACTTTCTTTATTCTTTGTTTTGTAGCAAAGTACCAATATAGATGTAGTTCGTTTTCCGTGCGTGGTTTACATAAATGAAGTACGTGTCATTCCTCCAGGAGTGAGAGCTCACACAAGTTTGCCTGACAACAGGGCTTATGGGTAAGTGAAAGATATTAAGTGTCTAATTCAGAAACACCTTCCTGTCATTTTTTCTTGAACTTGTATATCTCAATAGAACCTCCTATATAAAAAGGTAAAGTGCGTTTATGTGTCTGCTGAACTTGTAATTATTTTGGGGAATTACTTAAACAGTATAATTTAAAGTGTTTTTTTTTCCCTTGTTAGTCCTACTTACTCTCATAAGGAGCTCAAAGGGTTTAATTTTTACTTCTGTTCTGTTTCCAGAGAGACATCCCCACATACATTTCAACTGGACTTGTTTTTCAACAATGTCAGCAAGCCAAGTGCCCCTGTTTTTGATAGGCTGGGGAGGTAAGTACTTTCAAGATTCGTGCATGACTTCATTATCTGCCTTTTCTTCCTGAGAATTTTTTTAGTGCAGAAAACACACAATAGAAAATCTGTATCTCCCATGATTTTCATGTTTGGTCTGGTTTTTGCTAGTTTGTGTTCTTGCCCTTTTCCTTCAATCTGTGTAGGAGGACAGAGGTTCATGCTTAAAAGAAGAGAAGGTTCTGGTATTTCTAAATTTACAGAGCCCATCTGTATTAATGAAAAGTATTTTGTAGAAATAAGTGATTTTGCATTCTTGTTTTTAAGAGCATGTGTTTATTCAGTGTTTTATTATTGGCTTATGTGTTTAGGACTGGTGTGTTTCATTTCTGTAGACATGCTTTATATTAATGGAAATAACTTTGTGTGTTTTACTTAACAGCCTTGAATATGATGAAAACACTTCAATTATTTTCAGACCCAATGCAAAGGTAATGCAATGTCATTTAAACCTCATTTTCTACGTGTCTGTCATTTAGGTATAAATATGATTGTGTGTGGTGCGTTAGCACTGTGTAAAGCATTTACTGTGTAGGATCTTGTTCTAAAATCTGCCTGTAGTTCAGATACTCATTACTTCAGAGTCTGCATTTATAATGGCACGAGTTGTAGAAGATTGCTTGACAGTTCCTGTGGAGATTACTAACAGAACTATGCACTACTTATGAGCAAAGATGAATCAGAACATTGTGGCTGCAGGCCACAGCTAAGCACGTCATTTTCAGTTCTGTTTGGGCTTATTTCATTCAGATCAGTGTTCGTGTGACCCATTTTTTTTTCATTAATAGGTGTAGTAGATTAGGCAATATATTGCAAGGAATTGAATGCTTTCAGAGAAAGATCATTTATTTGTTGCAACAATTGATATATTCAAAGTTTTCTCAGTTTTCAAAATGTGAGGTGAAGAGATACTTTAATGTTCAGTTCTCCTTTCTTGCTTTTATGCAGATACTGATACAGTGATATTAAAATAACTTTTCTGAAGTTGTCTTGTGTTGTTTTTAAGTGCTTTTTCTTTTTTAAAAAACCCAGGTCAACACGGATGGATTGGTTCTAAGAGGGTGGTACAACTGTCTGACTTTGGCGATATATGGCTCAGTTGACAGGGTAATAAGTCATGAGAGAGAGTCACCTCCTCCACCCCCACCTCCGCCACCACCTCCCCAGCAACAGCCTGGTTTGAAAAGAAACCCAAAACATGGTAAGCCTTGTGAGAAAACATACACAATTTTTTTTTAAAGAATCAACATTACAGTATCCCATCTTAAAAACAAAGAAACAAAAAATTCTTTCATGTTTGAGGTTTCAGTGGCTGTATTTTTCTAGCTTTATGTCTTTGTCCTTTAGTTTTGTATTTTATTTTAGATTTATATTGAATGGTTTTAAGTAGATCCTTCTCTAGTGCTTTTTTGAGGGTGGGTTACTTGCATTGATATTAAATGGCCATGAATAGAATCCATGAGCAAGTTTCTGCTTCAGTTTTGGTTTTAGATTTAAAATTAGAACTGTCTTGTTCAAGGTACGGCTGTTGGGATGCAAAATTTTAATACTCTGTGTGGTAAAAAACAATTGTAAACTGTAAAAACCAGTTGATTAAAATGTAAACTTTTTTTTTTAAAGTAACTCAGATATTATTGGTAGAGTTACAGTATTGCTAGTGTCAAAGCCAAAAATGGCAATCATCCATTTTAATTTCAACCTAATATTATATTAACAAAACATCAATGGTATTAATAAGCTTGCTTATTGATGTAGTTTTTGTTTACATCAAAAGTGACTTCAGGTAACTGCTTCACATACTGCAGATGCAGAATACAGATTAAATAATAGCTGGGAAATGAAGGTGTTCCGTAGTCAAAAGTAGTGCACTGAAAAGCTAAAATTTCCTGCTTCTATTCCTGTGATTTCATTAAATGCAAGTTTTTATTTCCACAATAAATATAGTTGATGGAGAGAAAGAAGACCAGTTTAATGGCAGCCCTCCAAGACCACAACCTAGGGGACCAAGGACACCTCCGGGCCCTCCTCCTCCTGATGATGATGAGGATGAACCTATGCCAGTGTCAGGTAGAATGAGAACAGACTGTGTTTTATCTGCTGCACATCGCTGCTTAGTGGAGGCTGAATTCTGTGTTCCTGCCCGGTGTGAAGTTTTCTGTCTGCCGTTACTCCTGCTGGACAGATTCAGTTTTAGGAGAGGGATTTGAAAGAAAATCTGTTGGCTATGTTAAATTGTATTAATTTAAAAGTTAGTAGATTTGAGAGTATCAGCTGTTGACCAATACAGTGCTTGAACGTGCTGCTCATATTTTGTATGAATGTTCTGTTGACTCTGGTATTCGTTGCCCTTCTCCATCCCTCTGCAGCATCTGCTGAGTTCTCTGGTCTCTGTATGGGTTAAAAGTGCCAAGAACTCTACATGTTTCTTTATAGTCTTACTGAACTAAATGATTTTTGTTTGTGTTCAGTCAAATTACCTGAAGATTTTCTTCAAGATGCTTTTTTTTGTATCTCCACTGTGCGTAATGCAAAATTCTAAGACGTATTATTGAGCATCGGATTTTGGAGAAGTACTCTTATTTCTTAAACTTTGTATATATTTTTAGTGGTTGGGGAAAAAGAAGATGATGTGGACCATAGGGAGGATTACTTTGAGCCCATTTCTCCTGATCGAACATCCATTCATCAAGAAAGCCAGTATTCTGATGATGGAGAAGTGGAGGAAGAAGAGGGTGAAGAGGAGGAAGAAGGTGAAGGTAAGTGAAGTTAAGGAAAAAGATTAGGTTTTTGAAATTTTGATGGCAGTACCATTACGATGACTAGGCATGAAAAGAACTGGGTCTTTTTCCCTTGGTCATTGCATCATTGTCTGCCTCATTTATGGTTCTGCCATCTCGAGAACAGTATTTTGCTGTGGAATATTTATTCCTTTATAGTAAATCTTCCTGTTACTTTCTGTAGAGCAAAATAGATACAGGTTTTACAGGTGAGAGTGAACATTCGATCTTGTTATCTTTTTTTGCTTAAAAATGTAGGAAAGTGGTGAAAGAAATTATTTCTTAATTAAAAATCAAAATTGTTTATGTAATAATGTCAGTAGTCATCTTCTGGTATTACTTAAAGTTCATGCTCATGCCTGTGTAAAATTTCAGGCTAGAAGTTTTATAACAGCTGCAATCATAGGAAGAAAATTGGACAATATTCCTGCAATATCTAGTTGTACCCGAGTTAAACTTTTTGCTTTATAAATTTTTTTTAAATGTCTGTGTTGTTATATAAAAAAATCTGTCAACTGGGGCTTTCTGTTTTATCTGGAGAGAGAAAGCTTTCTGTATCTTAGTGTGTGATCGTTCTCTAACCAGTAGTATTTGTATTAAATAAATTATTGCTTTTTTATTTTGAGCAGATTCTTGGCAATTATGAACTGATTTATCCATAATCCAATTTAATTCATAACTGAATCGTTTTCTTTTTAGGAGATGATGGATATGAGCAGATTTCAAGTGATGAAGATGGAATTGCTGATCTGGAACGTGAAACATTTAAGTATCCAAGCTTCGATATTGAATATACTCCTGAGGATCTGGCATCTGTGCCTCCTGTGACATACGAACCTTTCGAAAGGGAGCTTGGACCTCTTCTATACTTCAGCTGCCCTTACAAGACTGTATTTGAAAATGAAGTTGGTAAAATAAAGGACCAAGACCCAGAAAAAGAAAATTCAGGGGCAGTGGAAGCCTCAGTTAAATTAACTGAACTGTTGGAATTATATCAAGAGGAAAGGGGTGCAAAGTGGGTCACTGCATTAGAAGAAGTTCCGAGTTTAATAGTAAAAGGGTTGAGTTACCTGCAGGTGAAAGACACAAAGCAAGACTATATTACCCAGCTAGTAGACTGGACCCTGCAAGCTTTAAACCTTCAGGTAGCTCTCAAACAGCCCATTGCTTTGAATGTCCGACAACTCAAAGCTGGGACAAAATTGGTATCGTCGTTAGGAGAATGTGGGACTCAAGGAATAACAGCACTCTTGCAGGCAGGAGTTATTAATGTGTTATTTGAACTGTTGTTTGCAGATCATGTATCATCCTCCCTTAAACTTAATGCTTTTAAAGCTTTGGATAGTGTTATTAGTATGACTGAGGGAATGGAAATGTTTCTAAGGGGTGGCGTAGATGTACATGAAAAAAGTGGTTATCAGAAACTCCTGGAACTCATACTGTTAGATCAGACTGTGAGAGTAGTAACTGCTGGTTCTGCAATTCTCCAGAAATGTCACTTCTATGAGATTCTGTCAGATATTAAAAAGGCGGTCGACCAGTTAGCAGAGAACACTCCTTCTCTTCCTAATCACACGGAGCCAGAACAGGACCAGGACATGTCAGGACTCGAAAGAACTAACCAAGAGTATGAGAATGATGTGGAGGCTCCTATGGACATGGATCATCTTTTGGAATCTTCTAATATAAGCGAAGGAGAGATGGAAAAACTTGTTAGTCTTCTTGAAGAAATCTTCCATTTGATGGAAACTGCTCCTCATACAATGATTCAGCCACCTGTGAAATCTTTCCCAACCATGGCACGCATTACAGGCCCTCCAGAAAGGGATGATCCTTACCCTGTCCTGTTTAGGTATGGCAATTGCAAGCTCACTTTCTAGCGTGTATTTCTTTCAGCTTGATACAGATATTTTTTAAGGATGTCCTTGCTGACTAACAGTTTTCTAGATGTTTGACTTTGTACTTTGTTGGAGGATTCTGGATCGTGCTTGTGAAGTCAGAGAGTTTGATAGTTAACGTACCTGTTATTTTGTTGGCTTTCAATCAAGCACATAACAAAACGTTAACCTCTTGTTATTACTTGTACTGTTCTAGCACTTCAATTGTATTTATAGATCCTGGCCAGTTATGCTAGATGCTGTACGAGTGCATATTTGAAAATTGTTATAGATTAGAGTGTTTTCCCTTTGTTGTCTTTGAACATGTCTGTGCATATGGATAAGACAAGTCTGGAATACCTCTCTCTGTATGCTGTGCTGGCCAGACCCGGTTAGAAGTTGTGCAGACGTGTCAGCGTAGCTCACTGTTTCACAGCAAAGGCAGAGGAGTTGAGGCCTGCCCGCCTTCAGCCATTTAAAGGATCTGGTGGGCTATTTCTCTCTTAGCAAGTTTCTGTCTAGAAAGTATTTCTCTAAATGCTAACAGGTTTCTTTGATAGTAGAGGTGTAGATCATGTCTGAATATAAGTATCTACATGCAAGGAGTCTTCAAATCACCTCTTCTGTATGCTATGATGATTGATTTCTTGTCACATTTAAAAGATTTAATGCAGCACTGATGATTCAGATACAGCAAATTTAATAAAATATAAAGTGTCATTTTGCTTGTAGTTAAGGTAAGGGTTTGTTTTTTTTTTTGTTTTGGGGTTTTTTTTGGAGATTAGAACTTTATATTTAGGGATTTGTTTCCTGTAAATATGATAGCAATTATGTTTTGTAAGATTAAAATTTTATACTACTTCATAATTAGTTATTATTTCTCATAGTCCACAGAGCAGTAAGTACTGAAGCTAGGAGGAATATAATTTTACATAATGTTATTATGCAATGTTGACAGATGATTGTAATATTACTGATTATTTTCCTGTTTTTTTTTTTTTTTTCAGATATCTTCATAGTCACCATTTCTTGGAATGCATTACTTTGCTACTGTCTATTCCAGTAACAGGTGCACATCCAGGTGTGCTTCAAGCTATACGAGATATCTTGCGTTTCCTGGCACAGTCACAGAAGGGTCTTCTTTTCTTTATTTCTGAGTACGAAGCAACAAACTTGTTGATTAGAGCACTTTGTCAGTTTTCTGATCCGGATCAAGAGGAAGGTCTCCAATCAGATGGTGCCAATGAGGATACTTTTGCCCTGTGGCTCCTGCATTCAACACAGACATTACAGTGCATTTCAGAATTATTTTGCCACTTTCAGCGGTGCACAGCCAGTGAGGAGACTGACCATTCGGATCTTCTGGGAACACTTCACAACCTTTACTTGATTACCTTTAACCCCGTAGGAAGATCTGCTGTGGCTCACGTATTCAGTCTGGAGAAAAATCTCCAAAGTCTTATTACCTTAATGGAGTACTATTCCAAAGAAGCTTTAGGGTAATTTATGCATTTGTTTATATCCTTTAGGTTTTTACATTGTAGAAGTATCTATCTTTTATGAATAATTCAGTAAATCTAAAATATTTTTTCTGTTAGATCATGATGTTTGTGTTTCAAAACAAAACAACTTTTAAGTAGGAGAACATAACAGAAAATGAGGCCTGTCATTTGTAATCACGTGCTTAATACCCAGAATCTGCATAGGTCATCCACAAAGATTTTGTAATATAGGTCAGATTTTTGGCTATATGAAAAAGTCAGTAAGTAGTCAGTTTTCATTCAAGCATAAAATTTGACCGTGAAACAAGCCAAAGATTTGACTGCAGAAACCGTACGCTGCACACTTCTCTGGGGTGGGAATCTCTCAGTTCGTTGTTTTCTCTGGACAGGCAGTTTTACTACTTTAGGTAGCAGTGCTTTTAAAACAAGATTTGTAAAACAGACAAAGTTGTGGAAAAGGATTTGTGTGCTGCTTGACTCACTTTTGTGGATATGGAAATAAATATGAAAATGTGAAAGAAAGCTTTTGCTTTTCAAAAAGCATAGGAGAAAATTGTTTGGTTGTTTTTTGGTTGATAATTATACGGGGCAATCCTTGGTGAAGGTAAAAGTTCTGTAGGTAGATCTTTAGGGGTCAAAGAGTGAAAATCTTAACAGATATCCAGTTGTATTAGCTGAGATCTAAAGAAAATCCTTATTGTCGTTTCAGAGACTCAAAGTCTAAGAAGTCAGTTGCTTATAATTATGCCTGCATCCTTGTTTTGCTGGTGGTTCAATCTTCCAGTGATGTCCAAATGCTGGAACAGCACTCAGCGCCTTTGCTGAAGCTTTGTAAAGCAGATGAAAATAACACCAAATTGCAAGGTACAGTATGTGTCATTATCAACTGAATTGTTTGAATGTATAGAAGAAACCTTTTATATGTGGGTAATTGGTGCTTCACAATCATCTGGCTTGGATAATGTATATAATGAAGTTCCTTTTCCAGCTGCATCTGATTAATTGAGTCACTGAGATAATGTGTATTTTTTTTTTCTTCTGTTAATGAGAGTTAAATAGGAAATTCTTTACAGTTAAATTACTTCTCAAGTAATATTAACTACCATGAATTTTGGATAATTACGGGAAGTTTGAAATTATTTCTGTGTTAGAAAATTGGAGAGCAAATTTTAGTAAAAATGGACTAACTAGTCAGTGAGCTGACTTATTTTTGTTGTTTCCTTTAGTGATGTAGCCTTACAGAATCTTTATATTCTAAGAAATAAACCTGGGAGTGTTTTCTGGCACCTAGGCCAACTGGCATGGAATACTCCATGTTACCTTGTTACTAAATCTTTTGACTTCCAAACTGTGTCTCGGTGTACTCCCTGGCTTGAGTTGACTCACAGATCAGGCCCAGGTCATTTGGAAAAAGCCTGCTGGAGACGATTCTGACACCTAAATGTTGAAACTGATGTTCAGAATTGTGCTCGGCACTGCTTAACTGACTCATATAGACATACCAATAATTTCTTCCGAAACGTATATGCACTGAAAGAAATCAGAATTCTTCAAAGTTTTAGTTTAAATCTCTCCTCTGCCATACTTTTATTTCTTTGCTCCTCACCTGATCATCAGTTTCATGAGAAGCGGGGCTAGTTTATTTAACCAAATCATGAAATTAGTCTGAGAATAGGTGTCAATTTATATCCAGTCAACCTTTGAACCTTCACATTCCTTTAAATATTTTCAGGAACAATAGGTTTTAAAACTTTAAATCTCTTGTCCCAAAAAATTGGGACTTCATGCTATTCTGGACAGAGGGAGACTCTTAATCTATAAGGACTTCCAGAGTGAGTATGTGTTACGGGTGCAGAAGTTGGCTCCATTTGGGCATGTAATAGGAGTTTTGTATTCAGTTTGTAATAACCTGTTATGTACATTAAGAGGAATGTGCTTTGGTCCTTGCTTTTGATGGCGCTTTCTTTAGCTGACAGTGTGACCCTTAGTGTCTTTTATAAAATATGTTTAATTACAAATAATACAGATAATAAGATGAAAATTATTTGAATGTTTGGGTTGACTTGAGCGAAATTTTGTCCGTTTATGTGAGGTGTATTGTGCTCTCAAGTCTTATTTTTGTTGATGCTTTTCAGCTGGCTACAACTGCAATGTATGACTCACAAATTTCACACTTGGCCTTAGTACCTGTTTTGTAAATTAAGTACGTTTTTATTGAAAAAAGTTTTATGTTCATAAACGCACTGGCAAGTTACTTGATTAACCCTGTCTTTTTTTTCCCCCAGAGCTCAGCAAGTGGCTTGAACCTTTGAAAAATCTTAGGTTTGAAATAAATTGTATTCCAAATCTCATTGAATATATAAAACAGGTTAGTAAAATACAGATAGATGCTATCTTTTCGTTGTGTTCTATAAGCACAGACCTTTTGTCATTTGATATTATATCTTAGGTGTGTACTAACATATGATATTTAAAAATATATACTATTATCCAAAATAGAAGTTTTTATTAAAGCTTATGATCTAGGCCAGTTCTTGCACTCAGTTATATTTATTGAAAGGTAACTACATGATGCAAAGATCCAACTATTTAAATCTTTTAGCTTCCCATAAAACCACAAAGCAACATTGACCCCCCTTTTTTTTATTCTGTCATATTTGTGACTGCTTTCCAAAAGATGGAGTAATTGAATTTAAATTTTGTGGAATACTTACAGTAACTAAATACAGAATTTGAATACTAAGTACTTGTTGTAGAAGTTCTTCCTTGTGATACGGGTTCTTTGTTTTTTTTTTCCTAAAAGAATATTGACAGTTTGATGACCCCAGATGGAGTTGGCCTTCCTACTGCACTTCGCGTTCTTTGTCATGTTGCATGTCCACCGCCTCTGGTAGAAGGTATAGTTGATATATTTGTACTGCTTAACATAGAAAACTTAGTTTTCTGAGTCTTCAACTTAAATGTGTCTAAAATAGTAACTGTGATTGCCCAGGAGAAATTAGACATACAGAAATGTTTTCTTTTTCATACAGGTCAACAGAAAGACCTTAAATGGAATCTTGCAGTTATTCAGCTCTTTTCTTCTGAGGGAATGGACACCTTCATCCGGGTATTACAGAAGCTGAACAGCGTGCTTATTCAGCCTTGGCGGCTCCATGTCAACATGGGCACCACACTTCACAGAGTTACAACCATTTCTATGGCCCGCTGTACACTTACTCTCCTTAAAACAATGCTAACCGAACTCCTGAGGGGTGGATCTTTTGAATTCAAAGACATGCGTGTTCCGTCAGCACTTGTTTCTTTACACATGCTCCTGTGTTCTATTCCTCTCTCAGGCCGCTTAGATAGCGATGAACAAAAAATTCAGAATGATATTGTTGATATCTTACTGACTTTTACACAAGGTGTTAATGAAAAACTTACCATTTCTGAAGAAACTTTGGCAAACAATACTTGGTCTTTAATGCTGAAGGAAGTTCTCTCTTCAATTTTGAGAATTCCCGAAGGCTTTTTCTCTGGACTTATACTGCTTTCAGAATTGTTGCCTCTTCCGCTGCCCATGCAGACGACTCAGGTATAATTTAGATTTACTTAGTTTTTAAAGAATTTTAATTATGTGTAACACTTAGACCAGTTTTGTAGTTGTGGAAAAAACAGATATATGAAAGGATGAATTAAAATTTCTGTAAAGCATTTGTGTTCATATAGGTTCTTTGAAGATACATCTTTTTCATCAGGATCAAAATTGTTCTAATTTGGAGCATCTTTTTAAATTAGTGGTCATATGTTGTTCTTTTATCCCTTGTGAAATTACCTAGACTCCCACTCTATTACTTAAATGATTGGCTATGAAGCCTTTTAATTTAACCCTGAGTACCAAACTCTCGGTATATTAAGGCTCTCCTTTTTCTGGCATGGATCTTGAATTTGTGATCATTAATAAGTAAGCATAAAAGGTGTGCGACAATGCATGCTCCCAAAGGAATACCTAATTTGCTGGAATTGTGCCTTGTCATTCAGTGATAATGATGAAAATGGCATTGCATGTTTTTGATGAGGACAGTATTTTGTTTATACCTTGTGGTAGAATTCAGGTTTTATGATAAAAGTGGAAAGGAAAAACTTCCTGTCCTTCTGTTCCTGCAGGTAATTGAACCACATGATATTTCAGTGGCACTCAACACCAGGAAGCTGTGGAGTATGCATCTTCATGTTCAAGCCAAACTGATACAGGAGATAGTTCGATCTTTCTCTGGTTCATCTTGCCAGCCCATTCAGCATATGTTGAGACGTATTTGTGTTCAGCTGTGTGACTTGGCTTCGCCGACTGCACTTCTTATCATGAGGACTGTATTGGATCTGATTGTAGAAGACCTACAAAGGTATCTTTGTTTTCTATTGCAAAGATTTCTTTAATAAACTATTAAATTCACCTTGGTTCTGTATAGGAGATTTAGCAGGAAGAAAATACTTTCAGAAATACTACTTATCCATTATGAACTGAATGAATTCTCAGTCCAGAGTCCAGTGCTATATATTGTGTCCTGATAATGCTTAATGTTGCCAAGGAACCATCCCATAATTTCAAGTTTTGATGTAGACAGTTTCAGATTGTATGTTTATGGTAAGTATTTTAGGAAGACTTTCTTCGGGTTGTCCCTCAAAGCCTTATCTCATCTGTGAAGTGCTTCTAAAGGACCTATCTGATATAAAAAAGAAAAGTAGGCCAGTAAAATTCTCTATACTGGGATTTACATACTAACAGGAAAATGTGCAGATGTTTGTAAGCTGGTTGAAGTTGAATACTACAAATTCAGAGGGATTTGAAACAATGATTACTGTTTCTTTAAAAGCATAATTGCCCACATAGAATTAGATGCTGTTTGTATTAAAGCATATTTATCCATATACAAATAGTTGGCCTATAGTATGTTAAATGCATAGTAGATTAGTTAATTTATGATGCAACGAGAAGTCATTTCGTGAAAGTTGAGCAGTTTTCACAAAGTAAATGAAGCTGTAAGTTTAAGTACATAAATTACATGTTATTTTAAAAAATGCAGAATGACATGACTCCTGTAATGGTTGTTTTTATAGTTTTTTTGATTACTTTAAACCAGCTTTTTCAAAGTGCATTGATATCCTTTCAGCAACGCAGAAGATAAAGAGAAACAGTACACTGGACAGACCACTCGATTGCTTGCTTTATTGGATGCCCTGGCTTCACATAAAGCTTGTAAATTGGCTATTTTGCATCTTATCAGTGGAACTACTAAAGGTGATGAAAAGTATGCAGAGGTCTTCCAGGAGCTCTTGGCTTTGATGCGATCAGCTGGCGACAATGTCACTCATCAACAGTGCGCTGAATACGTAACTTCCCTTTTGCAGTCCCTCTGTGATCAGGTATTTTCTATATTTAATGCAAAATGTGTATTGATAATTGTGGGAGACTAAATGAGGTTATTTCTTAGGTGCCTGCTTTTTTCCAAAAGAAAAAAAGCAACACATCAACATTGTTAAAACACAAAAAGAAAAAATGTGTATGGTTAGCTGCTTTGGCAGACTTGCTGTCATTTGCTCTTGAGTGTCAATCCTTTCATTTTATGATATCTCTTTTGCGTTATGTGCACTATTATGGTAGCTCATTGGAGACCAAAACC
Organism: Stercorarius parasiticus; assembly: GCA_013396915.1. Taxonomy (NCBI): domain Eukaryota; kingdom Metazoa; phylum Chordata; class Aves; order Charadriiformes; family Stercorariidae; genus Stercorarius; species Stercorarius parasiticus. The sequence continues at coordinate 260,202 of VWZL01001691.1, forward strand.
TGAATGGCACAAAGATTGACTGTCCCCTCAGCTGAGAGAGGGATGCCATTTCTCCCTATTGGCCACTGTCAAAACTTCAGCTGTCACATCTGTGTATCTCTCAGCTGTCTAACTGAAACCTCTTAAAAATATATTCCAAATACAAAGTTATATATGATACACTGCTACCATGAAGCTCCGCCATTTAAAAAAAAGCATAAGTTACCAGAGTAAAGTAAGAAATGTTATCTGAAAACTGATTCATAGACTAGCCCTGGTACTTTCTCATTAGTTGCATGCATAGATTTGCATGTCATTGATTGCCTTACTAGTTGCATGTATTTATTTGCTTTAGTGCTTACCCACTTGTGCAAAGGACATTTGGGCATTGTCGGTCAGTAGAGGTTAATTAGCCATTTGCATATAAACAAGAGCTCTTTGCCCATGCAAGTTCATTGTGAAAGTCAGTTTTGTTTTATTTTATGTAAAATGTGGAGGGACCAGTAGATCTTAAACTTCCTAGATGGTTCTGCAGCCTCTTAACTTTCACAGAACCATAGAGTCCATAAGGATCATCAAATCCAACTCTCTGCTCCTCGCAGGACTACCTAAAACTAAACCATATGACTAAGAGCATCATCTAGACACTCCCTGAACTGTGACAGGCTTGGTGCCGTGACCACTGCCCTGGGGAGCATGTTCCAGTGACTGACCACTCTCTCAGTGAAGGACCTTTTCCAAGTGTCCAGCCTGAACTTCCCCTGATGCAGCTTCATTCCGTTTCCTTGTGTCCTATTGCTGGTCACCAGAGAGCGGAGATCAGCACCTCCCTCTCCACTGCCCCACTTGAGGAAGTTGTAGCAGTCACCATGAGAGCACCCCTCAGCCTTCTCTTCTCCAAGCAGAACAAGCCAAGTCACCTCAGCTGCTCCTTATGTTTTGATGAATGTTTTGAGATTAAGGGGCAGTTTGACTACCTAGGCAAGCAACTGTATGCGTATTATCCAGTGACTCTTTGGCTTTTAGTTGTGGCTCTGCTATCACATTTCACCCTTTGAAGCCTTTATGTTTTTAAAAATCAATAATGGTTTGTAACCCTTAAACAAATTAAAAAGGATAATTCTGGATTAGTATTTTAGTAGTCAGTAATAACTGAAACACTGGAATAAGATGATAAAGGGGTAGTGAAAGAACCTAGTGCTTCTGACTTAATGTATGTTTTATACTTATTGCTGGTATACAGAATGCATTTTTTATGATATGTATAATAATGATTTTTTATAGGATATTGCACTCATTTTACCAAGTTCGTCAGAAGGCTCTGTGTCTGAATCAGAGCAGCTTTCCAACTCCTTACCAAGCAAAGACCTGATGCCTTTAATTTGTGACTGTCTGATGGAAACATTAACTAATTCTGAGAGCAGTTACACTTGTCTGCTGACATGTATCCGAACAATGATGTTCCTTACAGAGCATGACTATGGCTTCTATCACTTAAAGAGGTATGGTGTTTTAAGATATCACTGACAACTTAAATTGATTTCAAGACTTCTGCAGTGTGAAATCACTTCCTACTCATCTAGTAGGGAACGTTGAGGATAATGCACCTGAACTTTCATTTCCCTTTGGGGCTTCATGCAGTGTTTTGGTCTTCCTTCACTTCAGGTTTTACCTCTGAATCATTTCTGCAGTGTGCACCCAGGAGCACTTTCTTCCAAGAAACAAACAAATCATTGAAAAAAGGTTTTTACACTCCATTTCCTCACTTCAAGGCTGGAGGATTAGGATGAGATATAGTGCTTGTGTCCTTCCCTTTTGAGTCACTCAGTAGTTAGAGCTCTCATCTGGGATGTTGGAGAGCTGTCTGACATTCCCTCTATTTTGAGGGGATTCAGTTTGCACTTCCCCAGAGTATTCTGACCTCCAGGCAATTAAGGCTTTTGAAATGAAGATTTTTTTTTTTTAACTACTTTTGTTGACTCCACTGCCTTTGGAAGAGAGTGTATACATACAATGGACAGTATTGTGTTGTTTTGACGCTTAATTCCTTGTCCTGTGATTGAACCTGTTTCGGTTGACTGAAGGTGAGGTGGAAAGAGACAAGAAAGTTGTCAGGTTCCCAAAGAGAAAAAGGTAGTACATGGAGCCTTGTCAATAAAAGGTTCTTGAAAACACTCATCTACGCAGTGCTACAGAAGTGTGCTGCTCAGATGGCAAGAAGCTATACAACCTGCAAATGAAAAATCAGCAGGTTAAAGATGCTGCTGTTTCTATGATCCCAAAAGACTAGCTGACAGCTTCAGTGCACAGCCTTGCTGCTTCTGTGTTGGTGATTACCTTTTTGGTTTGTTTCTGCAGTTAGGCATCATGGGATGCAGTGAATTTGTAACAGCAGGCATGATCCTGCTTTATACGTAAGGCCCTTGTGCAAGCAAATATTTTTGTATTCCTATCCCTTTTGCACCAAAGATAAAAATGTAATTTCTTGCAGGTTTTAGAGGTATTATAGTACATATAGCTGTCTATGTGCAGTCTGAAATATCTGCAGACAGCACTAGTGAGAGCAACAGTCTAGTACGGAGAAAATAATGAAGCTCCAGCTTCGTAATCAAAACTCAACTTGGTAATTGTAAAATTTACCAAATTTATTTTGTATACATGTTGTTTTCTTACAAGAAGTTACAGTGGAACGGTCACAATGTATGCATTAATAAAGTATTTTCTCTCTTTTCGTTATGAAAACAGCTCTCTAAGAAAACACAGCAATGCTCTGTACACTGTATTAAAGCGAGTAATAACGAGTTTTAGCAAAGACACAGGTGAACTGGCCTCTTCTTTTCTGGATTTTATGCGACAGATTCTAAACTCTGAGACACTGGTAAGTGAACACGTATTGAATGCTTAGACACACTCAGCTGCTTTTCTGTGAAATTTGCAGTGTGAGACATGTTCAGTAGCAATTCAGAAAGCAGTTGACTATGCTGATTGCTATGTAAGGCTTTTCCATCAGCAATGTCAGTGCCATCTTTAGTTTTTAATTAAATCTGTGAAAGCTGGGCAGAATATATGTTTAGTAAATAAGAGGGTTTTTCAGTAGGAAGAATGGCATATTGATTCATATTGATTTCCTCAGTGAGTAGTATGCTATTGTGTCCAGGTTTTAGATTAATAGTATCCTGTTAGAGAGTTGCTGTATTGATATGTAGTATAGAAAGGAATCTAAAATATTTGTTAATTCTGTGATACAGAGCTCAGCTTATGTAGGAAAGGATTGCATTCATCTTGATGCAGCATCCAAACTTGCCTACTGAAGTGTACCTTATTAAAAAATTTTGCATAATATGTTTTTAAATCAAGAGATTACTCTTGCTTTGCTAGATTTGCTCTAATGTACATTTGAATTCTAAGGGGTTTGCAGTCCAGAAGTATAAAGAATATTTAGGTGTACTTATTTGCCACTTGTCAAATACTTCAGGGATGCTGTGGAGATGACGGAAGCCTTATGGAAGCAGATGGATCTCATCCAGGCAGAACATTGGGTCTAACTACTGCAGAGTTGAAGCATCTACTGCAGAACAAAGAAGAAACGCCGGAAAAACTGCTGCTTGATCTGGAGAAACACGTTATGGTAAAATAATTCAAATAATCGTATTGATGTTTTGTCTTGTATCTGAGCGTGTTTTTAAAACAATATAGACTATCCCTCCTTGATGAGAAGGGTGCGCAATTCTGTGGCATACGTTGCCGAAATGGTAATAACTGTTGCCATTGTTGTAATACTGAAGTCCAAAATCATCTATTCTTATGCAGGATGGATTCTGACTTCATTGTTTGTATTGTGGTAATACTAAGAAGTTTCAGGTAGGGTTGAGATCCACTTGTGCTGAGGGTCTTTGCACACCATAAAAGCATAGGCAGTTAACTGTGTGATGAAAGGCAGCGAATGCATACAACAGAGAGCGCTGGATAGTGGTGAAGCAGATTGTTAATCTAATAAATAACTGGAACCAGTGCTTAGCAGTGGCTTGACGTTACTGGTGACCAGTAATAAGTGGAATACCCAGCAGTCAATACTGGGGCTGATATTGTTGGATGTTTTCATCAGAGACCTGAACGATTGATACATGTTCAGCGAATTTGTGGATGACAGTAAGCTGGGGGAGTAACTAATGTGACAAACAGCAAAAGCCTCAATCCAGAGGAACCTCAAGAAACTTTTTAGAATTGATTTAGCAGAAAGCTTGTGTCGTTTGTTAGGCAAAATGCAAAGTTCTGCAGTGAGAGCAGGATAACACCATGCTTTGATGTGGGCTGGGCTGAAAAGGGCCAGGTGGTTATGGTGGATGTTAGGTTGAATGTGGGCCAAGACTGCGTAGTCACTGCAAATAAGGCAGACAGTGTTCTGAGCCATCCCTGAAGGAGCATGGTCAGCAAATCAGGGGATCTTACTGTCTCCCACAGGATGAAGGTGAGCTCTCATATGGAGTGCTGCATTCAGCTTTGGCCAGCTTTACCCTTTTACATTTCTAGAGAGATGTAGGGAAACTGAAGAGGGTTCTACCAAGGCGGTCAGGGAACTAGAGCACAAATGCTGTAGAGAGAGGAGGAGGAGGAAGCCGGGCTTGTTTAGCCTGGTGAAGAGGGCTAAGGAGCTATCTCAGAACTACTTACAGCTGTTTGGGGGATAGTAACAAAGGTGGTGGAATCAAACTCATTTTGATAATTCCACATGATAAAACAAGGGGTGATGGCCCCAGATCGTGGATTCAGAGGTTCAGGCTGACATAAGGAAAAGAAAAAATCATTGAGGGAGAAGTGCAGTGCTGGAACGGGTTGTTCATTGTGGCTGTGGGCTCTCTGTCACTGGAGCATTTTTATAGACGCGGCTAGATAAAGTTATGGCTGACCTGATCTGGCTTTGATGATAGTCCTGCTTCGAGCAGGGGTAAATTGGACTTTAGGACAGGCAGAATTCAATGCATCCAATGTTTCTGTGCTTCTAATCACAAATTTAATATGCAAATCTAATTCTACATAATTGATGTCAGCCGTGCAGTAGGTGGCTAATTTAGAAGTCTGTAAAACAGCCGCTCCACAGCTTGTTGGTCACAAATGCCTTTCCAGTGCTTTACGCCCTACTGTCCCTTCCCTGGCTGCCTACATCTGTGGTAAAAGATTAAAAGCCACAACTGCGCTGAAGGAGAAATAGCAGACATTTAAGATGTTGGAATGCTCTAGCAGAGAGCTTGTTAACTAAAACATGGGGTGATGCCTTCTTTGAGACTCTGTTATTGAATCAACTGGAAATCAAGACTAGAATGTGCGTGTGGTGATATAGTTTGTTTTACAGCATACTGAGGAGCTCTCTGCTGTTTTTTGTGTACTTGGGTGTCTTAGTTTCACTCTTTGTGGAGGGATAGACTGTTTTGTGTAGCATCCCCTCTCCTCCCTCTTTTTTCTTAATTAACAAAAGCATATTTCCTTCTCTGAGGAGGGGAAGAAGTTCTGACTTGCGCTGTGTTGACTTAGGATCGTTCTAAGGAAGATGATGGCCTCGAGTCCTTACTGGACAACATTGTTGGAGTGAGGCAGATGTTGGAATCGGCAGGTGATTCTTGTCCGCTGAGTGACCAAGATGTAGAGCCTATTCTTTCTGCACCGGACTCTCTTCAGAATTTGTTTAACAACAGGTAAAATGGTTAAGTGTGTGAGCGTACCACTTGTGGTTTACTTAAGACAATGCAATAATTTATGCATGAGTATATTACAAACAGGATCTAAACAGCACTGTTGTGACTACCTACTAGTCCCAGTGTATTTAATTTCATGCAAGTATCAAGGGTAAGCAGCAACATTCACCCCAGGTTCCGTAATACTGCGTATGCTTGCAGTTGGTTGTAGTTCATAACCGAATAGGCATTTGCATTGTGTTGTTGCAGGACTACGTATGTGTTGGCAGATGTTATGGATGACCAGCTGAAGTCCATGTGGTTCTCACCCTTTCAGGCTGAAGAAATAGACACTGACCTGGATATGGTAAAAGGCTTCATTAACATAACTGAAGTGGATTTAAAAGTGAGGGTTTACCTGAGCTAGTAGCATCAGAAATGCAGATGACCAAACGGTTTGTTTTCCTGAGCTCACCCTTGTAAATTGACCCAGATGTAGGGGTTGGCATTTGTCAAAGGTTGTTATCAAATGCCTTCAGGTTCACTCGGAACCAGCCACAAAATCGGCACCTTCTGCAGTGCTCTCATGCAGAAGTCCTGTCTTTTAGAGGAACAGTCATATCAGTCCTAACCTGCTTTTGCAATTCTGCTGGGGCTTTTCAGCAGTTTGTGTTAAAGGTAGACAAAGAATGTGATTTATTTTCTTTTCCTTGCTTGTCGTGTGTCATTTCAGTAATATCCAAAGAGCCTGATAGCTACACTTTCTTTTTAAAAAATCTTTGCTCTGATGTGACAAAAGTGGAAAAAATGGCAGTAGTAAATGAAACTACTTGCACAAAAACTTTTCACAGTATTTGAAACTTGATTTTTATAACCTAAATTTTAAGTGTCATTTTGAAATATATACGGTAACATTCCTTTTTTTTTAACTAAGCAATTGGCAGTGTCTTAACTTACGTGAGCAATAATCAGTTTCTGTTGACTTCCTTGCCTTCACTCTTTTTTAGTTTTAGTGTTTTTTAATTTACATGCAAACATACTCGTGTTTTAATTTCTCAAGCAAAGCCAAAACTGTGGATTCCTGTATAAAAGCAACATTAATAAATTCAGAGGACTGTAGCTTAAGCAAAAGAGTGCCTCACTGTAGGTCATTTAGTGACAAGACTGGTGTACATACTTGAAAGCTATGCCCTTGACTTCCTTGAGATTCAGAACCATCAAGACAATTTTGCTGCAGCTCTGCTGCTTTTTTGTTTTGTTACTGCTGCTTTTTGCTTTGAGCCGCACTACTGCATTAAAAGGTGGAGCTTTTTTGCTCCAGTAGAAGGACCCTAGCTGAACCTCTTCCATCCTGGTGCAGCATGTTTTCTTCTTCAGAGGGTGCTAGTGATGATTGTTGTGATAAAACTAAACTCTGTCATTGCAGGTAAAAGTTGACTTAATTGAACTGTCAGAGAAGGGCTGCAGTGACTTTGACTTGCAAGCTGAACTGGAGAGGTCATTTTTGTCAGAACCATCATCTCCTGGCCGCACAAAAACCACAAAAGGGTTCAAACTTGGCAAGCACAAGCATGAGACCTTCATAACTTCAAGGTAAGATGAGTTTAATGAGTAAACGGTGTTTTCAGCACTAATTTGTATATTCTCAAAACGTCAAATACTTTTCAAATTGAGTCTTCAATATAGAGAATGCCTTATTTCAGTATGACTACATTTTTACATTAACCAAATAAATCATGGTTTGTCATGACAGTGGAAAATCTGAGTACATAGAACCTGCGAAGAGAGCTCATGTTGTGCCACCACCAAGAGGAAGAGGCAGGGGAGGATTTGGACAAGGAATTCGACCACATGATATCTTCCGTCAGAGGAAACAGAATACGAGCCGTCCACCCTCCATGCACGTGGATGACTTTGTTGCTGCAGAGAGCAAAGAAGTGGTTGCTCCAGATGGGATACCACCAGCCAAAAGGCCACCGAAAGTGTCACAGAAGATTTCTTCACGCGGTGGGTTCTCAGGGAATCGTGGAGGACGAGGAGCTTTTCACAGTCAGAACAGGTTCTTTACGCCACCTGCTTCAAAAGGTATGTCGTTTCCTGTATTAGAATTGGAGTAAATGAATGCTAAAAATGCTTCGGTAATACTAACCCAATTTACTAGCAGTTAATCACCCTGGTGTGAGATGTTCCCGAAGGAGTGTTGTTGAAATAAGTTGTTAAACACTAGAAAAAGTTCTCTTGAGTGCTGTGGAATTGAAACAAGGCTACCAGCTCCTGGGTTGCCTCTCTCTCCCCCTCTCTTTTACAAAAGGAATTTGCTGTTTTCTTTTAGCAACTGTTGGAGTGCTTCAGAGATGCAGTCAGAAAAATAAAAAGCCCTCTCTGCTGTTTGTGACATGGTAGTTCCTGAAATCAAGCATCACAATACATCTCTGGGTTTAAATGAGGCTTTTAAATAAAAGGATTGAAGATCCTGACAAGAATAAGATGCAATTTTCAGTCAACCTGGAGATTTTTATCTACGGAATGTTAAGTTTCCTTCATATATAGACGAGGTTGCATTCCTTTCCCTTCCGTCCCATAATTAGGGCAAGTCTTGGCACAGTAGAAACAGAAAATACTTCCATTTAGTCAAATTATAAATACTAGGGTTTACTTTACCAAAAAACCTTAAAGTATAGTAATCTATCTTAATGCACCAGATAACGTGAATTCTTTTAAACTTGAGTTCATTTCTGAAAAACAGATATTTTCACCCGATTCTACACATAATACAGTAACTTGTAGGCTTCGAATTAGAATACCAAGGGTATGTTCGTGCAGAGTAGCTTTATCTATTTGAATTATGTAAATATTATGTTTGCCACCCTGAATATTGTGAAGATTGAAATGAAAAAAAAAAGAAAAAAAGGTGATGTTTGCTCAAGCGTGTGCTTTCTCTCCCTATCTAGGAAATTACAGTCGTCGTGAAGGCGCTCGAGGCTCAAGTTGGAGTGCACAGAGTACGCCCAGGGGAACCTACAATGACAGTAGAGGTGGTCAAAGCAATTTTAACAGGGGTCCACTGCCACCATTGAGACCATTAAGTTCAGCAGGTACATGGTATTCATATGGGCATCGAACTATAGAGAATTCCTTGAATTTCATTTTTGCTTTACAAATGAAACCATGCAAGGATGCTGCAAACACCTTGAAATTCAGCAAATGTTTTAAGCATATATGAACAGTTGTCACTGAGACTGTGTCAAATACATGCTTTCGTACGAACTGCCCTGTAATCCATAGAACTTGCTGAATTGAACACTTGATCGCAGAATCTTAATTTTGCATTCAGATTTTTGCAATTCAGTTGTCTTCGAACCTACATGGTAATTAGAGAGAGCCAATCCAAGCAAAAATGCTTGCCTAAAAGAAAAAGTGAAAATTAAAAGGAGAAAACAGACCCCGTTTGTGTCTCATCTGGTTTTTGTTTCTTATGCTTTCACAGCAGCTACTACGCCTAGGGCTTTTTTTTTTTTTTTNTTTAAGGCTACCGACCGAGTCCTCGCGATCGTGCTTCCAGAGGCCGGGGAGGAATTGGACCGTCTTGGACAAGTGCTAATAGTAGTAGCAGTGGTGGCTCGAGAGGGAAGTTTGTTAGTGGAGGCAGTGGAAGAGGTCGTCATGTACGTTCCTTCACACGATAATATGAGACCTAATGGAACAGCCCAACCATGGGGACTTCTGTGAAGATGACAAAAGAAAAGCAGCGGCACTAAAGGACCAATTCAGAGTTACTGGTATCTGGAGGACACCAAGAGAATATTTTTGTCTGAAGAAAAGTTTTTGTTTGATACAAGACTTGAAATTTCAATAAAATTCAAGACTTTTTGTGTACAATTGTAAATTTTTTGTTCCTTTTGAAAGAATGTTTTAATTTTTTTGTGGACTTCGGTAGACAATACGCAGTAAAGAACCTCTTTGAGTTAAGACTTGAAGGACTTCTAAAATATTCTTTGTGCCAAAAGAAAGGTACAGGTGTTTTGCGTGTGACTTATTACTGCAAGAAAATTAAAAATATATATACGTGTAAGGCAATTTTAGTTTTTTCTCTCAGGTTTAGAGCCGTTAGCCCTTTTTTTTTTCAGCCAGTCTGAGTTATTAATGAATGGAGGTCCATCTGACAGCAGTACAATTAGCAGGTGATAGAAGATTGACTGAAATGGATTAATCTGTGAACGAATACAAATGTAAATGTAATTTATGTAGGTTTTGTTGTACGTCTTTGGTAATGTGATTAGACGCTTAAATAAGACACCACACGTGTTAAAATTAGTAGAAAATCTGTCATTGACTTCAGGGAGAATAAGAGAATATTCTAGCATTTACTTTACACCTCCAGCTCACGCATTAGGAGCACAAGAGTTATTTCATTGGAAAACGGAGTGTGCTTTGAAGTTAAAAGGCGAGATACCTGTACCCTTAGAGAGCCTGGAGTTAATTAGTTGTCTGCCCCTCTGCTGACTTACAGAGTTGAGGAGAGGCCGTACAGACAGGTGTATAAACTGAACAACCACGTAGTGAAGCAGTTGTGCTAAACCTTCCCTTCGAATAGATGGTTTGGATCTTTTGTTTCTGTAACTGGACTGAGATACAGTGCAAAAAGAAAAACTTTGTGAAGTGGGAATTCATAAAGAAATGTTACCACTAGATTCAACTCTAAATTTATTTTCATGTTGACAATATGATTGAAGTAAGCTTTTTACACATTTGCATTCCTTTGGGCTCCATGGGATTTCATAGGATTAACAGATTCTCAATAGCCTTTTATTGCATTTTTGGAAGGGGTGAAGAGTGGTAGCTTTTTCTAAAGGCCATATCCAATTTTTACAAATGAGCTCCGCTGTCCGACTTAGCTGAGCTCAATTTTCACTTATGCTTTGGTCTCTTGACATTACGAAAGTGCTATAAAGGGGTCTTCGTCTACTTCAAGAAAGCGCAGTTGTAATGTTCTTGTTTTACATAATCTTAACTTAATTTGGGCAGCTCATCTGCCTTTAACACTCTATTTTAAGTGTTTCTAAAGTATAATAATACTTTAAATTGATTTTTTTTTTAGCTTTATACTGCCTGGCTAAATTAAGTAGGTGTTTATTTGAACCACAGAAGGCCCCTATTATGTGTACTTTCTCTGTCTGGAGACTGGGACAGCCTCCTGCTGTTTGAGAGGTGATTAGTTTGCACAAAGTCAATTGACGTAACCTATGAAAGTGGTAAACTTCTGTTAATTGACTGGGTGCAGTTAAAGGGAGTAGTATCGGTTTGCAAAGGTATGCGTTTTAACATTGTTTAAAATAACCTGAACAAAGATTTGGATTGGAAATCAAAACAGTTTTATGAATGGTAAAATAAAAGGAGGATGTAATTTTACTAATAATGCAATTGTAATGACTAAAATGGGTGGAGATCTCACAGGCATTACAGGTATTAATGCTATTTTTTTAAGTAGTACTGCATAAATATTTTTAAAGCTGACTAGCTCCTTTAGACCATGTGTTTAAGGTTGTTTTATTTTTTTAGAAACTTTACTGTGTTGGAAACTAGCAGGGATATGAATAATTTGCTTTCTGTCAGGGAATTTGAGATGAAAAGTAAAGAAAAGTGTCAAGCATGGAATCAATATGTAAATATTCAGTACTGGTCTTGAAAGTTTAAAATATATGGCATGTCACACTAGTCATTTTCAAACTAGGAGGAAATAAAGGGTTGGTTAAATTGTTTGATGTATGGAAGCACTGTAAATTTCGTTAAACTTGAAAAAGAAGTATATGTCTATCATGTTTGGTTTTTTTAAAAAAGAATTTAGTTCTGTGACCCTTCAATGCAAAGTGGTTCCTTTCCTGGATATATTCAAGTTGAAATAATGCTGTTTAAAACTTGGAGTTATTTGGTTTGCGCTTTTAAACTGGCTTCCTACCATAGTAAATAAGCATTGAATTTTGCTTTTTATACTCTGCCCAAAAAGAAATTTCTGAGTTTTGTATCCTGACTGGAGCACCAGAACGCTGGAAGTGGCTAATGCCAATGTCAAAGTACTGCTTGGTGAATTGTGAGCTGACCTGATGAGCAAACACTTGGGAGGAGTGAGCGGGGCAGAACAGATCCACAGTGCAATGGTTCTCCCTCCTCGGGTCCCGCGGCTGAGCACACGCACCGTGTGTGTGAGAAAAGGAGACAACCTTAACAAAGGCTGCGCCTCTGGCTGAAATGTGGAAGAATTGCCTTGGTTCAGCACGGAGTTAACGGGGTAGTTTTTGTGTCTGGGACAAGGGTGAGAGAAGTTGCGGGCACTTTTTTCTTTTAACTTCTAAAATCTTTAGCAGCTTTCACTGCAGTTACCACTCTCTGCAACTACCTGAAAGCAGGTTGTAGCGAGGTTGGGGTCGGTCTCTTCTCCCAGGTAACAAGCGACAAGACAAGAGGAAACGGCCTCAAGTTGCGCCAGAGGAGGTTTAGATTGGATATTAGGAAAAATTTCTTCACTGAAAGGGTCGTCAAGCATTGGAACAGGCTGCCCAGGGAAATGGTGGAGTCACCATCCCTGGAGGTATTTAAAAGGTATGGTGTTGATTGATGGACATGGTTTAGTGATGGTTTTTGTCAGTTAGGTTGATGGTTGGACTCGATGATCTGAAAGGTCCGTTCCAACCTAGGTAATTCTGTGATTCTATGCAGTCTATTACTCTGTTGTGCTGCTCTCTCTAGTTGTGACATGCAAACTTTCAGCCTTTATTTTCCCCGCTGAGTAACTCCTCCCATGGGACCGGGAAATATGCTGGAGACAGTTCATGCAGATTACTCCATGGAGCAGATACGCACTCTGAAGTGCCCTGTGTCCAGATGGCTCGTGTTTAAGCAAATACATCCCTAGATTACAACTTCTGGACAAGTCTCTTGTTTTCCTGTTTTCACATGTTCCTATCCCACATGGGCTCCTGCAGTGACCATGGAAAACCTACAGTAAGGATAAGATCCCTTCAGTTGATGGGACCGTGAAGTCATTTTTCCCTTCTTGCCAGTTTACTATCCTGCCGTCTGTGCAGGACTGGAGTGCCATACTCTTGTAGTCCAGGAGTTTCCCAATTTTGCTAGCTCTTCGCCTTCAAACCGGCTGCTCATCCTATTTGGAAACTCCCATCTGCGAGGCAGGAGAAAAATTCTTGAGAAGTGGGACACAATTTGATTGAGTGCCTGCCTTGTTTATTGCTATATACTCCCTCTATTTGACAAAATATTGCCTTACCCACTCCGGTGCACTGACCCTATATTGTAGTTTATTCATGACTTCTGTGCTGTGCAGCCAGCACACCTGAGTTTTGCTATTTCATCTGGTAAAGAGGGTAATCAAACTTCTGTAACAGAAAGAAGTAAACCGAACTGTGTTAGTTATGGTACAGACCCTTTATTAGTTCAGCTTTTATACAAAGTGTACTTTAAAGTGATACAAATAGTGTTACTGTTTCTTTTACAGACTAGAGATTAAGACCTGTTAAGCACTGTTTTACCCTTCTTGTGTATATAAAGGTAGAAAATGTAAATAGATTGGCAGTGAACCATAACGCTGGAAGACAGTTCAATGTTTCTTTGTTAATAGAAAGTTGCATAGAATTGTAGGTCTTTAGAAAGGCATCTATTGACATGGTAAAATCTCCCTGACCTACCATACTTGGTCGGAGAAGCAGCGCGGGAGAAAGGCAAGGCTGGTACTGCTCCTCTGAAATTCCATCCAGCACTTCCAAGTCAAACGGTTGTAGAAAAGCACCATGCCAGAAACACCCAAGAGGACAGCACATGGAAAATTTAATTTATGACCTGAATCTTAGGAACTGTTTGCCACATGGGATCTATTAATCTATTAATACATTAAACTTCTTAAAAACACCTAAGAATATTGGAGATAAAACCACTTTTGGCTGGTCAAAATACATCACTATATTAGGTATTTTGCTTGCCTGTGTAATTCCATTCCCTTCTGTGCTGACAAGAAACTCCTGTATGTGTGTGCTACTAAATTAATCTATCTCATACGAGGCTGTTAATCTAGTACTGAAGTCATACCAACTAAAAACTGCCACCCCAATTAGGAAGTCCAGCAAAATTCTTCCTTGCCACTACCGCCCTTGACTCAGATGCACGCTTCTCAGTTCCATCGGAAATTCTCCCCAAAATTACTCTTCCCACTCCAAGTAAAGCAATCCTAGCAGTAACGCTCCATACTGGCCAAGACCACCGACAATTTTTTGCTTTGGGAGGAGCGCAGGAGAACAGGGAACGCAGCTTTAATGCTGAAGGAAACAGAAGAAACAACATTTTGTCCTGAATTTGACCTCTCAAGTGGAGAAGTGAGTTTATGGGAACTAGTTTACATGTTTTTATAATGGGCCTCTTGGGTCTTCAGAATAAATATGTAAATGTTCATTTTCTTTCAAAGACAAACTTAACCACTGCCTTTAAAATATTAATTACCTTGAATACATCCTTAGTGTTACTCTTTTTCACCCAATTTAATATAGGATAAGGATTTGCTCGACTCCTTGTCATACCTTGTAGCCTCACTTTACTTCACAGCTTGCTCTCTGTGAGTTTTGTTTGTGAATCTCCCAGGTTTGGTACTGTTACATTTCATACCCACTTAATTGTGGATAAAGATTTAATCTCCTTTTAATTTTAATGCTATGCTAATTGTAATGCCACAAGCTGGCCGTTTACCCTGGTAAGCCAGGCGACTGGTGGAGCTGCATCGCAGCTCGGGCTGAGGGAAGCCAGTGGGACAGTGCTTACTCCTTTCCTGGCTCCACAGTCTTCGCCCTCTCTCTTCTAGCTGCAAAGCGCTATTGGAAGCAACTCAAAATACAGCTGTTTGCACAGTTACTGGTCCACTTGAGTAACAGTTCCACTTGCTCTCAGCACGGTTCCACTTGTGAAGAAACAGAATTGATTAAAGTGTGATTTAGTGTGAGAATACGAACACCAGTAACCCAGTGCTGCAGCGCTCCCCTAATGCACTTCTAGCAGCGTCTCTCCTATAATCCTAAAACAGGATTGTGCCCAGGGAAGTAGCATTTCCAAGTGAATGTCTTCACTTACACCAAGTCTGCTACAATGTTTGGACCCTTAGTTTTTATAAAAAGGATTAACAGACTATTTGAAAGAAAGAAAAAAAAAAAATTCCTTGCTTCTGCCAGCTGCTATTAAGAGCTAAGTAATGCCTGAGACTGGAAAAGCTAAAAGCAGATAAAATATTAACATAATGGACTACTTAATTTCAGCCTAGTTAATTATAAGACAGGTAAAATGATGACCATACTTCAGTATGTGCCACCCTGTGAGTGGTTCATTAGCACAGGAAAATCTTAAGTGCAGAACAGTTATCTACACAGAGGAATGGAATTAAAGTAACTGGAGGGATCGGATGCTATTAGCTACTATGTGCCCATTTAAAATATCTCTGCAAGTGCTGAAGCAAAGCCAAGCTGATGGGTCATTCCAGCATCAGGTGGGCCCAAAGCGTTGCCACATTTCAGCACTGGAAGTTCAGACTCTCCAGAGCTGGCAACTGGAAGCTACACGGATTGCGCACCACAAAGTCCTTCCTTACCACCTAGGATGCGTTTTGTCGTGCAGTTTCACGCCTGTCGCTTCGGGGACAGACAGCAGACGAAATGCTAAGTAAATATTAAATAAACCCTATTTCCTACACTAGAAGGAATTTAGTCAGAAATAAGAAGGTGAAATGCCTAAACCAAACAAATGCAGAGATCCCATTATGGGGAAAGCACAGAGCTAATACCTTGGGGTTTTTTTCTGTGGTCCCAACAGAAAAGATTGGGTGATCATTACTGCCCTCCAACGTGGGAGAGATGATCCAGCTCATCTGAGTTCTAAAGGATCTTGAAGTAATTTTCTCCTTTCACATTAAGCAAAGTAGATAAAGTCACATCACAGAACCACACGGCTACAGTACACAGAAAAGCACTGATTGATTCTAATAGCATGAAATCTGGTGTTGCCGAGACGCTTCAAAATTAGTGTGAATAGGCACAGAGACCACAGACACCAACAGGTTGCTTATTTAGAACACAAGATAATAAAAGCATTCTTACTTTCTACCTACAGCTTTAATACGCACACTGATGTATGTGAACTGACCACTGAACGGTTAGTATGAGTGAAGGTCTCTCCGAATTATAGCTTCTGTTTCACCGTTTCAGATTGTTAAATATGGCTGCTTAGGAGATGTGCTATGTCATGAGTTGGTGAGACTGCTATAGTGACCTAAATACTGCCAATGACTGCAATTTAATTTAGAATATAAGGACTGAAAACAAGTAAATATTTGGACGTAACTCTTCCTATGAAAGTTTTCTTTCACAAAAAAACCCCAGCCTTTTACAGAAGAGTTATTTCTGACAGTTTTTAAATGCTCAAGACCTGAACATGTGCACATCTGCCTCAGTGGTACCAAAGAAACAGCAAGTTAGAAGGATTTATTAATGCCTGAAATTAAGACAGCTCTGACCGCAAGTCTTCATAATGTAGTGGATGTGCTAAAGAAGGTTGCTGCCTCTCTCTTTGGTTATGCTGTTAGCCATAAAAACATTGCTCTGAGTGACAGCAAGGCATGCACAGTTATATATTTGCTTTCTAAACTATAAAATTAGTTTATTGAGATTGTTGCACCTGCACAGGTTTTCCTGAAAGTTCAAAACTGATTTAGCACATTCAGTAAACAGGAGGCCAGGTTCTCCCCCAGACACTCCACTGAAGGGCTGCAACAGAGGACAGAATATGGCTTAATTATAGCACTGAAAACAACATGAACAGGCGGTGTGAGAAGTTGAGAGAAAAGTCTTTGAACTGTACAGATTTCTCGTGCAGTCCTTACAGATAAATGCCCCCTTGATTCAGTATTTGTGGGTCTGTTAAAAAAATCCTAGCTTTTACACAGCTGCAAACTTGAGTGCTAATAAAGACGTCCGAAGTCCAAGTGACTGTGCAAATATTCATCTGTTGTGGATATTAATGTTCAAGTAGCCTTAAACCTGCCAAAACAAAATTAAGGATACTCAAGATATTTATATATGCTTTAAAGATACTGAGTACCGAATGGGCTGGTCTGAAGCTTAAGGACCCTGTAGAAATACTTGATATTGTCACATATAAAAGCTTCAAATTTTTCTATAAAATGCAGACCCCTCCCACAAACTCCAAGTTACTCACACATCTATTTAAAAGGTCTTAGATGACTCTATTACCTTGGGCTTTGGCATTAGTCACTTAAGTGTGTATCAGCCTGGGAAATTAGAGAAGCTCTAAAGTAAAAAGTCAACCTCACCTGAAGCTGTTACATAGCAGTAGAATTGCTATTTAAAGTGCTTTCTTTCCACCTTTGAAACAGACCTTCTACAGACCATAAACAAACAAAATCTATTAATTTCTATTACTGACTTTTCCCAAAATTAAGTACATCCCAAATGTCATTACTGATGATCACATTTTTTTCTGTTTCAAGTATAAGCATAAACTAGACTTAAATGAATTATAATTGATCAGGAAGGAAACAACCTTTAAGTATCTTTGATTTTAAAAGCCTCTAGCTTTCAGGCCTGAAAGACTCCTATAAATGATGCACTGAAGAGATAACAAATCAAGTCTCCTTCCCCCTTTTTATAAAAACATTAGCTAAAAATGCATTTGTCAATTACTGCTTTTAATGCCCAGTGTTCCCTAAGAGAAAATTCCCCCATTTGTTTTTTCCTAAGAGGAAATAACGTAATGATCTAGGTTTTAAAAGAAAACAAGTAAATCAGAAATTATATACAGTTTACCAATCGTTCACAAAAAGTAGAAAAGTTTGCCGGGTGATCACAGAAATTAGAAAGAAACGCTTTTTGAGCTTACTTCTGTTTAAATAACTGTAACTTCCCTAGGTTTTCGTTTTACACTCTCAAGTCGTGCTAGAGGGCGGAAATTTGTTGACTTCCTGCTTCCTTCTGTAGTAGTTAATCGACAGTCCTTCTGCAGCCCCTTCAGCAGCTCCATTAATTCCCGTTTTTCTAGCTCTGCCTGCTCCAGCTCTTGCCGGTGCTGTCTCTCTGCAGCCATCAGAGAGCGTACGTCTGACATCATTCGTGACATCTGACTCTGAAATGCAAATACAAGTTTATTGCAAGAAAAAACCTCTTTTCTAATGATGGTGGTATGAAGTTGAATTGTCCACGCATGTAGGGTGATGGATTATAAAGAATAAGCAACATTGAAATAATTTTTTGACAGCGGAACAAATGTAAACAATTTGAGACACAATCCAGCATTCACCTACTGAGATGGTCTTGTTTCAAAAATTCCAATACAGCTTTCCTAGAAGTGCAAAAAGTTTCTTGCAAAGTATAATGAGAAGCAGTGGTTTTATCCAGTTGCTGCTTAAATTTTGTATTCCAAGACCTCAAACAAAATAAGGTTTTGGTTACATTCAGATACAGTCTTCAAAGATTTAACATCAAATCTGGTAAAAATATAAATGTAAACTATAAAGCACATCTATTGCTTTGGGCTTTAAAAATCATTATTCTGTGATATAATAAGAACTGGATGAATGAAGAGGTAAGACGGCCTTCCTTGTTACTAGATTAAGTTTACAGTGCGACTTTCCAACCTTTTGACCACAGCTGAACCACAGCATAAATACCACTGTCTGCAGTAGGGCTCTGTGTCAGCACTGGATTAAGTCACTTTGGACAGCACTAAAAAAAGGAACTGGATATTTAATTACATCCGATTTGTGAGGTATGCCCCATGTTTAGACACCGAAAATGAGCTTCACACTGATCTCATGACGTTATGTACGCACAGAACAATGCAGCCCTGCTACAGGGGTATGCAGGTCAGCTCCAAATGAATTTGAAGTAGATAAATCCCACGAATAGAGCACTCAGCCTGTTTCTCAGCACAGCTGCTTAGCCTAGGCAAAGCATTGTGCCAACACCTTTGGGTTTGCTTCCCATACTTTATGTAATGCTCATCTGTATGAGACTACATTAACAAAACGAGAGGCTACTACTGGGAACAGCAAAAAGCTAGACTGTTAGGAAAGGGAAAAAAAAAGAAAATAAAATGGTCATATTTACCTTTAGTTCTTCAATTTCATTTTGCAGAATACTCTCTTTTTGGACCATATGCCTTCTCTGTGAATCTAACCTTGACTCCATCTCATGTTTTGCTTCCTCCACTCTGCAGATCATTTCTGACCTAGAAAGTTTATTTCTCGTTGTTAGGTCTTGTAAGTATGGAAAAAAAAAAAGACGTTCAAATTCCAGAAAGCCTTCTCGCAGCTGAACAGCCTGATCTGATTCCCATCATACTCTACAGGACACCTCTCTAGAGGTGTGGCAGTCCTATTTATTAATTTAAATAAAACTAGTATAAAAAAGTGCATGTGCCCAGGGGGCACTAAGGTGACCATGGACAGCCTATATAGGGGACAACTGCACCATATTCCTGAAATAATTCTACGAGCTCAAGATCACGTATTTGTAACTTTAAATGACTTACTGCCTTTTACTTATAGTATGTGCTTGCGAAGTATTACTAAGCACAGGTCGTCAAGATAAAAATCGTGAACACTGTAGTATTGCTAAACATGTAATCTTGTCACTTCTATGGTGGACGCTAAATGATAGTATGCAGTAAATTAGTATAAGTTAATCACCCACACAGATTCACAGCCAAAGCCTAGCTGTTACTACATTAGCCTTTTGAGTTCAGGAACTAGGTAGCAGAATCCCTTTTGTCTCAATGCATTTAAAACAGATTTGAGCCTGACTTCACAGTAATGTTCAACACCACAAGACTTAGACAGCAAGCTAAAAGATAGAAATGGGAAGGAGCATGGAAAAAAACCAGCCCAACTGGAACACCACGGAAAGGGAAAGCTACACAAACATATATAAGAATAAAAAGAGGATGCCCGTGAGAAGAGTCAACTGTTATCATCAATTGTTGTTAATCTGCCAGGACTTTAATCAAAATTGAAAATTAGATCCTCAGAGTTTTAATCTACCAGTCTGTAGCTGACAAAATAATAACAGATTTTTATCTTCAGGATTTGAAAAAAAAATATAAACTAAACTGATGTCACTTTGGGTCTACGTCAGGCCAATGGAAAAATGAAATTCCCATCTTCATTCCAGTTCTTGTTAGGTATTTTATCATTTTATATAGTCAGCTTTCAGTTCAACAGCAAGCAATGATATTTTAGGATTTATGATAACTAGGACAAAAAAATAACAGCAAAAAAATCAAAACAGTAAGAATTTAAAGTCTATGCTGACCCATAATAATAATCTGGACCATTATTATCAAGTAATTAACAGACTATTTAACACATACTGGAATCCAGTGCTAGTATTTGAAGTGCCTTATGCAGTGATTTTAGGCCCAGACTAACACAAAAATCAAAGAAACAGAAGATTTGTACCGAAGGAGTTCTAGCTCGGTTCTTAGCTCTGCTACACAATTATGCTGTGTGTCTTCTGCACTGAGAATGGTGTAACCGCAACCATTGGGGCATTCACGGCTCCGGTATTCACACACTGCCAGGTGACCATCTAAGTTGCGTCGTTCAATCTGAACTGTACAACCTGGACAGAGAACAGTAAGGTAAGCCAGTCATTTAGAACTAACAAAAGCATTTTAATTAACTCCAAACAAAAACACTCAAGCAAACAAGCTGCAATATCTTGAGCTAACCAACTGTCAATCTGTTAAAGCAACGAGAAAAAGTGATTTCTTTAGAATGCGAAATGTGATAGTTGTAACACACATACTAGTAATAAAACACTCTTAAAAAGTCTTATTAATGTATTTATCCATTAACTGAAAACACATATTAAAAAGTAGGTATTTTCTGTGAAGTCTTCTGCCACTGGCCTGGCGTTAAAGCACCTTTAGTAAGGACAACATTGATGCTAAGACTGTAGCGGCTTGCCTGCACTGCCACCACAGACTGCAATGACTGGAATTGAAAAAGTGTAACAAAAACATTACATTATCAAATTTAGAAAAAAGGTCCAAGGACATGTAGTAAAACTGTAGGTGAGACGGAATATAAGTCGTTTTCCTAAACACTGGTTGGACCTGTGTATAACATACTAGACCATGTAAACAAGAACATTTATTTATGAACACTTAATATCTGATGCAAAAATAGAAACATTTCCACAGAAATTGTAGGACAAAAACTTTACAAGTCTGTACTGTAAAATGTGCAGAACCAAAAATGAACACTATATAGATTATTGCTACTTTTAACACTCTAAACTTTGAAGTTTGTAGTCTTTACTTTTAATCTTTGAGTCACCGTTTGACGTAATATATACTATAGTTCCTTCCATTTCATTTGAAGATAAAATAGATGTAGGAAAACTGAAACAATGGAGCAATGAAACTTGCCAACAAACCGTAGCAGAAAGTTACAGAAGACAGCCCTCTAGAAGGGCTTTACTAATAAATATAACGATTTGTAATTGGAGGTGCTCAGAATACATTCTCATGTACTCTTGAGGAAGAGTTCAAGAGATGTAAGAGCCCTCCCAGCCTGAACACCAGACATCAGAGATAAGGTGTGATAACTCTATAAATGCCTCTGTTTCTGGAGAAAGTAAAACAGGTGAATTTGAAGCATCTGCAGGAGTCACTCACTGCTGAGAGAAATTATAACTTCCAGTGGAGCAATTCTAGCACCTTTATCTTGTTATAATTAATTACGATGTCAGACTTGACTACACCCTTAGCATCATTAATTAGAAATTAACTTTCTGTAGGAACGTACGACATTTTGAATAAAACCAACTGAGAAATTTTAACAGGATGTTTCTTTTGAGCAGTATATTTCTTCCTCAGGAGGTGTGGGTTTCTTTTAAATAAAGACCTTAACATGAACACACCAATTCTAACCATAACTTAGCTTAAAACAATTCTCATTTTCAAGATAGGTTTTTGTTAAAAACAAGACAGAGTGAGCACATGCACCAGAGAACCGGATGTTTTATTGTTACCCATAAGCGTTCCGTAGGTGCTATTACATTGATTTAAATATCAAAATGAACAGTCAAAATTGAAAGACAAACTCATAACTTGACAGAAAGCAAAACAAAACACACTGATGGACTTCAAATTTATGAAAATCCAGTATTCTCATTCATTTTGATTAGCTCCTGGATAAGAAATTGTTGCTAATGATCACAATTGCCATAAATCAGTAAAATTTTGTTCAAAAAGACTGCTAAAAAAGCATGTTAAAGCTTTGAATTTCTGTTTGGAAATAATGGCCAGTATTGCCATTCTTTTGACAGAAAGATGACAAACACATGTTTTCTGAATATAAAGGATTCAACTTCTTTCAATGTTACTCACCGGCATTGGAGCAGGGTATCTGACTGTATTCACACTCCCTTTCATGCCTGTCTATAGACTCCAGAGAACAAACCATTTCACAGCCATACTCTCTGTTTTTGCAATGTAGCTGAAGACGGTTTAAATCATTTTTCATATATCTATGTGCAACAAAAAATAATTTGTCCTTAAATCTGGGAACATTATTGAAAAATTTGTATTTTCAGCTTTTGGGGGGAAAAAAAAGTACGATTCTAATCTCCATTAGGAAAAATTGTGAATAATCACTGTAATTTTTTTTTTTTTTTTCAGAATTCAAGTGACCATATTCGAAAAGAACAGGCTTAAAAGAAACAACGTTAATGGAAAATTCAGTCTCCAAAATTAAATGTGCAAATGAAATCTTTATTTTTTAATAAATTTTTAATCCTGACCTTTCACTAGCTCAGCAGATACTACCAATAACAAACAGTAGGGCTACTCATTCATCATTTAAGTTTTGTGTTTGTAAACATGCCAAACCAAAACGACTACAGTGAGTACAGACAAAACAGTCCATAAATTAAACTCTAGGCTTCTGTCTACACTACACTCCAACCTTCCACACAGTAAAACCTCATTAGTGACAAAAATACTGGGAGTACTAATGAAGTTAATTTAACATCTGTGGCTGAAGGTTTTAAACACAACGTAACTGTTAATCTGAGCAAGATTAGACAACACATGGGTTAAATGGCAAGCAGTGTCTACTGATGAAACACTGTGTGCTGGCAAGGAATTATGGAAGATGCTTGTGAAAACAGCCCGCTTTACATAAGAACGTGGCTCAAGTCATATTCTTATGACTAAAGACCTTTTTAAAAAAAGATTTGAAGGCAAGAAGTTTGGTTCATATCAACAGGAATTGTTCATTACAAATCCCACTACACTATCTAGGTAAGACTGAAAAGAAAAACAAAAGATACACAGCGTTTAGTGACTGTTGTCAAGAGTTGCTTTGCCTGCTTTTTCTAAAAAAGTATGGGAAAGATTTGGTGCTGTAGAAGACATTCAGAATAATATCCAGACAGATACCTAGAATCAGCATTCAAGATGAAAAAAGGTGGAGAACAAACTAAGTGTTCTTTCCACTTTGAAATATTAATACCTTGAAAGTTAGTTATAATAAATAGAAAATGCTAATGCTTTCATGCAAGTGATCAGTTTCTGCCATAGGTATACTGGATAAAGACAATTTGAGTGACAGTAAATGACAAGAGATGAAGCTGTGTAAGCAAAGTCGAGAAAGTCATGTAATTTCAACATACAGCAAGATTATTGTATACCTGTAGAGAGGTCGTAGCAAAGATACATCAATCATTTGTCTGTCTTCAGGGCAGTTACTGTGATGAACAAGCCATCCATGTATACAAGCAGTACAGAAAGCGTGTTCACAAGGAGCCTGTAATGGATCTTCTAACACATCACGGCAGATGGAACACAATAGCCCTTCATTAACGTAGCCAACAAAACGCTCAATATCATAACCCATGCTCTCCACACACTTTCAACCTATTAAAACAACACAGAAAAATAAAGCAGCTTTTTACTGAATCTGCATGGCTAGATCCACAAAAAGGCCTGGAAGCAATTCTAGAAACATGGAGAACTTAATGTGAATAAAGAACTTCACAGGTGAGAATGCAAACACTTACATACTTTGGGGACTTTAAGATTTAAGTGAAAATTTGAGGACTGTACTGCTGGATGTCAGAATCCCAATTTTATATCAAGATTCTCTGAATTCTGAAATAAAAAACTTTAGGAGACAGTTAAGCTGTGCTTGTTCTGAACTCTGTTATTGGACATCTAGCAGACACTGTGAAACATATAGTTTCTATTTACTTGAATTCTACCTGAAGCAGAAACATCATACAAGGTCATTATATAATGCCTAACAAACTTACAACCCAGTGTCCTTACAGACAATAGCTGTGCTACTTCCAGCCAGTAGATTTTGTATTTGTGAACTGCACATCACTTAATGTGTTGCTTTTATACTGAAAAAAAAAAAAAGGCTAACATTCTCTCCTCGTTGTGCCTAGAGAAATACTTAATATTTGGGAAGATAAAGAAGCCAAAACTGCAGCTAACCCTGAAATCATGAGGAGCTACTGTCTTCTCCTACATGGTCTATTTTATAAAACCGAGCAGCCTTTAAATGGATTTGGAAGCTTTGTGAAGAAGAACTAACAGGCAATCTGCCTTCATCAAAATCCCATCATGAAAAGACTAGTCGAATTTGGTAAGACTCCACAGAACTCACTTAAAAGAATATAGTTTAGTCTTTGCATTCCTCCTTAACATACAAAATTACTTTTGCAACCCCACTGAGGCTTGTGAAAGAGGTTTTCATTAGTCATGAGGTTTACTAAACAAAACAGAAAGGGAAGATATCCTACCTTTCTAGATTTTACTACATATATATATAGTTTGTTGAAATACTTCAGAAAGTTTTCTGATCAGTAAGGCATGTAATACTTCCTTCCTTCAGTTTCTCTTCACTGCTTTATTATGCCTAGGAGAAAAATTAGAAAGAAAAAGGCTCAGTAGTGTCTCCTAAGTTACCGAGTTCTATGCCTAACCAGACAGCTGCTGAATAGATGATGTCCTAACAGACCATTAAAATAAAGCTTTACAAAGCAAGTCACTGTACAACCTACAATTCAACACAAGACATTTGACTAGGTTGGGGGTAGGGGGAATCACCAGTCTCTCTCTCAATTTTTACTGATGCAGATACTTATCACAAAACTGCTGCCATTTAATTTTGAAGCCTTACAGTTTTGTTTGTAAGATTGAAGACAACAGAATTCAATATTATTGAAAAGTAGCAACTGAAATCTGGTAAAACTATATTCCTTAAAAAGATAGTTTCCTATCTAATCTGGTTTTACCCAAGCATGATATACAGTTCATTTTTAAAACAGAACTTTCACAGTCAAGTTCGTTGTATTGACAAATAACATTGCTCTGATGTCTAACATAACTAAGGCTGCTCACTTAAAACAAAAAATGAAAAAAGATGTCATAACTTAAATCCCTTAAAGTGATACCCAGCAACTGCAATATGACATTCAAATAGAATCTCAATCTGAATTAGAACTGTGTAAGAACAATAAGGATCTCTAAGGACTAACATCAAACTTTACTCTAAAGGGAAAAAAGAACTTTGCAGTTCCTCTTCATGAATACAATATAAATCTGAAATTTAGAAGATCTTATATATCTGAGTATCAAAGCATATCTTCACTGATTATGAAAGGTGCTTATGTTAAAAGGGTATTTGCTAAGATTAAAGTTAATAAAACCTCTACCGAAAGCATACACAAAACAAGCAAGCATGCATATTACCCAAATACAAAACACATCGTCTGCTACAGCGTTTCCATATTGTGTTTTGTTTCTACTGGCATGTTTATCACGCAGCCAACACCATGGCCTGCAGAGATGCTTGAGCTAGCTTTAGATTAGCTGGGACACCTACTAGCCGGGTGACCTAGTGACAGTGCTGCCACAGCAGCCGGGAATGCAATCCACATAGACTCCTGACAAGCTCCCAGGCAGATTTCATAGACCGTATTTAGCTCTGTGCTTCAGTGGCTACATTGTCATCAACAACACAGGGAAACTAAATTTACAGGTATCTGGGATATGCTATTGCTTCGGTCACAGCATAGACAGTCTATGTCTTAAAAGAATCTGCTCAAGAAAATACCATATTATGAAAATGACAAACAATTCTTTTTACAGTGTTGTTTCCTTGCATGTTTCGATAGGTCTCCTGCAAAGACAGGAAATTCAGGACTTTGCTAGTTCAATGTGAACAAAATGAGCATTATGTTTGGACAAAGCTGTGATTATAAGAACAGCAAGGACCACAATGGAAAATATAAAAAGGGGAGAACACAGATAATTATCAATAGCAGAATGTGAAGTCAAGTACTAGTTCCCAATACCAATGAAAGCATTAAAACATATAGTATGTTTATGCTGGAGGGCTGTTAAACAGCATATATACATTCTATGATTTGAATTGTGAGCCTAAAATTTTGATTTGGCTTGGTGTATCCCAGAGGTTTTAGCTTTTAGAAAACTTCCACAGAGATATAAGACACGTCAACAAAACTATGAGTACTTTTGCTGTCCTAGGGTTTCTGCTCTACTGGAATTACAGATGCTACATTTTGCACACACCTTGCTGATCCCTGAGCACTAAGTTTTTGAGACACTCTTTGCCGTATTTCAGCAAGTTTGAAGTCTATCAGTAGGCAGGAAAGAGTATTTTTATCAAGTGGGAAACAAAAACTTTACTTGTGCAAAAGTGAAGCGCAACAAACATATATGTATATATGTGTGTGTGTGTGTGTGTCTGTATACACACACAAAAAGCCCCAACCAAAACCAAAGTTCAAATGGAGTGTGGATGGAAACTTTGAGGCAAAAAATACAGTCAAGGGGGTTTCTGATGAGAACTTCAGTATGGTTTCAAGACTGATGTTGGAGAAGCCAGAATCCTTGTGGCTTTGAGTCTGAGACCTACAACAGCTGTCACTGAAGTCTCAGACCTCTTCCAGTAGAAGTTGCCTGACCTGAAGAACCAAAGATGTTTTATCTTCTGCCAACTTCAACAGATGCACTTTAGTCAACGGATAAGCAGAGGGAGAGCATCAGATGAATGCCATGCACTCTAGCAGTACAGATCACTTTACTCAGTACTTCCATCACAAAATGACATCATTTTCAACTTCTGCTCTTCCCCAGAGACTTCTGTCTTCTCTACTTGGCCTCAAAGCCGCTTCTTCTATTTCTATTGCAATTCACCGATTGTCACACTCCTTTTCTGTTTGCACCTAGAAACTACATTATTTATCACTGCCTTCCCACACTCTACTAACATTTCCAAACCCTGCCTTGTCTTTGGTTTCACTGGTCCAGAATTTTGCTCATCACCTGGCCATTACCAGCAACACTGACCACAAGGATATCTGGAATTTGTGGGTGACAAATCTGGAAGGCAGAAAAAACACAAGCTATTACATGCTATTTGCTTTCTATCGTTTCACTTATATTTTATTTCTCCCTGTAGTTTCTGACAAGAAAAAATATCTTCCAGATTTCACAGATATTAAGTCATTTTTACTAGCTTTCATCCCACTTTGTTTGCTGGGCAGATGCACACCTAAAGCCAGTTTGGAGCTACAGCCTGCACTTCCTTCAAACAGAGATTTTGTGTGGATATAATAGCAGGGAGAACACAGATGGGATATAGTTCCCGACAACATAATCACATAGTTTGCTAAATGTCTGGCACTAATCAAAGTTATTCCATTGTAAAAAATCAGGACACTGAAATCAGATTAGTAACTTGCATTTTTTCATCTACAGTAGTTTCTGATTTTTAAAAAATGTTTCTTTTCCACATGACAAAACAAAGCATAACTGTTTGAAGGGCTGGAGTGAATCACGACAGAATTACAGATGTGCATCACTAAGACAGAATTTTCAGAAGTGTGTCTGGAAGAACAAACAATCTATGCAGGGCCCAGGGATGAGGTGACATTAAAATGCGATATTGCTTCAGCTTATGTTTTCACAAAAGTAAACTGAGCTTTAAATCCTGACATATATAAAAGCGACATTTTAGGATACCTTATGCCACTCTGCCACAGTCATTGTAAGCCACTTCAAGCCAGCATTAAGGCCCAAAGAGGCAGCCTCACCCCTTCAACTGTGCCAGTACAAGCAGTTTCTACAGCCACTTGATGTGTCATACTGGGTAACCGACCTGCTTTAAGACTGAACTGGGGGGAAAAAAAAAGTTTTAACTTTGACAGTTGTCCTACAGCAGCCCAAGGCAATCTATCCACTAACTAAGGTCCTCCTAGCCTCCCTCTCCTTCCTCCCTCGAATCAATTAGAACATTTAATTTGGCCCTTTCCTGAACTGGCTCAGACAACTGAACACACAGACAACTACTCACTGATTTTCTAGGCTAGCTTTTCTTGTAGATGGCTCATTAGAAGCTCCAGTGACTGTGGAAATGGGGCAAAACTGGGGATGAGCAACCACAGCCAGGGCAGAAAGGAAGGAAAGACAGCATTGGTGTCTGTGGTTGAGGCTGCTATAGAGCTACTGCCTCAGCTCAGTTCCCCAGATTGATACACGGTGGAGTTTCATGAACATTTGTGTGACAGAAAGGGAACAGAAGAGGATAAGAATGAATGGAGAGCAATACCAGCTTACACTGATGTAAAAAACCTGACTTAATCAACAAAAGTTTCTATAGTAACCAGTACAAGTAATTTAAGGCCTATGCCTCTACCTAAGAAACTAGAACTACTTAGAACATTTTTACATAATGCTTCCACTTGCTGTCCTGCTGCAAAACCTACTCAGAACAGAGCAATGTAAGATACAGATCACCCAGACCAGCTTTTAGGTTTTGAAGGGCTGGATGCTGCTGCACAGAAGACCAAGGACAGAAGAGCCCTCCTCAGAGGCTCTGGTGGGGAAGGGGGGACTTTTCATAGGTAGGAAAAAGGCCTCTGGGTCATGCCTGGGTGAGCTCTCCAGGAATAGTCAACGATCTTGGTCACGGAGAACAAAACTGGCCTGGAAACACCCACACCAGCCATGTAACGCCGAGCAACCGCACCTAAGTGGACTTAAACAACTAACACACACTGACCTGTATCTCGATGGCCACAAGTGGCCGAGCCACCATCAGCCCTGCGCTGAAGGTGCCAGCGCCAGGCCTGCCGACGGTCAACGACCCCTGACAAACCCTCAGGCCCCCGCCTCCCGCCCCATGGCTCCGCTCCGCACAGCCATTCGCTTCGGTCCCGCTACCCCCACCACAGCCCGGCTGCCCACAGCCCGCCCCGACCCTAGCCGAGCCCGCGGGCGGCCCTCACAGCAGCTGCAGCCCCCCACTCACCCCGCCCGCCGCCGCCTCGTCCCGCCGCCACCGCCCGCTGTCGCGACATCGAGGTTACGTTTACGGCCACTCCTGCTTGACGGCCGCGCGGCGCGCAGCAGGGCCGCACCGCCATGCTGTGTGTGGCGTTACGGCCTCGCGCATGCGCCTCCCGCCGCCCCGCAGGCCGGCACTGTGCAGGCGCTCCGCGCGGCTTCCCTTGGCGGAGGGGCTCGGGCATGCGCCGTGAGAGAAACAACCACCCGCCCCGCCCNCCCCGCCCGGCCCCGGAGCATGCGCCATAGGCCCGGGCGGGCGCGGCGCAGGGCGCATGCGCGGGGCCGCCAGCGGGCTGACGGGAGCCGGCGGCGGGACAATTGAGTGCCCGGGAGGCGGCGGGGCTAAGGTGACAGCCGGGGGCCTCAGGTAACGGCCGGGTGCTGCGGCTTACCGGGTGGAAGCGCCGCTGGCCTCACTTCGCGGGGAGCTGCCTGGGCGCCCCCAGCCCCTATGGGATCCTCTCCCTCCCCGCGGCTGTTATCGGGCGGCTGAGACGGGGTGGGCCGGGGTAACAGCAGTTAGTATAGCATTGCTTTTTGGGCCTGCTCCAAATCCTTGCTCATCTGAGGTGGTTTTTCCACTAATGCTGATATCCGAGGCGGTGTACTCGCTGCCTGCGGTTTAACTAAATGAAAGTTAATCTTGTGTTGCGTCTTTATAGTTGCCTACAAATAACTTAGCCCGGTCATCTGTTCCCGGAATGTCTCTTCAGTTGTTCGGGAGAGTAGCCTGTTAAATTCGTGCTAAAATGGCTGATGTAGCTGCCTTTAACAGAAGTCCATGCATGCTGTGTTGAGTTGCACGTGTAAAATTCTGAAATATTCTTTGTATATGTGTTTCATTTTAATACAGCTGTTAAGATATCTTTAAGGAGAAAAATTCAATGCGTGCAAAACCAGATCTGTTCATGAGATGTTTTAGGATGTGGTTTCATGGTACTCTTAATTTGGCCAAGCTAATAAACGGCAGGAGCAGTGCTTTTCTTGTTACTTGCACCTGTTTCACTGCAACCATATCTAACTGTATTGCAAGTAGAGGGTGATTCAACATATTGGTGTCTGTCTCAGAGGAAAAGGCATATTTGCTTGTGAAATGATTTAGCTGTAATGTGGAGCTATACCTTGCCCTTGCTATACCTGTTCTGATCCCATCTAAAAGATCTAGCAGTTGTTGCACTTCCATAATGTCCCCTTTTCTATATAGTACTGTACAAACACAAAGTATAACCCTTTTATTAATTTTTTTTTATTTTATATTTTTATTATATTTTATAAAAGTTTGTATTTTGAAGACAGAGATATGTATTGCTGGTTAAAAAACACAACCTCCTAACAATTTTTGTAGTTGCAAGTAGGTAATACTGGTAATACTCTTACATGTTCTTAAATTTGACATCAGTGAAGTTACTGAGTTATCAAGGGTCATATCTTCAAATTTCTTACTAATTTGCAAATCTCTTAATGAGTCTGTTTTTGTGGTTTAAGACCAAATGGCAGTGCAAAGTCCAAATGAATTTGGAAACCAAACCATTGTAATCACAGATACGTGCAATCTATGAATCGCACAAGTCCCCCGTTCCACGAGAGATGTGACAAGCTCTAGAAATGAAGTGGGCAGGGTTAGTGTAGCAGTTCAGCCATGCTATGCGTAGTCCTTATGTAGAGTCGTGGGGCATCCTGGGTTGTCTTCCCAAGTGTCACCATGCATTATAGGATTCGGTAGAGAACTTGGTCAAATTCACAGGGCACCTGAAGCTGGCTGTGGTCAGTGCTGGCACTCGCAGTCTGCTCCTCTGGAAGGTTCCAGACGCCTTTGCAGCTTTCACAGTGACTATCAGTTGTTTACACTGCAGGTACTCCTGTTATAATAACCATGCTACTCCCTTATCGCATAGGGTTAACTAAAGTTCATATGCTAACGCTGTTGTCGAGTAGGCCTAAGGTGTGAACTGCTGTTGACATAGCTAGAGACCTCTTTCCTTGTATTTTTAATAATAGCCATCATGGAAGTGACAACAGTTCAGGCCATTTTGCTATTAAGGTTTACATCTAGTAACAGCATCATATATATGCTAATTTTTCAGATATGAAGGAGATAGCAGTACTCACACTAGTGTCTGCACGTTTGCAAAGTGTTTTGCAAACAATACTCCATTACTGCTGTGGAAATCTTGGAGAGAAAGGTTGTTGTGCCTTAGTAAGCCACTGGAGTGCAGAGTAGTGTCAAAAAAGTGCAGAAACACACTTGACTGTTGCAATAGGATGCAAAAGTGCTTTCAAGATGGTAGAGGCATAGAGAAGTTTGCGTCTGCAATCCTTATTATGGTTTCTTTTTACCTAATAGTTTGGGGGGGAACAAATAGTCCACGTATGAATGAAGAATTAAACTAAAGTATGTTCCATAAATTGCTGTACTGTGCTTGTCTTCATCATTTCAGCTGCTGGGTTATTCTATTGGAATTTTCTTTTCCTGTTTTGTTTCTACTACTTTGAAGTATTAAGATCGTAACTTGTTATCCTAGTGGTTGCAAGTATGCTTTCTCATATTAACACTGATGTATACTCAGTTTTCTCCTGAGGTTGTTTAGGGGAATAATGGTCTTATATTTTGAGGGAAAAACCTATAATATGTTCCTTCTGCTGTTCAAGTGTACATAACATGGAGTTATGTACACTTGGATTTTCTGCTGAATTCTAATCTTACTATAGTGAATCTGAATGACCAATATAATTGACTGTTTAATGCAAAATACTACTCACATACGAAAAACACCTTCAGCATTCATTCTTTATGGTGCAGTAATAATGGGCTTCTCAAAATTACATTTTAAGTGTTTAGAATAGTTAGTTCTGTTTCAAATTGTCTTTCTTTTCATGCTGGTGTAAGTTTGTTAAGCAGCCCTATATTGCGCATCTTGAGAGCATTTCTTGCCATCGAGAACTGCATTATTGGCTTTTCAAACGGAAAAGGAAGAGTTCAACTGCAGGATTTGCTGTAGTCAGCCTTTCTTAGTACTTACAATGCATTGCAATGATACTACTTTTTCTTAAATTGTATTATGCTTGTGAATTAAGATTATTCTTTGAAAATTTTTTATGCTATCTTTTATTTTGTTTTCAAATAGTGCTTATATTGTTATCTATGGATATATTTTTATACTTAAAGCCTATTCTGACTACACTTTATCTGCTTCCTTCCTTCCTCTCCACCCTCCAGAGCAGTACAACTAAACATGAGACGATCAGCAGCTCCAAGTCAAGTGCTAGGAAATGTAGCCAAAAAGCCAAGGTTTATACCACCAGGAAAAAGTATCACAGTTTGTCTCAAGAATGAAACCAAGGAGGTAGACCAAGAAATGAAATTAAAGGAGGTAAACTGAACAGTGCACTAAAAAGTATATTTGTTTGTACAGTATTGTTACTAAAAGATAGCATCTGAGCTCACCACAAACAACCTCTGCTTAAATAATCAGTCTGTCAGAATAGATTTTGATACCTTCGCTCTTACTACATTTGATCATGCTTCTTAGGTAGGTTTCTCTTACTCTGTGAAGTGGGTAAAGAAAAATGTTTTTCAAATAAATAAAAGTAGAGTCAGTGTTGAGCCCAAATACAATTCTTAGTGTAGCTGAGGTATGGATTGCATCCTGGCCTGAGCTGGATTGGAATGTTTGAAATGCCTGGGCAAAAGCAGTTAAAAACCAAAGATACTTAGTAATGAAATGTCAGTACACTGAGTTGCAGTTTTGCTGCAAGAAACTTTCTCTGAAACCTTGAATATCAACCAAAAAAAGCATCACAATTTTTATTGATTTTATCTGCTTGCACAAGTGGTGTTTGGTGTTGTGTGCGCCTGCTTTTTGTTGTGAACACTGGGATGCATATATTTGTGTAGGGATGCATGTATTTATGTACATAGTTTGATAATTAGTATGTGTTAAGAGCCCTTCTCATCGTTCTTTTCTCCATTTCTCTTCAACTACATGAAGGAAACGCTATTGTGAACTTGTTTCTCTTTTGCAGATAGATGAGAAAGACAGAAGTGCTTCATTGCTTTCTAAAATATATGGACAAAATCAAAATGCAAATTTTACACAGTCTGTGGAGTCAACTGGGAAAGTAAAGCCTACAAAAGCATGTTTCAGCATTAGTAAGTGTAGCAAGATGGAAATGAAAACACTGAACATGCCCAAAGCTGGTAAGATGCTCTTTCTTACTTACTGCCATGTATCATACAAGTATTTTAAAGCTTATGAATGATACGCTACTTACTAAACTTTTATGAATTACTAATATATGGGTCATGCAATGGTGGCATTATTTGGTGTTCTCCTGGGTAGAGAGTGAAAGAAACAAACATTAAATTATTTTTGTTAAAATAGAAAAGGAAAAAAAGTTGATGTTTTAGAAGACAGTTGATAGTGATGCTGTTCAGGAGTGTGTCTTCCAGAGGAGTACTTCAGTCAACTCAGAGCAATATCAAGACTTTAGTCTAATCCAGAGTGATGTCAAGACGAGAGTCAAGATACCCTAAATAGTGGAAAAGTGTTGTAATTTGGAGATATTGTTGACCTCATGTAGAGAATGCTAACTGTTCTGAGTGGATTCACTTTTTTCAGATTTGCTGAGGGTTTCTTTTCTTCAGTGCAAGATCTGAGCTGTTTTCTTCAGTGTCTCCAGTGGGCACTCAAGGTTCAAGCATGGGCTGCTCATTCTAGTGTAGTATCAGAGCAGGACTGGCTCTGTTCATTCATGTGTGCGCACTTATTCATTTGTTACCGCGGTAATGAATATTACTTAGAAAAGCTAGGTGGTAAGCACTGCAAAGATACTGAAGTGTCTGAACTGTAGCAAACGCACTTTGATGGACCTGAGTGACTCTGTAGGGTTGGTTGAGTGTCTTCATTTCCCAGTCTTTGTGTGCCCTGACCACAGCTATAGTGCAGGGACGCTCTGCGTTGTGTGAATGCAGGTGTACGACCTCAGAAGCCGAGTGCATTTTGAAATCATTGTACTTGAACTGGGTTACTAACATTGCTGGATGAAATCACTCCTCTTGGAGCCAGCTCAGACATTTCAACATCTGTCTTACTGTTAATTCACTGTTGTTTCCTCCTAATTAATTACATTGATAATGATCTTTCTCTTTGTTTCAGGGTTCATTTAATTGATAATATTTTGTATAATGAGTGGAGTTTTAAAAGAGCATTTTGTGACCGCATATTACCTTGATTTCATAACGGTTGGAATTATAATTCAGAAGGCTTTAACAAAGTTATATTTAACTTTGTTTGTGATAAGAGCTGCTAAATCTGGAAGCCTGACAGAAGCAAAGCTTCATGTCCTAACGTCCAGCCAATAGTGAGGCTGAGCAGGTATTCCTAATAGGCACGCATATGTACAATACATATAGACATATACATATAGCTGCTAACATAGACCAACACAGACAGAGAAAACAGCATTCAGAAGTTGTGGATGTCGCTTCCCTGGAAGTGTTCAAGACCAGGCTGGATGGGACTTCGAGCAACCTGGTGTAGTGGGAGATGTCCCTGCCCATGGCAGGGAGGTTGGAACTACATGGTCTTTAAGGTCCCTTCCAACTCTAACCATTCTATGACTCGGGCAAACACAAGCAGCGCCAATGGACACATCCTCTTCCGCTCTCTGTCTCATCAGGGTGAAAGCCTGTTTGTGGAAAATAAATGACTATGCGTGTATCTATATATAGATACATACACAGAGAATGTAGATCCCTCCAGTAACTGATCTTATGCATTCAGTCTATCCAGTAGCTGGCTCTTTGATTTGTTGGACACCCCAACTGTGGGCATGTGGACATATGAACCACAAAGTCCAGTTCCTGGTCCTCAGACCTGCACTCCCATAGGTAAAAACACAGTATAGGTCCCTCCAGTAATTGTCCTTAGACACTTGATCTACTTAGTGGTGGGCTCCTGGATCCACTGGTCTCTCAGTTGCCTTGTGCACAAGATATGCATGCATAGAAACGTCTCTCTGGTAGCTAGACTTACCAGTAATCAGCCTCCAGATATTCTGGTCTCTTCAGTAACTCACTTGGACTTCCTGGTCCCTCCCATAGCCAACTCCTAGACCCTCTGGTCTCTCCAATATCTGTCCCAGACTCATGGTTGCTCCAATACTTGGTTCACAGTCCTCTTATCCTACTTGCCAGCTAGTCCAGGTTAGCGTTTGCTAGCAATCACACACTGACACTTACCCATGCAGTACGCGTGGACTCTGGCCTCTCTGATTGTTGCCATATGAGGTACCTGGGCCCTATGACCTGTGTGTGGTGCAGCTCCAGCTGCTGGTATGTACACTCCAATACACGCTTATGCATGCAGAATAGAGTCCCTTCATCCAGGAAAATATTTAGAAATGTAGTTTAATAAGAAGATGGGAGAGGCTGTGGCAACAGGATACTGGACAAGCATACTCACCAGTCACCTGTTTAAAGGTGGCTGCTTTTTTCCTTTTATTTTCCTGTGCTTGTTCCTACCTGAACCACCTTCATCTCTCCCTTTTGCTTGTTCTTGTTTTTTTTTTTCCCCTTGAAAAACTTCATTATAAGCCTTGTGCAATAATCTCCAGGTGCCCTTTCTAGCAATTTATGAGTTCCAGGCCCCAGTAGGCAGCAACGCCTTTCATTCTGTAAGGTGCTCTGAAGAGCCCTTCCCATTGACTCTTGCTGGGTTTCACCCTCAGAAAATGGGGGTTGATCAGTCCCCTGTGATATCCCTGACGGGATGCTGCTATTATCATGTTATGTGACCCAGAGTATATGCATTCTGTTTGGCAGAGCTAATGTGGGAAAATTCAGCCGCCTCGTATGTCTTAAGTCCTTCTGGTCTTATTGCTTTTGTGTTTATCTGCTGCATGGTGTAACTTCCAGTTCTTCTGATGAAGCTCGTCCTTGCAGAAAATTTTCAGTGTGTACGGGACAAGTTGTTTGAGTGGTCCCACTTCCCTATGGGTACATCTGCAAAAATTTGTGTCTGCTGGTTCTGTCTATCAGTGCACTTGAAAGACAACTAGTGTATTTGTTTCCAAAATAATCTGGGAAATTGGCATTCTTCCCAACAACAAATGTTGTGAAGTGGAAAAGATACTAAATGCTTTTTCAGTATGATGAATTCTATGTGCAGCTGATATGGGTTCCCTGTGATGACTTCAGAAAAATAACCCAAAAGTTGTGGAGTGAGACTGGGTGAGCTGTTTCTGTTGATGTTGTGCCGCTACCTTTCTGAGTGACTGAACAAACCATTTTGTGCCAAAGTTTTTGTATGCCTGTAGAATGGAGCTAACCCTGCAAGTCTTTGTAAAGCTATGATGAAATGTGGGGAAAAAAAAAAGGATATCTAACCATCAGGCCATCAGGTTCACTGGTGATGTGTGAGGTTCACTGGTGATGTGTGAGGTTCACTGTACTGTGAAAACAATCCTGCATTGAGGCTCTGTTAAATCATAAGTAATTTCTTAATAACTTAGCTTTTTCCAAGACAGCTTCTGTCCTTTACGTCACTTTTTTCTGCTATTCATTACAGCTAATATAGCAATTACGTAGATTGTATAAACCATAACCTCCTTTGTAGTGTGAAATGAAGTTGTTTTGTCAAAGCTGTTTTTGGTATGAAATTCAGAAGTAATGGAAACCAGGTGTGAAAGCCAGAGACAGTTTGGGGTTTTTATTGTTATTAATATTGTAATGGAATTATATCTGACTGACAGTCTCTGCAGCCAAAGACAACTTCTCTGTTAAAGGGACATTAAAATAATTTAAAGATTGAAAATGTTTGTGTGTATGCATTATTTTTGTTTGTTGTCTCCATATCATTTAATGCAGATGGTAAACTGTTTGTTGGCTTTATATCATGCTCAAAGCTCCTGTGTTTGGGTTTCCAGTGCAGCAGTGGAATGTGTAAATAAATACCTCAGTTTCCATTGAAATTCTTGTGAAACACCTGTGGACCATTGGACAACTGTGCTGTTCATAAAGCTAATCTTTCTGAAACCCAGCCTTGAAAATGCTGCACATTCTTTCAAAAAAACTTGCTATCTGACACATGGTGTCCATTTCCTGGAGTAGACAAGTAAGGATATGATTAGATAGCACCAATCTAAAAATTATAGCATATGTCTTAAAAAAAAATACTTGCTTTTCTAGGCTTCTATTCAAAATAAACTTTTTCCTAAAATTTCACTAATAAAAGTAAAGTGTAAGGGACTCTGAAATTCTACGAGATGAGGTATTTCTAAAGACATTTTAATAAGATTGTAACAACCGTTGTTGAGTGAAACATACCTATATGTTTTAATTTTAAGACAGTTTGAACCATAAGATATTGAACATGCTGTTCAACAGGCAGTTTACTAATCATGATTGTGAGTTGTGAATAGTGGAAAATTACGTTTTTCCATAAATACATATCTTTGTAGAAAAATGAACTTTACTGCTGTTTTATGAATCAGTGTTTGCTTGTTTTTTAAGAGGCAAAGAGCACAGCAGTATCTCCGGTACTTTTGTTGTGTATTCAGAATATAGTACTTGTTGACAGTAATAATGGATGCGTAGGTAACTTATGTGACGTTGTCATTAGTGCTTTTTCTCACATGCTTCCAGGGAATACTATGAGATAAGTCTGCACACTCTTTAAAAATTAAAGTTACTTTAATATTCCTAAACTATTTAATAGTAATTGAAAACAAAATCATGAATGTGTTTGGAAGGATATTATTGCAGCTCTTAAAAGTGCTTGGTTTGTACTTGTCCACATTATATTCTGAGGACCTAAAAATAGTAACAAAAAAATACAAATAATTTGAAGAAACAATGGACAGGCAGATCTCTGAACTATACTTAGTATTGCCTTAGTGTCGCTAGTAAGCGGGATTGGCCAGAACAGGGGGTTTTACCTACTTTGCCTTCTTCAGCTTAACTTTTTTAATTTATATTTTTTTATGTATATAAAACATACATAAAGAATTTAATGTATGCTTATTATCTGAGTTTACAGCTTGCTTTCTGTTGGTATTTTTAATCTAGGAGAATGTTGCTGTGTTATTTCCTTTGAGCTTACTATATTGTGTGTGGAAATGAACAGCTATTTCACCTGCATACGTAGACACAACATTCTAGTTAGACTGAAATTTCATTATTTGAACCTGATTTAGATTAATAGGAAAGCTGGATATAGAGTTTTATTCTGTTACAGCTCACCTCCTGTTTGGTTTTTTGTTCAGGAGTACTTTTTTTTCATCCATCACTAACATCTGTTAATGCGTCTTCCAAGAGGAACTTTGTCAGAAGTCAGTCAAATACTATCTTTGAGCTAACAATGAAGACAGATTGTAACTGTACTTCATAATAGGGTTAATGTGTTCACCCTCTCCCTCTCGATAGATGTTTTTGAATGTTTTTCATGCCTAGGATATTAACTGTATTTATTATTTGCAGTTTTGAATGTATTTTCTCGATCTTCTTTGGAATGTTAATGTTTACTAGTACATTGGTCTAAAAGGTTTAGACTCTTTGCTCATTTAAGTGAGTTTTGTTTTTATAATAGGAATGTTTGTTGGCTCCTTCAGCTTTCTAGAACATTGTTACAGGTTAGCCTGATACCTCCTGTCACTTGATATGAATAAAAGCCCAATTAATTTGAATATTACAAGAGAAATCCCTTTTCATTCAGTTATGACAATACCAATCTATTGCCTATCACTTTCAATCAGAGGATTAAAAAATGTTATTTTCAGGATTTGTCATATTGTTTGATTTCAGTCTAACTGCCTACTTTTGGTTTATAGATAACACAGCTAATAACGGAGGTTATTATCGGTAGAATTACTTGGATGTCTGCAAGAGTAGAAGTATTAATTGTAACTTCTGTTAATGCATTCATTTCTATTATTGCACTTCACAGATTGAACTGGAAAACATATTCCAGTCAGGAGTATTTTTATCGCCTGTCTATTTTAGTGGTGGAGCTGCATGTAGAGCTGCAGTACAGTGGGCCCTTCAAATGTTTTTATAAACAGTTGGTAAAGCAGTTAAGTCTTTGGGTAACAGATACTGCATAAACATCTGTAGCTCTTAATAATTACCAAGGACACCTTAGTACTATTAAGGTGTTACTGGATGCCTGAGTGCAAATAATTTATTACTGCATTGTTTGCAAGTTAGATTTTACAAGTTTGTAAATTTTGTTATAATTTCTTCTTTGAAGTACTATCAAATTACTTCGCTATCTCTTTATTATTTAAAATGACCTCCTTCTCTCTGCAATGTTATAGACAGAACAGTTTATAATAGTTAATAGACAAATTTATAGACAAGCTGTTTCTCAGTTCAGGATAGTTTGTGTCATCTGTACCTGTCTGATCAGTTCATTGATTGGTTAAGAAAACTAGATTGATGTAAACGTATCAGAAGAGAAATCGTCCATATCTCTGATCTGGCACTGGTTCCAGAAGTGTTCATTTATACATCAGTCATGGTGGGTATGCACGCAAATTTCCACCGCCCAGTACCCCACTGCCCAGCAGTCAACGTGTTGCAGGTAGACTTCTTACTGAGACTTCTGTGATTTAGTCCTAGATGGCTTGCATTTTCTGGTCTGCAGCTTAGGGACTCCCTGGCATCTCCTGAGGACAACACCTTTTGCTTAGTGCTCTTCCTTGGGATGTGAGATGATGTCTTCTACTCTGCTGGCATAACACCTTCCCTAGCGATTCTCCAGCTGTACGCTCCAAGTTCCCCTTGGCTGTGGTCATGCGTGGTTTACAGTTATGCATGGAGATGGTATGGTAGCAAAGCAGGGAACAGCATTTTAGCAAAGTAACTTTACTACTGTAGTCTTAAAGTGTTCAAAGCTCTCAGGACTTTAAAAAAAAAAAAAAGATGAGAGGTTCTTTAGTCTGACATTGCTTGTTCTCATGACTCTTCCATGACTCTTCAGGGTTTTTTGGGGTTGGTTTTTCTTTTTTTTTTTTTTCTCCCCTTCCTCTTCCTATAGATTCATCACCTTCTATGTGGTAGTGACCAGAACTCTGTACCAAGCATAACACTGTCCTCAAGGCCTTCTGTTTCTGTTCTCAGAAGCACCAAAATGTAGAAGCCATGAATTCCTTACCTCTTCAGTTTTAAAGTCTATTAGAGAAGAAACCATTATTGGATTGCAGTATAATAGGCCGCTGTAAAACAAATCCAGACTTGCATAATTCTAGTGTGATATTTCCACAGTTAGTACAACATAATTTATAATTTGATATGATCATATCTCGCTGTCATGTGAATAACTAGGCTTTATGTAATGATAGATGATACAACCAGGATATTCACACATTTGAGAAAAGAGCAGTGAATTGACAGCGAAATATACTTTTCGTTTGTCCTACTTAAGTGTGCTCCGATATGTGTATTTGAACTAATGGAGATAATATGGAGAAGGAAACCATAAATCAGAAGGGTATTACATGGTCAGAGACTAAAAAAAATAAAAAAATAAAGAAAAACAGAGTTATATTAAAGATATTCAACATTTTCCGAAAAGTTAGAGGGATTAAAGTGAATGTTTTGCAGCAGTAACTTGCCTATTGAATGGAACTGTCCTTACTTTGTTACAATGAAAAAAGTATAAATTGCTAGGTTCTTTACTTTTGAGTAGTAATATATCTGTTATTGAAGAGAGCTGTGCTGCATGTAAAGATAATAATCTTTTATGCATTTTTCTTTAACTTGTTAAGTTACTGAAAATTAAAACTTGTAAACAAGAAAAAAAGACTTTAATACTTTTTCCTGTACAGAGACAGAGACCTAATTTTGAAACTGTAGATAAAAAGCAAACTCTCCTTTCCAAGGGGTGGCGGGGGATGTGTTGGGAAATGAACTTACTATCCCAATATATTTATTATAATTTAGCTCCGAGGAGTTGCATGCAAACACATGGCATATACTCTGCAATATATAGAAAATGAAATTAGATAATACTGTAACTTTAAAAATGAGGAACTCTAGAAAATACTCTATATAGAGACTGTTTTCAAGGATTCTGGTTTAGCAGTAATAATTCTTTCAGTTTCCTCATTCATTCTGAGGGAAGTTGTACACATAGTTTCTTCTTAATTTCTTCTTGATCATCAAAATTTACTATCAGGCTGTGTGTGTCTACGGAGTGAAGATGGGCAAAAGAGAAATACATGGCTATTCTAAATTTCTTTTTTTACTTTCCGCTCTCCCACCCTTTGGAAAGTCCTACTTTGGGGTATAGGGGTGGTTGGTTTGTTGTTTTTTTTCCTCCCCCAGCTCCCCTATCTCCAATAGATACAAAGGTGGATTTACGGGAAGATGGAGAGAATGTAGCTATCAGGTGGAGGTACAAGAAATGCCTTATTGAAGGGAACTGGAAGGTTTTTTTGAGCTGTCATGAGTGTTATTACAGACTTGGCCTGGATCCCTTCAAAGATAGTCTCCAAATCTTTCTGTGGCTATGCTCATTGTTTGGATCCCCTTTGTTGCCACGCCAGCATAACTAGAGTTCAGTCCCAGCTTTTGGCTTTGGGCCTTAAGTTTTCCCCTGAAACAGAAGCTTTGTCACAATATGACTTTCCTAAAATCAACAAGACAGTGTAAGATGGTTATCTCTCTGTCCTCAAAATACCCGCTGAGCAAAAGTAGAAGAATGGAGAAAGCTGCTCCCATGTCAAGTGCAGGGAATATATTGCATGGGGAAGTATTTTGAGGTTAGTATTTAAAAGTGTAATCTCCAAAATTTTCATCTCTCTATGAAAAGATGGGAGAATTGCAGAAACTTGGCTTCTCCTAACACTGTTTCTTTTTCTGTAGGCTATCTTGCTAATGGGGATTTCAGAATTCAAGCAAAATATCCTGAGAAAATCATATTTTCAAATCTTTCTGTATTTCTCAGCTGCTTCTGATCAGTCATCAAAAAGCTTGTTGGAAGAGAGATCAGAGAAGATACAAGCATGTATTAGGAACTGGATGCAATTCTGAATTCATAAAGAATGGCGCTCTTAGCTTTTCTTTTTTTAAGGATGTGACTTATAAAGTGAAGAGCTAATTCACGGTGCTGGGTAGTCACTTAAGTATTATATTTGAGAGTGCTGTACCTTTAAGCCAACCTTAGTTTGAAGGATGGTTACAGATCTAAATGTGTAGGCCCTGGAATGTCAGACTGAGATCAAGATAAATTCTTTAAATTTTGGCAAGGGGGGCATTTTAATTGTCTAATTTGGATATTTCTCATTTCAGCGGGTTAAATGTTGAGAGAATGCATTACATCAGCAGAGGGGATGGAAGTGCAGTTAGCTTTTATGCTTGGAATTTTAGCTGATAAGAGGTTTAGAGTAGGTCCTGTGCAATTCAGGG
Source organism: Stercorarius parasiticus (assembly GCA_013396915.1). NCBI lineage: Eukaryota > Metazoa > Chordata > Aves > Charadriiformes > Stercorariidae > Stercorarius > Stercorarius parasiticus. The sequence continues at coordinate 302,706 of VWZL01001691.1, forward strand.
TAGTTTCAAGAGAGTGGTGTAAAGGTAATAAATGCATTGTTAATGTCTGTGTTTTCTGTGCTTGTCATGAGATACATGCACCCTTGTTCTTGCAGCAGTTGCAAGAACCGTTATATGTTAGAAGTTAATACATGTTAAATGGTGATCACAGAAATAGATGCAGAGAAATAAATACAGAAAAAAAGAGGTAAAGCTTCCCCTTGTTCTCCCTGCCCCCAGTGCAAGACAGGTTTAGAAATAATTGTGCAGGAGAAAGGAAAGGAGTGATCTGAGAGGTTTAGGTACAGCAAGGATAAGAACGAGAAAGTGCAACATTGATGGTGAAAGTGTTGATGAAGACAAGAAAAAAAAAATCAAGTGAAATAAGAAAGCTATTTGAAACACAACCTAAACGATCTAAAAATATTTCTAAGAAGTCTAGTGAGAATGTATTTAAGCGCTCTAACTTCCAGGTGAAGTTGTCTTGCAACTTTTGGCTCACAAAACTTTGTCTTCCTCAACCCTCTCATTAATGAATAATGGCTGCAACCCTTAATTTTGAAGATTACCCATGAAACAACTGTCCCTATGAGAGACCTTTGAAGTTGAAAACTTTCTCACCCACCCTTTGCTGCAGCAGGCTCTTAAAACAGGCAGATCAAATGACTTGGCACTGTCTTGCTGTCGTGTCAGTGAAGAGGACTATATGATGACCTAATGGAACTTTTGCAGCCCTTACTACCTATAGACACTCTCAAGTCATCTTATGCAGCTGCCAGATTCATTTGCAAGAGTGAGCAACTGCCTCAATACTTGCCAAATGTTTCCACTGCCAGTATACCCTAGCATATTCAGTGATGTGTAACATACCCCGTCCTGGCTGCTGAATCTTCTTACAGTTTCTCATAAGCACAGGGGTATCAGGGTTTCACTTCAGTTTTGATTCAAATCTTGCAATTGTCCTCTTGTTCTTAAGATTTTCAGGCTCCTAGGTGACTGCAAATGCTATACACAGGTCTCTGCAGAGCTAGTTTGCTTGCACATTAGTGAATAAGAACAGATGTTCTTCAGACTTATTCTGAGGCTACCATTTTGTGGGCAGAGCACATTCACAGAATTTAGCAATCCTTTATCTGTTGATTTGATTATTTTTTTGCACTAGAAGGTCCCAGCCTGGATCACTTATGCAGGCTTCATTCCCTTCAACATTCAAGTTTGCTGTCTGATCCAAAGTACATCTTTCAAGATATGTTCTTTCTTAGGGCACTCTTAATTCTCTGTAATGTTTTTTGTCTTTGAATCATGTACCTTATAGTGACTTTTTTTTTTTAAAGTCTGTCATGAAAAGATTCTTCCTCAGTTCTGTGTGACAAAGGATCCTTCCTCTCCCTCCATCCAGGATGCTTCCCCGATTTAAGATGTTCTCCTTTAGAGAGTGATCTGTGTTACAATGTGCCTACATTTACATGGGCACTTGATGCAGTTATTGGCTACGACACATATCTGCCACTTGTAAAATTTGAGCCCACTGAACTTCTTCAGCAATGCATAGTCATTTGGTTACTTTAAACCCTGACTGTATGATAGCTGTGATTCATTCATCTCTTGATAGCTCTCCAGGATGCACTATTTGTATAATTTTTTTTTATTAATTCTAGACTTTTCCACAGCAAAAATCTGAACTTACCTGTTACTCATAGTTTTAAGTCTTATTTCCCAACTGTTGAAGTTCTGCAACCTTAGCAAGGGGCTGTTGCTCATTTTTTGAATAATCAAGCTGATTTTCCTTTCCCTAGAAAAAAACCTCTGATCTACTCTCACAGCTCCCACTTTTCATGAACTTCCAAATACAAAGATTTCATCCACTTGAAAACTGGGTTTTTAAATATTAACATGTAAGTTGGGAAGCATCTGCTTTTTTTAAAGGAAAGAATCAAGCAAAATTTAAAAAAAAAAAAAGCTGAATCCAATGTTTTTTTTTCCTTTTCAGAATTCTGAGTAGATTAGTGAATTCCACCTTGAAAATATGAAGAAGAAAAGAGCCGTACCTTGCGTATAGGGTTAAAACACGAGGTATGGAAGGCAGTAAAGTGATGTGAGGGATGCATGTATGGCTATTTTCTTCAGCAGTGACCAGAATTTCCTCCCTGATACCTGTGGTTTGCTGTCCCCTCAGTTATGCTAATACAAGTTTTTGTAGGGTGCATTGCAAACCATATTCCTGAAATGATCCAGATAAAGTCTGAAGAAGCTTTTTCAATGTTTTGTGCTGTGGCATATTGGATCAGGGAAATGCTGGTGGCTAAAACTAACCCAGCTCAGAAAAAACGATTAATTTGCAGACAAACCAGTTCCCTGACCTGACTTGCTCAGAAGATTTGCGAGTGTTCGTATCAGAACAGTGAAGGGGCAGGAACATGACAGGGTTGGGGGGAGGCAGAAATTCCTGTTTTGGCAATGTCCCACATTTATGTTGACTTAAACCAATTATTAAACTCTGTGCTTGCCAAAAAAAAAAATAAAAAAATTGATTAGTCTGTAGCTGGATCATCTCCCTGAACTGGCTGCATGCTGTGTTGCATAAGTGCTAGTGTTGGTGGAAGGTGTAGGATGAAGAGTGGACTGCGGCAACATTTCTTTTTTTGGAGTTGTCTTGGAACTACACCTCTACACCTATTGTTTTAGCTCAAAGAAGTCTATATGTAACATTAATATCCAGGCCTCTCACCTTCTGTGATTTCTCATCCAAGTACTGATATGACCTTAGGCTGATGAGCAAAGCTATTTTAAAAAGGAAAAGAAGAAAAAAAAAAAAAAAAGAAAGAAAAAATCTTGGTTGGCAGCCAGATTCGTTTTTACAAGGGTTATTTTACACTCCTGCAGAACAATATGTAATTCAGACTGATTCCTTCAGGCACTTACTCAAAAGAAATCTCTGTAGCGGTATTTTGCTATAATTGCATTAGTGTGGAAACTTGGTCTCTCTAGCAACATTAAGCAGTAACGTGAGAGAGTAATATGAGTTTAGATAGGTCTATATTAGGAGTTGCTGCATCTGGTAGCCCGGTGTAGAGGAGACTGCTGCAGCTCCTTGTGGCCAGGTCCACTAGGATGTATTCCCAAGAGGCACAGGCACACGTGTACACACTATATATAGGGCCACCCGTACAGAAGATGCAACACTCATGCAAACACAGCAGCCTCATCCTTTCCCTTTGCTGGCTGACTGGGATGAAAGCCTGTTTGTGGAAAATACGTATGTATACAGTATGGATCCCTCCAGCAAGTGGCTTTAGACTCTTACTCTGCTCAGTAGCTGGTCCTTGGATCCCCTGGTCTCCCAATTGCCTCACAGACCTGCACTGGGTCTCTGGCAGCTGCTGCAGATTTATGACCTTACCAGTGGCCAGTCCCCAGGTGTCCTGGTCTCTCCAGTAGCCAAATCTCAGACCTTCTGGTCTCTCCAGTAGCTGGCCCAGACTCACGGTTGCTCCAATTCTTGTCTCCAAAGCCTACTTGCTGGCGAGTCTGGCTTGGTGTTTGCCAGAGGTCCCACGCTGATGTTGGTACACAAGCAGATACATGGGCTCTGGCCTCTGCTTGCTGGTGGCCCAAGCACTTGGGACGCTGTGACCCATGGTGCAGCTCCAGTTGCTGGCATGTCTGCTTCCATGCAGTCATGCCTGCAAAGTAGAGATTCCCCTCGCTCAGAAAAATAAGTTGCAAATGTAGTTTAACAGGAAGATAGGCCAAACTGCAGTGATCAGATGCAGGGCATGGCTGGACAACTGTACTGAGCAGCCACCTGTTTATGTGCCCCTGACCCCTTTTATCCCTTTTTTCCCCACTATTTTCCCATCCTTCTTCTATCCCAAACCACTTTCATACCTCCCTTGTCTTGCCTTCGGTTCTTCCTCTAAATATCCTGTAGTATGCCTTCTGCAATCCCAAAATACTCTTCCTGGCATCTCATAATGAGTCCTGTCCCCAGTAGGCAGTAGCCCCCTCCCCTTCAATCTGCAAGGTGATCCAGGGAGAGCCTCTCCATCTCGCCCCTGGCCCACTGGGCTGCTCCTGTTTCTGACAGCCTTGGGAGCAGACGGACTCAGGGCTCACTTTCTTTCATTTGGGTTATTGGGGTTCCTCTGCCTGATGCTGGTCATCTGTGCTCTTTGTCTCTGCGGGGAGGAGCTTTTGATCACACAACCCAGCACTGACGTTTTTCTTTCGGTCACTAAAAAGTCAAGAGACTGGGCACTGCATAAAGCTTCAACAGCAGAGGAGGACTGTACGGGCTGCAGAACTGAGGAATTCTGATATTGCCAGAGTCTAAACTCTCTGAGGCACATTCAATTTTTTTTTTTCCCAGTTACTGAGGAACAACCAAGTGCATAAATTAAAACAACAAAAAAAAAAGGATAACCACCAGCTTTCTACTCATATTAGTAAAGTGCAAAGTGTGGGGAAATAGGGAAGATTAGGTGTTTAAAAGTGATGGTTTTCATACAGCGCTTCTAACCACATAAATATTTTGTTCCTCAAATTCTAGTGTAATGGGCTTCAAACTATAAAATGCTTTATTTAATCTTGGCTTGAAAGCAATTCCAGCGAAGTGGACTGGTCGCAATTTTGTTAGGTGGTACGGACAAGCCAAGTCTCAGAAACGGTTCCAAACGTGCTTGTTATTCTAAATGCTAATTGATTTTTAGCAGTTAAAAGTCTCCCTTTGTTTAGTTTGAATTTCTTGTTTTGAATACGGTTTGCGTCTGCTTTGGGGTTTTTTTTCCCCCCTTAGAGCAAACAAGTTTATACCTAGATGTTTATAGCCTTAAGATATTTCAAACTATAATTAGATTTCCCTTTCCTTCACCCCCCTTCTGGGCTCCCTTGTTTTCAAGGCTGAACATGTTAAGCTGGAGAAGCTGTTGCCACTCTCAAACGGCGTTTGTTTCCACCCTCTGGACTCTTTTGCTCCCGTATGTCATTTTTCAAACTTAAGTTTTTGCTTTTTGTATCTGAGAACACCTTTCCTTGCATCTGCAGGTTTTTCTCTTTCTGCCATTTGTTGATTTAGAGCACAGGGATTTAAAGCCCTGGGTGCATTTTTATGGGAAGGCTCGGCTTAAGGTCCTACGTTTCAGAGCAAACATAGAAATGCACCCACATCTTGTTAATAAAAATCACGTATTTTTATCCTGAAAGCATGCTTGGAAGTATTATTATAGAAGCAGGCTCTTTCCTGGTGGATATTATAAAAATCCCAGCATGCCCAGGCTGTAACGCACTCGGTAAATCTGTCACGACCGACCGTCGCCGTTCCTGGCTGCAGCCCCAGCCCGCGGCCACGCCGTTCCCCGTCCCGGGGGGCGATGACCCGGGGCGGGCGGGGAAGGGCAGGCGCTTCCCGCCGGGCCCGGCGGCGGGCCCGGCGCGGCGGCCGTGGGGGCACTCCGTTCCCGGTCGCCGGGGAGGCTCGGCCGCCGAGAGAAGCGGCCTCTTTAAGAAGCCCCCGTGTCGGTAGCCGGATCGGGCTGCCAAGCGCCGGCGAAGCCCAGCTTTGCCGGGAAGCCCGCGCCTGAGTGTAACCCAACCGGCTGGAGGCTCGGCCGGCCCTGATTGACAGCGGGACCGGCGCTATGCAAATGGCGGCGGGGGCCGGGGGCTCGGGCAGAGAGCTCCCCGCACACGCCGCCCGCGCCCTTCCCCGGCCCGCAGCCGCCTCACAAAGCAGTTGTTGCTTTTATTTTTCTTTTTCTCTGGGGGGGGGACCCACGTCGTTAACGTGTAAAATCATCTCCAGAGCGGTTTCAGTTTGAGATACGTGTGAGAGAGCGAGGGAGATGTGTCAGAGCTTGTTACTCGAGCTAAATTAGGTAATTTTTAGCTGGGTAACGTGCTAATCTTTAAACCTTCATGTTTTTAAATCCTGCGTGTGTCTGGTCTCTTCATACAAAAGTGCGTTTTGCTTGTTTCTTCTCGTCTTCTTCAGTCTGAAGCCTTATGTAGGTCAGGCTTGGCTTAAGCAGATTTCCTGAACCTGCGTCAGCTTAAGCTGAAGGAATTTTAATAAACCCTCCCTTGTAGGCGTGGGCCTAAATGAGACTAGCCTAGTTAAGCCTGATCTTTTTCTGTTTGTGAAAAAGAGCTGAGCAGAGCTAGGGACTGCATGGTGGCTTCAGAAACGGCTTCCTTAATTCAAAGATAACAATGGTTGGGAAGGCCAGATCTTCTAATTTTACCTTATCTGAAAAGCTCGATTTGCTAAAACTCGTGAAGCCGTACGTTAAAATTCTTGAGGAACATACCAATAAGCATTCTGTAATAGTGGAAAAAAACAAATGCTGGGATATCATAGCTGATAACTACAATGCCATCGGAGTAGATCGCCCTCCTCGTACTGCACAGGGCCTGCGCACGCTGTACAAGAGGCTCAAAGAATATGCCAAACAGGAGCTATTGCAGCAAAAGGAGACTCACTCAGATTGTAAAAGCAGCATTTCCGAGCCAACCAAGAAAGTTGTGGAGATGATTCCACAGATTTCCAATGTGTGTTTAAGAGACAGGAGCGGTGTTCAAAGGTGAGACGATTCTTTTTATTTTGTTACTGAATGAAAATTATGGCGCCTCCTATCTACTCTGTAACGCTTTGCTTGTGTTCAGGCTCCTAAAGGAAATGTTTATCAGAGAAAATCCCCAAATGGGGAACAATGACAAAATAATATTGCTTTTGTTTTATGGGAAGCTTTATGGTGACTTAGCACTGCATTCATTTTTTTTTTTTCAGCTCTCTTTCAAAGCATGTTTCAGAGTCTTTGTCATACTCTGGAAAGTGAGGGTTAAGAGGGAATCAAAGAGAAATAGTAGCTCCAACCTCTACCCCTCCCCTACCTTTTAATAGGCAGATTATTCAAACACTGGCAAAGTAATGGCTATTCTCCTCCATTTAAGGTAACACTGCAGTCATTTTGCAACATATGGAAGTATTACCAGTTTATATAGGATTTTTAATAAAGTTAGTTCACAGAGCTAAGAAACCTTACTCCTGCACCTTTTTTTCTCTCATTTACTCTGACATTTGCATGTTATGATTTAACTGATCCCAGTCCTTTAAAATTTTTTTTTTTTGACTCCCCACACCACAGTGCCTTTGTGAGTGCAAATGTTTTTTTAAATTAGACTTTTCTTGCATTGACGGTGGTTCCCTGAAACTGGAGTAAAGCTAATTGCAGCCTAAACTCCAAGCACTCCTATATCATACGCTAGGTAGTTTAAATACAAAGAGAAACCGAGAGGTACAGCACTAGAAGTTTTCTTTTTTTGTAGGGTTTTTTGTTTTGGTTTNAGTAAAGTGAGACACACTGTCTAGATTTGAGCCAGACATAATACAGGCAGGCAGCATGCAGGCTTTCTCCCACAGCTGGCTAATGCCCCTCATATCTGACTTGTAACACTCTGCTGGTTCTGTATTGGTCCTTGAGGGATCAAAAAATGCCTGGTTCAGGTTTTGGTTCCTCCAGATACAAAAACTAAGCTAGGGAGGAGGGGGGGCAAAAGTCAAATAACTCCCCATCAACCTTGAGAAAGCTCTGATTTTTCTTATTTCCCCAAGCAGATTAATGTCAAGCGAACTTTCTGTATTTTAATCAGATATACTGATAGTCGGTGCAGCAGCGTAACGCTCTAAGAGAAGCTGGCATGCGCACACACGCTGAATTGGATTCATGGTGCCACTGGTTGAACTGAATGGTAACAATTGTCTAAATCCCAACATGCCAGATGCTCTAAAAATATGCTGTTGTGGGTCCTTTGCGTAAAGAAGTCTGAAGCAACTGGGCTGTGCTGCTGCTCCTGGTGAATGCCCCTGGAGGAACTGTTCCAAAGAATTCTCTGGAACAAAATGAGGCTTTTAATTGCGCTAATAAAGGTTGCAGTGTCTTGACTACCAAGTTTTGTAAGGAGGGAAAAAAAAAAAATAGTGTGAGAACTTTGGTTTGTAGATCGGCTTATAAAAAGCACTGACGCTTTTTGTGAATGATTAAGAGCTAATGATCTCCATAGATTGTCTCCTATAATTTAAACATTTTTTGCAGTCCCTTATGGGTCTGGGAACGTTGGCTTGATTACTGCTTACCCAAAATGGTTGATCCTAGGAACAGCCAATACACTGTGCGCTGAAGGAAAAGAATATACTTTAAGAGATTATTTTTTTCCCCTGCCCAAATACATCATTATTTGATAGTTCTAATTTTAACTCTGAGTTGCATTTTACCCTCGTTTTCAAAACCCTATATTGGGTTTTAACTCACCAGGATATGGCTTAGGTTTTGTAGGAGGGAAACACAACTTAAAATGAATCCAAATTCTTAATCGCACCTTTAAGCAATTTCTAGCTTGCTGTGATTAAACAAAACCTGGTGAATCATGGGTGCCTGCAGGGTTATAAACACCATCCCCCAATTGTGGTAACTGTTGTTTGTCTTTCTTTCAGTCAAGTTGTCAGAAACAACATTAGTAACCACCATACAGGCGGTTCTTTTGTTTCTCAATTCCTTCTTTCTCTCTTTGCTGTCTAATTGTTTTCCTCTTAAGAGACTGACTCTAAGGGGGGGGAAAAAAAGCGCCTCATCAGAGTTACCTGAAGATTCGGTAATTTTCTAGTTCAGTGTGGATTACACTTTAAGAGACGTATTTTTCACTGTTTGGAGGCTCTAGTCTATGTTAGACTAAATCTTCCCTACCTTTCTTCTCTTTAACCTGTCTCACTTTCTGCTCTCTCTTTCTGTTTCCTTTTGTCAGAATGACCTGCTTCTCCTGATGGTTGTTTCCACTTTTCTCAGGCTAGAAGCTGGCCAGGAGCCAGCAAATAAGAAGGAGGGAAGCTGTATTAGAAGCTGCGATTGTGAAGAGAGGGAAACCCAGAATTACAGTCAGCACTGGGGAAAGCAAGTGAAAATTTGTGTGCAGGATAATACTTCCGATGCTCAATGAGAGGAGTAAAAGGAATGTGAGAAAGAGGTATACAGGACAAGGCGAAGCTTTGTGGCATGAGGAGGAGGGAGTAAGGTGATACAATTGTTACTCTATAGGCAGCTCAGGTAACAGTCAATAGAATTAAGATTATCCTGGTGTTTTCTTTGGGGAATAAATGAAAGGTCTGTTTTAAATACCTGCTTCAGATGGGCCTTTTTTTTTTAAAAAAATAAATCTTTAATTAAAATAGTTTGGGTGATTGACAAGGTTATTTTTTGGAAAATATATTGCTCTGACCCTGTTGAACATTTTTATAATTGAGTATTGAGAAGCTTCATGCTTTTATTCTAGAAATTGCACTTTCATGTTAATGGATGGCAGGCTAGATCAGGGTCCTTTAGAAATTGCAACCGTGACTGCTTATTTCTTTTAAACCAAGAGTTTTGAAGACTGTGGGAGATGCAGAAGAGATGATCATGTCATCTTTTGATTAAGGAGTTAGTGCATTTATGCGAGAAGTAGGATGTACAAATTAAATTTCTCCTTTGCTTCTGGGAATTTGAACCCACCTCTATTGCTAACCAGGACAGTGTTTTAATAAGCAGATAGTGTTTCTCAATTTGTGGATTGTAGGGCTCCCAAGGAGTTTAAACTCAGGTCCTCCAGGCTTGGGGAGCATCTGTGAATGTTACATTAACCACGGATCCACTTGCTGCCTTTAGCTGGTAGCAGCAGCTCAGTTCTTCAAGGATTGGGGAATGTCTCGTATCTGCAACCACCAGTTAGTTATAGCCTCTGTTTTAGACACTCGTGGCCATGATGGTGCACCATTTTCGGTATCGATACCAAGTTAATATATTCCTGTTCCCATGTTACATTATACTGCCTTCCCAGTCATGCTGAAAGTATTCTTTGTAGATCTGTACTGTAAAATAGATCAAGAAGCTGATCTGGCTTTAAAAAGCGTTACCTGAATAAAGGCGTGATGTGCAGAAGTGTAGTGTTTCAAACACAGCTGATGGTAGAGAAGTGGCAGGAACAGCTTGAGCCATTATTACCATCAAAGCCAATGTAATGTCAAATCATGATTTGAGGTGCTTCTGACTCAGGGGTTTACACAAAGACAGATGAGTCAAGTGGGCGTTGTACTTTCAAAAAGAAATGCACGGAACTATAGACTGCTCTTAATGGAAACGTTTCTCTGTCTTCTCTTGAAGCTTCAGAAAAATACTGAGATCACCAGTTCAAAGAGAAGGAGCAAGGATTAGCCTGATTCCCTAATCTGCTGGCAGGGTCATCATTTGGGCTCAGATTTCTTCTCCCAAGGCTCTGTGTCATTTTTTTCAGTGACTGTTTTACGTAAAAAACCCAAATACTTGTCTGCACGAGTTGGAAACACATTAGAACACATTAGAACAGGATGAGATTAATAAATTTGGGAGATGGAAATGTTTCTGCCACAGTCCACTCAATCTAAATTTATGCCCTTTTAAAACCACATTATACATTATATAAACTCTTTCCTCTGTCGCTGCTTGCTTTTTGTTCTCATTTGTCACTAATAGCCCTTCTTGCTTCTCCAGTGTCAGAAGAAGGGCCTACCAGGATAGTTCTCTGTCAGCTGTACTGCCTTTATAGTGATAGAATCTGAATAAGACAGGGCTGTGTGCGTGTGGTGGAAAGAAGGAGTGGTACAGGTGGTGTTCATGTAATGAAGTAGAGTCCCAGGCATAGACAGCAGAGTAGCATTTCAAATGAAGCTTTGGTTACTTACAGCTAAGCTTTTTAAAAATAGTTTTTAATGGATTATTTAAATATGATTTTGTGTGTTCTAGTGCTAGTATCGATAAAGAAACAATTGCTGGTACCAGTTCACCTCAGGCAATGTTGGATCACCATCCCGCAACAGTCATGATGGAGTTGCAATCGGAAGAGGATGTCAAACCTCCTCCTTCTTTGATTATAGACTCACAGCAAAATGAGAACTTAGAACAAGAGGAAGAACACCAGCTGGTGCATATTATGGAAAGGTCTCCTTCAACATCAGTATCTTCAGTTGACATGAGAGTGATGATGTCTCCCTCTCCTGTACCAAGAAGAGATGAGTTTTTTAGGCTTGAGGTTGGAGAACGCTTTAGACCAATGTGTGGGTATGACCCACAGATGTTACAAATGCTAAAAGAAGAGCATCAAATAATACTAGAAAATCAGAGAAAAATTGGTCTTTATGTCCAGGAAAAAAGAGATGGTTTGAAAAGAAAGCAGCAACTGGAAGAAGAACTGTTGCGAACAAAAATTAAAGTAGAGAAGCTGAAGGCAATACGACTACGCCGTGATCTGCCAGAATACAGCAATATCTAAATATTTTATTACTTCTGTCATATTCTTTGAAATACTTAATAATAAATGCTTTTGCCCTAGCAAAATTGTTCCTTATGTTAATATGGATGGATCAAAATCTGGGCTTGAGAGATGAAAGCATCTTTTCCACGTTGTTGTTTGTGTACCTTGAAACAATACCTTGTATGGATTTGAATGCACCAACTCTTCTGGTCTGAAGTATAATCAAATCCTATATTTAAGTGTTTAGACTGATAAAAGTCCAAACCTTTAAAATATTTCCACTTATCTCTATTAGAGTTGTGATGAGCTAATGGAAATTTAGCTCTGCTCTTTTTAAAAATTTTGACCATATGCATTATTTTTTCAAATAATTACCTATCCTTTAATATGTTATTGAAGTTACAAGTTAATAAATACATATTAAAAGGAGGAATAAGAGGCTATGTTTAAATGTCTTATTCTTTTCAAGTTGGTATATCTTACGACAGTGGTGAGATTTTGCTGATATATCGGCTTGGAAAACAAACGTACTGGATTGTTATATTTTTTTAATGTTCAGTAGACAGTTGAATAAATGTACATCTTTAAAAAAGTTAATACTTTTAACTGTTTCCAGTGGAGGAGTGTTTCCATAGGACGTGATCAAAATAGAGACAATGAATGCAACGCTTGGTTTTTAAAACTGCATGCATATGTAATTTGTGTGTACAGTTACCATGATCGTATATTCAGTTATAGTAATTATACTGGTGATCAACCACAAAAATGTCTAATTTCCTCATTTGCATGCATAATTACTACAGTGCATGTGCAACCAAGACAGTTGCAGGTGCCTTTGATCAATATCACTATGACTATAAGCTACCGAAATGAAATAGTTCCTGTATGTAAGTAAAACGTGACTTGAAATCAACGGAAGATTCTTTGTTATTCTGGGTACTTTTTATAAATGCTGTTGTTCTGGTCTTTCGATTAGTTTCAAATAAAAAGCCCAAAATGAAAAAGAAATTGATTCTTCCGTCTGTCCTTGTAGCAGCCATTTCCTCTGCAGTTACGATCAACGTTCGTAACTGGAAGAAAAATAACCTGGAAAGCATAAGTCCCAGATGATTCAGTTCTTCATAATTCTTGGTCTCCTGCCTGTTATGAATGGATCCACAACTGCCTTAGACCTCTGGCTCCTTGTTCCTGTAACAATACTTTCTCCTTCCTCTAACCTTTAGCACAAGAAAAGGAAATTAAGTACAGCATCAAGGAAAAAGAGACAACAAAGGAGATGTAATTCCTCCCCTCCCTCCCATCTCAGAGGGCCCCAACAACAAAAAGAAGAAAAGCAATAGGAAGGGGAATATTTCTTCCTGTGGCTGCTTGTAACTGTTGCTCCTGTCACCACTGTTTTCCCAAATTTGCTTCGTTCTCCATTTCCAGAGAACCTCAGGGTGCGAGGATGGGGCACTGGTCTGCAGCAGCAGGCTCTGAATGAGGTAAGCCTCGCACCTCCTTGTTGGTCTTCTGAGTGAATCACGTTACCATTGTAGTCACAGGGATAAATGCTTATTAAAAACTGAAGGCTGGGAGCATGTAAATTTAATTGAGGGGCTACTGGAGCTTAAAGAATTGTAGTTAAAATTTTACAATAGTGATACGAGAGAAATAAACTTGACTCTCGGTGCCCAGGATAACTTTTACAGGTTACAGGTGGAAAGAGTAGAGGAAACAAGTCTTCTGTTTATAAACTGAGGAAAAATACACACAGTGAAAACAGGTGTCGTCAATATGGAACTCCCCAATACTTTTCCTCTTCCACTTGTTTTCTAGAGAAGAGAGCACTGTAAGCATTTGTTCTGTTGGGAATTTTTGTGTGCACTGAAAATGATGATGCCTGAATAAGTGGCCTCTGTTTCTGTACAGTCCTTGGCTTTATGCTGTATTTTTCAGTTGAAGGACATCGATCTGTTTTTGTATAGCTGGAAACACTTCAATGAGATACTCACTTCCCTGAGTTTACAAGAGTCTAAATATTTGCTTTAATAAATACATAAGGATTTTATTTGTTCCACTTTGCCATCTGAAATGTGGACTGTCAGAAATGGGAAACAGTACTAAATTCTCTGCACTCATCTTAATTTGGAAATGCCTGATCTTACCTTTCAGTTGAATATCAGAATTCTGGTTTCCAGTGGTAAGGAGTTAGTTTCTATTTGTTGTTTCTGGCCTTATGTATTATGCAAATAAATTTTTAATAGTTTAGAAAATAATTCCGATATGGCTCATTGTCTTGCAGTGGTTTTGAATTACAGCTACTCTTATGTTGGCCATCAAAGTGCTCTAGAGACTTCAGAATATTTTCTGTTGAATTCTCTGTTCTCCTAGAGCTAGATGAAGAGGTAACCTCCAGGGTTTCTATTGGCATGGTATTTTTATTTCAAGGACTAGAACCAGAGGAATTTCCAGTCTTTGCAGTCCTTTCTGAACTGAAAGACAAAGTAGTTGCAAAAATAGGACTTTGGGTAGATCAGTGTCTCCCTTGTATTCTTGCTATTGGAAAGGGAGGGATGCAAATGAGTAAAGAAATAATAAAATACACCATCCTGGTCAGAACTGTCTCCCTATAATCAGTGTTCTCCTGTGTTTGGTTATTCTGTCTTTGTCTCATTTCTTAGTGGAAGGCCTTTCATTCTTTTCTGTGGGCAGCACCTCTAGTTCAGACATCTCTCATGCTTCTTGTTTCCTTTGTTATTAGTTGTGTTTCTTTTGGGTTTTGGGGGAGCCTGGGCTGGGGGGAGAAATCTCTTGAGTCTCTGTGTAGCTCGCTTGTTTCTATACCAGTGACATGACATTTATCTCCTTTCACTACACAAATGTTTTCTCCTTCAGTGACATTATATTGCTCTGTCAGTGCAACACGGTGCCGACTACATATTATACCTCTCCTTGCTGGTGGATCTGCATGTCATTCTCACCCCATATCTGCTTTACAGTATCAGGTTATCTGTCCGAGCGAGACTTCTCACTTCTCAGTGCCTGTTCCTGATTTTTTTTCCATGTATTCCTAATGTGGATACATGCACCACAGCTGTGGCTAGTCCTTCTGGACCTTGAAGTGCTATGAATTTTTACTGTTCCAGCAAATGATATTTCATGAGCATGTGTGAAAGGAATGGTAGGAAGCCTGTCCCTCCTTCACCCCCGTTTTTATACTCCTATTCCCTTCACTACATCTGGCAGTGCCATTCCCCGTCTGCAAGTTCATAATGTACGTAGTACAAGCAGAGTAATTTTAGGCAAGGACAAATTTTCACCATATGTTCATGTCCTTCTACTAAGATAGCTGAAATAAACAGGCTCCAGGAGTACTTTAATTCCCAACATCTCATTGATTTATGTTTAGGATTAGAGTAAAAAACTGTAACTGTGATAACTTTATGGTAATTGTGATAGCATCTTGTGTAACTTCAGCTATCTGAGTAATTGTCTAATGATCAGTCTATAATTTTGTCATCTGTTCCCTAATTACCTTGCTTTTTTGTCCCTTCCCGCTTTCCCCCGTAAGCTTTTGACTCCTGTGTAATCGTCTTGGTTGATGCACTTGCCTCAGATCAGAATTCTTATCAGGTAAAAATGGTAGGAGAGAGATGTACTCCAAGACCAGGAGAGATTACTAGTAGCTATCTTGCTTGTCATACTCCTGTTTTCTAACATCTTCCACCTCACTAGCCAATTCCTTTATTTAACTTATATTTCTACATATTTTCTGGCTTGGGATTTTTTTCCTCCATACGATGAAAATGCATAGACTAGAGCTTGCATGTCATCTTCTTTGGTCATACTTTGTGTCCACTGGATTTCCAATAGGCAAAGCCATTAAGTTGCTTGTAATCATGACAGAGTTGTTCTAAGCGGGAGGAGCAAATGGGGAATTGTGGTACCCAGGCTGGCTGGCTAAGCTGTCTTTTAAAATTTCTTGTATCTTATTTTAAAGTGCTTTAGGATGGTTCCATATGAATTTTAACTTCGGTGAAATCATAAAAAGGTTATTCAGGAAGATGATAAAGTGTTGTTTTCCTAGCATGTTGATTACTTTTCTATTTTGCACGTGAAAATAAAGAGAAACCTTTTAAAAATAATGCCTTTTAGCATTTTTCAAGGTTTTAAAATACATGAAATGTAGCTTCTCAATGTGTATTCCTAACAAGTCATGCTGTTATTCCGTTTTTAAATATCCAGGTCTTAAATAATTTGAAAAATCTCATTGTCTAAGTCTTGGATTTAAAAAAAAGAGTGTGCTGTTTATGGTCGTTAACATAATAGTCTGTTAGCTGGGTGTGTAACACATGCGAAAATTTCGGTCATTCTGTGACTTATGTTTCTGTGTTTTACCTCCGCTAAAAACGAAAGCGTTTGCCTTGATGTCGGCCAAGTTGCCTGTGTGGTGATGGTTGCTCTTAAATGGCATTCAGTGAGTCTGGGCAAAGTTTCCTCCATAATAAAAGATACAATTTCCTGAAGTTTCATTGAAGACTAGCTAAAAAAATTAGTCTCTGTGAATTCTTTCTTGTAAAACCTACAGTTGTTCAGTGCTAAAGTAGTCGAAAACCTCACTTGTGATTCGTGGGTAAGAGGGGGTGGATAAGGGTTAGAGAACCCAAGGAAAGCTCAGCCATCTGCAGGCACTGGTATTCCCCACTGCCTCTGCCTTTTTTCCGTGCTGTGGGATTTTACGCTATTTTATCCTGGTGATCACACAGAACGATTTGTTAATGTATCCAAACATCTCTGAGTGAACGTAACACCTTGTTTGACTCTGTATTATTCACACAAGAAGAATATCATAGAATTTTCATTGAATACTTAATCAGCAGTTACTCCACATGCTTTATGACTTTTATTTGCTATTTAGCAAAACTGCAGACTTGAAAAATCCTACTTTATTTTTTGTATTTTATGTATGCAAATAGAATTTTAAAAAAATGAAGTCATTGTTTCCTGACTATTTCCTCTTGGCTCTTGATATTCATCTATAATTAACATAATCACAATAATTAGCATAATGTAACATAAACGTCAGCTAAAAAATAATTCCTCTGGATTATGGTGCTCCTCCATACTCAGTTGATGTCAGGAACCCAGTTTGGTTAAGGTGCCGTCATTTTTTTTTACAGTATTCTGTGTGTTGCCATTTGCTTACTTAGTATGTCTTTGTATGGTCCTTGTCTATATTGCTAATGCCTTCTCAAAAATGTCAATTTTTAAAACTCAGAACTTTCTGCATGCTTGAAATACGTAAAGCAATTTATAAATTCCTGATTTTTTTCCCCTTTAATTTAGCAGTGAAACAATAAGACAAAATGTTTATCTTGTTTGGGGATGGGGAGGAGGGATTTTGGACTGCCTGTGGCTAGTTACTACAACGTTATTTGTTTCCTCTATTGTATCAGATAAAATCTGATGGAGTAGTCTCAGGTTGTATCTATTATTAATCATTGAAGATGTCACGTGAAAGAAAGTAATTTATCATAACTCTGCAGCACTTTGCAGGTAAATTTTACTTAGCCCACTTGTCGATACTGTTAAGAATACCATTCTGTCAAGTCTAGAAATCTTTGTGTGGTGTGTACCAGAAATACAGAAGTAAAATTGGGTATGTATGACATTACTATTACTGTTGATACATTCTCTGTCATAATATGGCATTCAACTGTAAGCCAAAACCCATTATTTTTGCCTTGTAAACTTTGCAAGTTTCACCCAGGTGATGTTTGCGCTGTTTTGCATCGTAAGGAAGAAGCTGTGGCAGTAGGTTGTACATCATCATGGACTTCCGGGTGACATTGGTAGCATCAACTATCAGTTTGGCTAGACCCCTCTATAGCTTCGCAGGCTATGATTTGTTTGTTCTAGATATGTTTTTGTGCTTGTTTATGTCTTTTTGAAGTAGCTCAGCTTTTTTTCTGTGAAGCAGATTGAGGGGAGAATACGCTGGTTTGGATGTATTGAATTTTTATGGTCTTCCCTTGGTAGCATTCTAGTTTCTCTGTGCTTTTGAGAAAATACTTGAAATTTGGCACCAAGCTGGTCTTTGGCCATTCCTCTAAAACCTCACTCAGGTTTGTCTAATTCATAAGTCATTGACAAACACAGAATTTGGTAATTTTCAGTACAAGTTTGTTATACTTCAGATATAGTCCCTAATTGAATTCTTAGGACAGCCTGTCCAACCTGGGCACATTGCACTGTTGAGAGGAGAGCAGCGATTTCTCAGCTGTGAACACCTTGAATGAAAGCAAGAAAATGTGTTCCAGGTTTTGCCGCTAGCAGGCCAGGCAGCCTCGGTGAGGAAGCTGCTTTGTTTAGATCCAGAAGTTAAATATATTTTGAGAGTTTCAAATACTTTAGCTCTGAAGATATAGTGGGCATCTATAAAGTTTGCTTTTCAGATGAAATACAGTAGAAATAAATATGATATTTTTTAAAATCTCATCCTTCTCTGATGAGTATTTACATGTACATGTGTACGTACACACGCATCCCCAATGAGATATGCATACAGTAAGTTGCTAAGAAGAGCTGCGCACGCTGCAGAGGCTTTCAAGCAACATCGAGGGTCAAAGGAGCCCCTCGGGAGCAGCAAGTGGACTCAGTCTGCTGGGGGAAAGCTGCCACATCGCCATGTCTTCTAGCATTTCCTTATATAAGTGGTCAGTTCAGGACCAAAAATAGGCAGGGTTGACACAAAGTAAGACTCCGTTAAAAGCATCCTGAATTTACGGCTCCCTGCATGGAATCATCTTATTAATTTGCATTAGAATTTCTATGCAATTTAAGTTGTAGCTGATTTTCTTACACATAAGAATCAGTAAAGGCAGCACAGTAAGCATTGCTTACCTCCACAAGGATGAATTTCTCCTCTTCCCTCCTCCCACATCTTCCCTGGTCCAGTTTTGCCTTCCTAGTAAGAATTACAACTAGAGCTCTAGGTTTTTGTGCTTGGGCCGTAAATATTGCTTTTCTGCTTGGACTACTGAATGGATTACGTTTATGTACATCAAAGTTATGTAACTTGATTTGGAGAGTTTACTCTTTCCCTTTCCAAATATTTCGTCAGCCACTCTGCAAGTAATCATTGCTGCATAACACATGAAAATTCTCAAAAATATGACTCATCCTTTGTGTGCCTCTTTCCAGGGTAATGTCATAAATTTTAAACAGTCCTGTTTAAATAATTTAGGATAGGAATATATTGTGTTTCATGCTTATGACAGTGGGCATAAGTTTTATTGATTATTTTCATTTTAAGGACTCTTTATTATAATCCAGGAAAATCAAAGATGGCCATTAACAGACACAAACAGTACATTAAAATGTTTTTCCTTCCAGTATGTGCTAAAACAGATGTTAATATGAAGGATACATAATCTTAATAAATCCCTTTCTGCCTGCTTGCTGTTTGTTACAGATCTAAAAGTCTTTGCCTTTTAGGAGCAGAGATTTTGTACAGCACAGAAATATAGTTTTATTTTTAATAAAAAACAGTAGAAGTAATAGCAAATGCTTAAGAGGATGCCAAACTATATATTTTCAAAGTATCACATATGGATTTAACTGTGTACCTTCCATTAAAATTTGGACACAAAAGGATGCATAATTATATCTGTGCAAGCTGATTCAAAAATTGACTGCTCTTTGAGATGGCTACAATTAGCCTATGATTGTGTAATAGTCTGATAACTATTTCTTAGTAATTTGGATTTTTTGGTAATTTAAATATTTGGAATTTTTCCACTTATATCCCATTTAGACTATCATTTATTGCAATAGCATTCAATGTCATGACTTTTGCATTTATTTTTTTAAGTAAAAGAGCCTTTACTTGACAAATTAATCAAAACAACTTTCACTGTGGATGGCAACATTAAGAAGCGTAGTAAACAGTCAACTTGGATGGCATTTGGCTGGTTCCAATGTTTTACTGAGCTGATCTGGCTCACTGCACCGAATGATGCCTGCAGCCTTTCAGAATCCTCAATGATGCTGCTTTTTCCTTTGATAGTAGGACTTGCACATCTATTTCTGTGGACTTGACAGAAGCTTTCAGCTTAGTTCATTAAATTTTTACAGTGGAAGCTGGAGTCAGTTGGATTTTTAGACAGTTGAGAGGTTTAGGAAGAATAGTTTTCTACTGTGGAGCTATAATTTTGAAAGTATATGCTCTCCATCCTCCCTTCTCTGCAGTTGATACCCTTAAGAGGTAAATGTTTCATTAAATGGTGCTGAGAGGATTGTTCCTACTTGTGCAAATTAAGTGCATCTACCATCTCTATTATTGTGTATAGAAGGTTCCTATTTGAAAAGAAAATTAAGGTCACAAACTCAAGTACCCAAAACTTGCAAATACGTACAACCGGAATTCAGCTGTATCATGCTGTTGAGTATAGTCATTAATTACATGATTATGGATTATATTTCTGTAGGCTTCCTTGCCAATTTCGATTCACAGAATGGACTGTATCCACTTAGTGAACTACTGTTCAGCATTTTCTTTCCACCTCTTTGTTCAGTTATAGATTTATGCCTTATTTTCGGCACACTATTCAAACTGTTTTGAATTAATTATCTAATGTTTTTTTACTTTGGTGCCCATCATGATAGTATCTGAGTGCTTCACAGAGGTAATTACGTTTCACAACATCCTTGTGAGATAAGAGGTTGGTATAATCTCCACTTTCTAGGAGATAATGCAGGAGTTGAGGCGTAGAGAGAATAAACCTGAAAAGCCCCGTTATTACTGAAGATGCAGAGTGAATCAGCTAGGACTGCATTATCTCAGTGCTTTAGAATACCATACAGCTAATCTTTCCAAACCACAACTTCCATTTTCACCCATGAGTGTTCACTATTTCTACAAATGAGACTGAGTCACAAGTCAGGCACTCGGACAAATGTTTAAAGCTGAAAAGTTGGGGTTAAATGACTTCCCTTGCACCACAGAGGAACTCTAGAAGACATGCAGGTAAAATCCTGTTCTCTAAGGCACTGTTCGCCTTATCTAACCACCAAGGCCGATGTTCTGTCCTTGCAGACTTGGCCTCCCTCATCACATACCTTTTGCAGTTTGCAGCAAAGCAGGTGAGGGATGGCGTAGGCAGCAGCCGCCTCTTTTTTCCTGCCGCTGCCGAGCAGTTCAGTTCTCGGCACTGAATGAGCAGGAGGTCCCACGGCAATGTGGAGCAGCATGTTTTCTGTGAAGATTTTACCATTAATGCAGATGCACAATGGGGCAGATCAGGTCACTGGAACTGCCCTATTTTTGACATCTCCAAACTTTGCTCGACTTCACAACCTTAAAACTATTCACTTAGTGGAAGCTGGGGTTTGGGGCATGGGGTGGGGGTGTGACCTAGTTTTGTATCATGGGGTTGTAGATGTTAATCTTTTGGCTTTTAGAGCAAATTAACGTTTCTAAACAGATTATTCCATATAATTTGATGTTTTCATCTATGTAAGACAGGCGAGGTTGAAAGTCTTATCTTTACCCTTTGGGATAATAAAGTGAATGACTGCATTAGGAGGTCACTGAAGTCAGTGTAGACTGTTAATACAGTGGCATGCAGTGAATTGCCCAGTGAGTTTTGCATGTGTTTGCTGACAGCAGAAAACTGAAAGAATGAAATTTTTTCAGGTTGAAGAGCAGAAAGTACCAAAGGGACTTGGGGGAAAATAATATGATGACCCAAGCTTTAGCTCCTGCTTTGCCTTCACCAACTAGTCCACTAGAAATTATTTGCCCAATTCTGGGTCCTCCACCGGTCCCAAACTCAAAATTGATTTGGGTTTGTCTTGCAGGGTACGATCAGTCAGTTGGACCCAGCTGAAAAGCTTAATTGCCTCCATCTTTTATGTTGCACCCAAATCTCCCCCTGCTCTCCTCCCCCAGCCCTACCCACAGGGAGAGCAGCTGCTGAGTCCCATTCTGTAAAATTATGTGGAACAGCATAACAATTATAGTAGTTTTATGTTGACTGCCTTTAAGACTACCTTGATAGTCTTAAAATTTGAATTAGGGAAAAAGTTAAACCAGAAGCCGGGGCGGGGGGGGAAGAACAGCAACCTTTACCAGGAGGTTGGGTTGCTGTGAGTGCCCTTCTGGGCTCACCTGCTTGACATCTTTCATGTTGCAACACCATGTTGTCCTTAGCTGGTTTCTTCCACTGTAACTTTTCACTTTATTTTCCCTGTCACTGTCTAATCAGCTCCTGTTCTTATTTCTTCCTCTCAAGTCTTCTCTTGATTTCCCTTGGTGGCTTCCAGCCATGTGTTATTTAGTGAACGTTGAGTTTTGAGGGTCAGAGATGAGGGGCAGTAAGTTTTTCTTGCCCCAGTTCCTGCTCAGAAAATCCCAACTCTCTCTCTGCTGCTTGACTTTTATACTGGACTCCAGTCCCGGTCTGTCCCAGGTATTTTCCCCATCCCTTCTCCTAAAATAATGTGTTGTCAAATAATGTGTTGTCTTTTACTCACTGCTTAGTTTCTAGCCTTTCCCTGGCTTCCTCTGATTCCAGCTCTGAGTTAAGGTCTTTTACCTGGTTGTCAGTTGTCTACTGGTTTAACATCAGCCTTCCCTTCCAGCAGTTGTCTTTCTTTTCAGATTGCTTCTCACAAATTGCTCTTCCTTGTAGCTGGTCCTTATTCCCTCTACCATCTTTCCCTTGTGGCGTCAGGAGGGGAGATGATGTCTCCAAAGGAGAGGGACCAGGAGAAATTCCCTGCTGGCGCGCCTGGAAGAGACTCAGCTTTGAGCAGTGAGAGCTGCGACTACAGAGAAGGCTGTTCTTGGCCTCAGTTAGAGAATGTCCAGTGTGTAATCCTTGGGAAATTAAGCTGCAGGGAATGTGCAAACTGCGTTTATTTCCAAGAGCTTTTAGCTTTCAGGAATGGAAAAAGTTTTACCCCAGCCAAAGGAAAAAAAAGCGCTATCTTCTCCCCCAGATTTTTAGCTTCTTCTCCAGAGTATTCTTCTGTACTCCTTCCGTACTCCTACAAGAGTACTCCTTGTAGAAGGAGTAATAGTTTATTGTGACTGTATTGATCTGTGATTTTTGTTCTCATAACCAGTGATTTTTCTTTCACTGAAACTTTTTATGGACATTGTGCACGTGTGTCAATAAGTATGCTTAAACTGGGACAGCTAACATGGAGGATGGCATATGGACTGATGAAGGCCTGACAAAGTTATCAGCTATGTAAAGTAAGATCTACTAATGAAGATCCCCGTAGTAATGCACATTCAGCAATTTAGAGGCTAGTTTGATTGGAGTTTCAGATGAAAGCTATGCATGTAAAGTGACTTTGACACAGGCGTTTACAAATATTAAATTACATTTGATCATTTGCTTTTTTGTTTAAAAATAATTTTGGACGTAAAACAATGATGTGTTTTCCAAAGAAAATATTCCTGCTTGAAATATCAGTCTTTAGGTGAATTTGCTAATGATGCTGATATGTGCAAGACAAATTACATATTATATATTTTGTGTTCAAAAGAAGTGTATGAAGCACTCGCTTGTAACCAAGTGCCTCGGAAACGTAATCCCAGCTGTCATTGATTCCTATGGTTTTAGGGCAAGTCATCTTGACTCTTGCTGGTTGTGCTCCTCATAAAAGTCTCATAGAAGTGCTGTAGAGAAGAGTTACTACATATTTTTCCATCTTTGAGGCACACTAATATGCATTTACATGTTGGTTTAGTATTAAGTTTATCATTAGACTGAAATTGCTTTGCAAATGAAGGACGATGCTATCTCTGTCTCATATTTCTTTAAATATTCCTGGGATACCTTAGGGATCTTTAACATACAGATCTTTCATGTGGAATAAGACTTTTAACTACTATGTAAACATCTGCTCTCTAAATGTTATGAATTAATTTCGTTAAGGAACTTTTTGATTACTTCCTTTACTCAGAAGACGGAGATGACGCTGGCTCTGCGGAGCAGATTGATGGCACGCATGCAGAGTGGCTGCAGAGGCTGCTGCCATCGAGTTTCGGCTGCGATTCATTCCGAGCCCAAATCTCCTTTTACCTCAGCCCAGATTTCTGGCTCTGCCTATCTCTTTTTAATTCCTTAGCACCATCGAGCACAACTTGAATCAAAGTTGTCTTCTTTAAATTGTAATTTTTGCATTTCAACAATGCTTTTTATTTAGCAGGTTCAGAGGGGCTGAGGGAAAACTCCCCGTCGTTCCATACACACTTACAACATGGAAGTTCAGGTATGGAGGTGTTGGGTAACCTGACAGGTCCCATGGTTTCAAAATCACCCCAACCTAACAGTAGCTGCCCCAAAAAAAGGAGCGGCCTCCCAGTCTTCTTTTTCTGAACCCCATATATCCCTTCCCTGTATTGACTGTAGTTGCTGATGGGATTCATTGAGCTGGCTTGCCTGCACTGGTGGATGAGAAGCAGAAGGGGAGAGGGAAGGAAAGGTGAGCTCGTGGGCTTTGGCAGCAGCCTGCCATCAGATGGGGTTAAGCCATCCATTAAACCACACCTCAGGCTGAGGTGTCTAGTGCCCTGCTCACTGGAGCATGCCCTGCTCCTTAAGGTAACACCTATTTACAGTGCTGCAAGCTACAGTGTATAGTCTAGTGGAAATGCACATTTGAGTTATCTTTTGTAGTCTTTCATAACGCAGCTGCTTTCTTGGTGCATTGGGAGTAACCTAACACGCTTAATCAATGCATTTTCTCTAAATCCTGCTCATCAGAAACTGGTTAAACTAGTTTGCCATTGAAATGCTCCCCGTCCCCTCTCTTGGATCCTGTCCCGCTCTCTGTAAATCATCACCTTCCTGAGGCTGCTGAAACTTTTCCTCATATCAACTAGGCTATGGTTTATATCTTGAAACTTAAACTTGTGCTTTCTCAACCAGAGAGAGAAAGCTTTTTTATTTGCAGAAGCTTTTCAAAGCCTTATTAGCCACATCTTTAAAGTTCCTGAGCCCTTCATTCTGGGAGAAAAGACATCACTTGCTAGAGTTTCTTCATGATTAAAGAAACCAGGCTGGGCAGTTTGCTATTTGGGAGAGAAATGAACGTGCATGATTTCCTGATCTTTCTCTAACTATGGTGTACACATAGTTCCTGTTACTTATTATTTTTAGTCTAAACTGATTAACAGTAGAGCTCAGAATTTACAATTGCAGTTTATCTTCCAGGGTCTCAGCAAACCCAGCTCTATTTAAGATACTGTCTACAATCAGTGAGCAGCAAGGGTTTTACTGTTGAAACTGTTGCTCTCTGTACCTCTGTATGAAACACTGAACTTAGTCCCTGTGTGGGCCATACCCGTCTCATTTCAATTCCTGAAAAGTTCCTGACACTGTATTTACCGAATTTGGATATTCTGCTATTGCACTGGAGTAAATCTTTGAAGTTAAATGGGTGCGATGCTGAATAGAAACAAAAATGACAAGATAAAAAAAAGGTTGAATGCAAGTACCTGATCGGCACTGCTGGTGAACAGGTTTAAGTTATCTATTCAAGGAAATTCTATGGAAGATAATTGTGAGAGGTTTTTACATAAAAATGTTTAATTTTTTTAAAAAAGAAAAATAATTTAACACTTTTATCTGAAACTCTGCTGTAGTTAGAGGTAAAAGGAGAATATTTTATGTAGCGTAGAAACAAATCGTTATTGGATATTTTTATAAACAGAAATTATGATAATTCACAAGACAAATTGAGGAAAGAAATCTGAGCATTGAACAGGCTGTTATTTTTCAGTTTTCCCGTAGGAACTGGCTAGTATTATATGGAATATTGGTGCCCAGTTTGCTTCTCATTTGGGGCAGGTTGATTTAGAAATCCTTTTGGGCAAAAGTCACTGTTACAAAATGCTAGCAGTTTCCAGCCCTGTTCCTAAATTATTGCATTTCTTATTATTTTAAATGAAGTAGGGATGAGAGTTTGAAGAATTGTTATTGACCTGCAAGTTAATCTACTGGTGAATCAGACAACAGCATGCAGGATTCCCTGAGTAAAAGAGCAATGACCATAAAACAGATCTCAGGGGTCACCAAATTCACGTGGGAGGTCAGTGGAGGAGACAAGGAGGTGGTCATTTGTTTATGATGGCCATCCTTCAAGAGAGAAGAAGAAAGTTCTGCAATGAAATCTCCAGGTCTTGCAGTAGCAGTTACTTAAAAGCTTAATATGCAGAAAGAAGTTGCGGATTAAACTAAGAGAATCAGTTTGAAAAGCAAATAGAAATCTTGTATTTATCTTGTTGAATCAGTTGACAGAAACAATATAGAACTAAATTAGTCTATTGTATCTTTAGCAACGTATGGTTTTTCTCTCTTCCCCTCCCTCTCTCCTAAGCTCCTCCAAATCTTATCATTTGTGATTACTGAAGATCCAATAGAGCTCTTGTACCTTTTTGCAAAACCGCAAGGATTTATTCTGTCTCTCTGGCTCATTTCCCAGGTTTCATCTACAAAGAATCCCCTACTTCTCAAAAAGAGATGCTCTGTTCTGTTTTCTCATCCTTCTGCAATGTGCCAGTGCTCAGTAGCTGCTCTGTTACCCCTTGGAGATGGGGGCATCTGTCACATGAAACACTGCAGATGTTGGCTAGTGCCCTGAAGAAACATCCACCTATGGAAAAGCCTATCTATGTTTGGCACTGTGTTAGCATAGAGTTCTAGACAGACAATAAAACTTCTAGAGAGCTTTGGGAAGAAAATTCTATTTGATAAATATGGCATTTTTCGTTTTGATAATACCTTTTTAGTAAATGCTAGTCTGAAAAGTTGCACCCGTTTTAGGCATGTAACTTATGAGTGTTTCACAGTTTTAGGCATATGTGGACTTGATGTAGAAGTGATAAAGTTGCCTCTTTACTGGACCATTATTGTGAGCAAGAGTTTACTCTTGCAGCTTCTCCTTTAAATACCAGCACACTTGGAAATTTTGGAAAGGTTGGTCTGTGGCATAAGCGCTTTTTTGTAACACATTTGTATAGTGTTAGGTCCCAGATGGAATCAAAGGAGCAAACCGATTTAAGCCTTTAACCAGCATGCAAGGGTATTTTAATGAAAATTAGTCTGATTCTCCCTTTGAAGCTGTGCATGTGCTGAAAAGGAATGCTATAGATATTCCTTGAGGTAATGCTGGGGACTTATCTACCATTACTTATGTCAGATTGCTAACTCTTGAAAGCATGTGTTTATTCTTAATCGATATTATAATCAACTGCTGTCTGTTCTATTATGATTTCTGAACCTTGTTGACCTAAATATTTCCTATTAATATTTACATCTGTGACACTTATAGTTAAGTAAGTGCTGACAAATCTAAATCAATCTAAGCCTGGTAACAACATTTGAATTGCTGCAAATTCAAGCGATGGTCTGTTTCAAGATATGCACAATTACTTATTTTTAAAGGATATAAGCAAAGCTGTTGAAGGAATCTTTTGCATTATTACAGTTATAGTTGTTCTGCCATTTGGTACTAATGTCTTCAGCCTCAGATCTGGTTACTGGTCTCCTTTGCTCCCTTTCCTGAGTTTTGTGTTCCTGTCCTTGCCTCCAGAACATTGCTCAGCACTGTCTCACCAGGACCCTGCTTACATTTTCTCTTATGCTTGTTTCCCTTTTGGTTTTTTTCCAGCCTTTCCTTTTACTTTTTTTCCACTCTCATAGTCTTGTATGTCAAATCAGGAGCTCACTTACTAACGTATTAAGTAGTGTGTTTTTCCTGAAAGTGCATACTTTCCGAAAACAATTTAATGGTTCTTATTTCAGGATGAATCCTTATGTGCTGCTCTCTCTTGGTCAAACTTACCATAAGCGGCCCAGGACAGGAAATACACCACTTTGTTTATGTAAGATGAATGCATAGATTGTCCTTGATTTGTTTGAAATGCAAATGACTGTACGATTCATCAAGAGAAACTGAGATACTCTCTGTTATTTTATTTCCCTTTTAGATGCAATGTATTTGCCAACATCAGGGACAGCAAAGGAAGCAGCAGCTCAGGAAGAACCTGACTGCCTTGCGAAATATTTCAGTGTTGTGTGGTGTAAGGCATCAAAGAAAAAGCACAAGAAGTGGGAAGGTGATGCTGTTCTTATTACAAAAGGAAAGTCAGTAGTATTAAAAGACA
This sequence comes from Stercorarius parasiticus, assembly GCA_013396915.1. NCBI lineage: Eukaryota > Metazoa > Chordata > Aves > Charadriiformes > Stercorariidae > Stercorarius > Stercorarius parasiticus. Next base: position 330,166 of record VWZL01001691.1, read on the forward strand.
TGGAAGGCAAAGACATTGGAAGAGGTACTGTAGATTTGCATACTTGTGTAAGTGAACAACTGGCTTAAAATTATTGTGCTTTGAATAACAGAGACACAGCTCTTTAGGTAATTTGGAGTTCTCCATACCAACGTCAACCACAGGATGAAAAAACAGTAGGTTTTGGGTGTGAGAAGGAGACGGAAAGGAAACTTTATATTTCTTACATATAAGGCAGATGCATGGGGGAGGCTGGGGCAGGCTGAATAACATTATTCACAGAAACAGCAAATGCTAGTCCAAGGAGAGGATCTGGAAATGAACGGCTGTACAAATCCAGCAGAGATGCCAAAAGAGGGATGAGTAGTTGATTTTGGGTGCTCACATAATGCATTGGAGAAGGTGTTAGGGTTAGGGGAAGATACACAGTTAAGTTTCTTGTCGATGTTCCAGTCAGTAGTATGGCAACCGGGAATGTCAGAGGTTGGATCTGTACTTTTCAGCTAGTCAAACAGCTAAAAATATTATCTTTGTTGGAAAGACAAGCAAACAGCAACATTTTCCAGCCCAGCCAAAGTCAACTGTGTGGCAATTTTTAGTCTTATAGTTTTAGCAGCAGCTGCTACTGTAAGACACAGTTTGGGTTGATATCAGAGTTAAAAATAAGACTTGCAAACTATAGGCTGCAGTCAATTTGAAGCAGTAATTTTTTACTGAAAGCAGAGCAAGAATTAACTTTGCTAACTGAGCCAAAGGTATTTTGTAAGGGAGTAGGATTGGACAATGTTGCTACAAAACATAATTTGATTAATTTTAGGGCTGAGATGGCTTCTCTGCTCTTTTGTTACAATCATGACATTGTGAGCCTTGTTTAGGACCAGGCAGTTTTGATTTGCAAATCAGTCTGTGACTTAGAAGTTAATTAGAATTTATTTATAGCAAAGCAATATATGTACAGACTTGCTTGTTTTTGAAAAAGGCAGAGAGAAAGAGAGTAATGCCTGGAATGCATCAGCCACCACCCTGTTGTTCTTGTGTTTTCTTTTTCAAGTCCTGTCTTCTTGAATTAGCAGAAAACACAATAGAAAAAATGAATATTCTGATTTTTGCTGGTAAAAGTCTTTTAGCTGTGTTGGATGGTGTCAGGGAGCGCAATGATACCAATGTCATTGGCGCTAACTTGCCCATACAGAGTTGCTTTCAATGCTCATTGTTTCGAAGAAAATAATAAATTGACCAATTTAAGCAGTGTAAGTTTTAAATTTCTGCAATTATTCTCCAAGCCCACTGAGTGAGAAGGAAAGGTCCAGTAGTGGTGCTTACCTCCAAAATTGCATTTAATACTAGGGAGTTTACAGTGAGTATGAATAAGCTTCCAGGATTATTATTTTTAAATGGCAAGAAAAGGGCAAAAGAGGATTTCTTTTTACTTAGGGGCTGGATCTAAGAAGGGGCATGGGAACCCAAAGGAGCACAGGCTGTAGCTTGTTTTTGAGGCAGCAGGACGTCTTGCTTTTCTCCCCTGCAAATGTCCCGATTCCTTAATAACGTGGTACAAAGAATTTAGGAAGTGCTTTCTTGTAATTTGCTGTATGTTATAGAAACAGTTATTTCTGGCAGTTGCATAACTGTTTGAGCTTTTAGGTTGGCTTTTTACCTTTCCTAAGTTCCCATCTACCCTTAAAGCCCATCCTGTCTTAGAATTAGACTCTTCAGACCGGAATCCAAAAGGTCCTCCACAGGGATACACCTGTATTCAGTATGTTCAGCTTGAAGCTCTGTAGAGGTAATAAGAGAAAACAAAAATGCAGAGCAAAGGAGAGGTCATAAAGTCCCTCTCCAGGCACCTGGTTTAGATGCACGAGAATTCTCTTATGTCCATTTTCAGCTCTTTCCTGAAAGCAGGTGTTGTCCTTTCAAGAACAAAACAAGGTTTGCTGTGTGCTTTTTGCATGCATTTAGAGGAGGGGAAGAAAATATCTCCCTTTCCCTTTGGACAGAGTGTTCTTCAGCACTTGCTTGGACTGTGCAACACCTCAGTAAATTTATTCTCTTAAAGGAATTCAAATCCAGATCTTCACCTTCCAAGCCTTTGGGAAGGCACATTCCTAGAAGTGGGAGACCTGAGCTTTGCAAACAGCTCCTAGCAGTATTTGTATGTAGTGTTTGTTGGATAAAATATGTGTAAGACCTTGGGGAGTTTTGCCTCTTTCACAGGTGAGTGCTTGAACTGCTGGTCTACACAGTGGTGCTTTTTATTTTTTTGGCCTAACTAAGGATCCAAACCTGTTTATTCAAAGTAGCACAAGTTCAACAACTGGGGTAAAGAATTCTAAAGAGTTCTGCTTCTAATTTTGAGGTAGAGATGTGGCTTTGACCTCCCTGAGTTAAGAAGAGAAAATATGTCTCCTGTTTCTTATGTGAGAGTTTAAACCAATAGAATGCTATTTAAAAGAAGGAACCACCACTCTTCCCTACATCTTTATCTTAAAAGAAAGTTGCAGCTGCAGCTGTATTTTGTAGTGAGTTAATAGTATGTGGTAGGTGCTCTGAGAATGCCCAGCCTGACAGAGTCCCTAAGGACGCATAGAAAAATGCTTTGGCTCCCTAATAGCTTTTCGAATGAGCAAACTATTGAGTTGATTGGTAAATCCTGGCAAAAATTGCAGACCAATGTTTCAGAGCATATGTAGAAGTAAAGATTTCAGATGCATATGAGTCCTTAATTGTAAAAAGCTAATTTAGAATGATTTTAAAAGTAGAATATTCTGTCTAGATCAACAGCAGGAGGGGCTAGTGGTGTTCATGTCAGGGCATGAAAGGACGGAAAAAGGACCTAGAATGATCATTAGTTTTGAGCAAGTTTAAAACTAAGGCAAGCTGCTAGATTTTATGATATGGGACTGTTTTTTGTAAATTCCCTTTAATGGATATTTGATATTCAGTAGAACTGATTGTGGATGATGATAGAATATTTGCCTACATATTGTGGTATCTAATTCTGATTATTAGCACTGAAATGTCAAGCTTTGTTAAGGAGCTTTATGAGTTCATATGTGTAACAATTCAGATGCTTAAGAATCAAATACCTATTGACAGTTTTGTTTTTCCTTCCTGTAGACGAGTACTGATGTGAAGGAAGTAGTATTTGCTGTGTTGTCCTAATTGCTAATTTTTTATGTTCTTTTAGGTACTGGATATAAATCTAAAGAGCTAGACAGTCTTGATGAAGGCCAAACACTGATGGTTGGAGGAAAAGAAATTGAAGTGATGGGTGTAATTTCAGCAGATGACTTCAACAGTGGCAGGTGTTTTCAGGCTGGAATAGGGACTTCTGACACAGTCACAACTGCTTTATCTCAAACTAATATGAAACCATTCTGTAAACCCTTTAAAAGTGTCTGTCAATCCAATACTAAAGAGAATGTGCTCAAAGATTCTCAAAGCTACAAACCTCGCCACGATCCAAATGCTTCAAGTAAGATTCAGATTTTTAAGTTTCTTTAAGCATCCTCTGGCTCTCAAAAAAACCTAAAGTATTTCTGACATACAGTACTAATGTTTCTATCAATATCATGTTAAGATTTTGTCATGTGTTTTTCTAAGGAGTGAAATGCTCTGTGCTGCATCAAGTTTCTTGTAGTTGTTACGAATGGCTGTAGAAACAAATTAGAATAGTTTCTGAGAGTTTTGCCAAGAGAAATTAGTATATTGATCACAGAAACAGCCTGACACATGCATTCCAGTGGAGGATCAGTAATAGAGAGGTTAAGCCAGATTCAAAGAATTGCTTCTGACCGTGCCTGATCCTTCATAGCCAGCAAGTGTAACTACACTTCCCAAAGTCAACCAGATATGTTTTGGAATAAAAGTTTTGTTTTATAATGCTAGAAGTACCATGTGCCGAAGAGATACAAGAGTTCACAAATTGCATAGAAACCGTAAAAGACAATAAAAAATGTTTCTATAAATATATTAACAACAAAAGGGGGGCTAAGGAGAATCTCCATCCATCCATTGGATGTAGCGGGATGCATAATGACAAAGGATGAAGAAAAGGCTGAGCTACTTAATGCCTTTGCCTCAGTCTTTAATAGCAAGACCAGTTGTTCTCCAGGTACCCAGCTCCCTGAGCTGGAAGACATGGATAGGGAGCAGAAAGAAGCCCCATAATCCAAGGGGAAATGGTGAGTGACCTGCTACAGCACTTAGACACACACTAGTCTATGGCGCCAGATGGGATCCACCTAAGGATACCGAGGGAGCTGGTAGAAGTGCTCACTGAGCCACTTTCCATCATTTACCAGCAGTCCTGGCTAACCAGGGAGGTCCCAGTTGACTGGAGGTTAGCAAATGTGA
>VWZL01001691.1:334713-446453 GCA_013396915.1 Stercorarius parasiticus
GGGTAGGAAGGCTCTACAGAGGGATGTGGGCAGGCTGGATCGATGGGCTGAGGCCAATGGTATGAGGTTCAACAAGGGCAAGTGCTGGGTCCTGCACTTGGGTCACAACAACCCCATGCAGTGCTACAGGCTTGGGGAATAGTGGCTGGAAAACCACCCGGCAGAAAAGGACCTGGGGCTGTTGGTTGACTGCCATCTGAATATGAGCCAGCAGTGTGCCCAGGTGGCCAAGAAGGCCAACAGCATTCTGGCTTGTATCAGGAATAGCATGGCCAGCAGGACTATGGAAGTGATTGTCCCCCTGTACTCGGCACTGGTGAGGCCCCCACCTCAAATACTGTGTTCAGTTTTGGGCCCGTCACTACAAAGAAGACATTGAGGTGCTGGGGTGTGTCCAGAAAAGGGCAATGAAGCTGGTGAGGGGTCTGGAGCACAAGTCTTATGAGGAGCGTCTGAGGGAGCTGGGGTTGTTTAGCCTGGAGAAAAGGAGGCTGAGGGGAGACCTTATCGCTCTCTACAACTACCTGAAGGGAGGTTGTAGCGAGGTGGGGGTCAGTCTCTTCTCACAGGTAAAAAGGAAAAGGACAAGAGAAAACGGCCTCAAGTTGTACCAGGGGAGGTTTAGATTGGATACTAGGAAAAATTTCTTCACTGAAAAGGTTATCAAGCGTTGGAACAGGCTGCCCAGGGAAGCGGTGGTCACCATCCCTGGAGGTATTTAAAAGATGGGTAGATGTGGTGCTGAGGGATATGGTTTAGTGGTGGTTTTGGCAGTGTTGGGTTAATGGTTGGACTTGATGATCTTAAAGGTGTTTTTGAACCTAAATGATTCTATGATTCTAGGAGGGATCCTGTAAATATTTGATAGCTGCAGGAAGTGGCATTGCTTATCTAAACAAGAAGTACTCTTTTGTCTGTGAATAACAAACTATTTAGGAACTATATTCTGCTGATGGTTTTATCTTTCAGATTAAAGATAAAAATGAGTTTAAAGAAATGTTACTAAGCAGAGAAATGCATATTTAAAAAGAATACATGTTTGTTCTACACTCTTACTGTAGTTATGCTTCCATCCTACTTCTTACCTCATATCCTGCTAGTATGGGACTTTGCAAAGTTACTACCTGGCTGCTATGTAAATAAACAACGAAATCTTAATCAAGTGGTAATTAGTGCTATCATTGGCCTTTTTGTAGAGCAACTTTATTAACACCAGCTTCTGGTCTGAATTCAACCTGATTATGTTTTATCTAAGAATGTTCCTTCCTGTGGTTGCAAGATGATACTGCATTAGCTTTCTAACCTGAAATCTGGCAAAGAGCTGATATATTCAACACTCGAATGAACTTTTTTGCTATTTCTGCATTAGTTTGTTAAAAAGCTACATTTTATTCTAGTAGTCTCCTGTGACTTCTCTTGTGGTGAGTCTGAGTATTTCCTATGAGATTTCCCTAAGCTGTCTGATATGGAGAGCCTTCAACATGTAAATAGGTTGGACTCTCAGTCATTAAGTGTTGCTTACACAGGAGAATCACATCGTTTATTGAACACCTTGTTGCATAATTTCTTTCAGAAGTACTGGAGATACTTTACAAGACCAGCACCTTTGTATTGGAGTATTCAGAGGTTTTTGTGTTGAGGTCTATGACTATAGTTGATTAAAATGCAGCTTCTTCAAAACAGAAAGCCATTTATCCCTGTGCTCAGCAGAACAGAGCACAGTGACAAAGATGTAAAGCCTCATCTTCCACCTATGATTTCTAAGCTTTTAGTCCATTGCCCCTGCAAGTCTTGTTTCTTCTCCGTCTCTGAGGCTGCAAAATTTTGTCAGAAAAGTTATCTTTTTGTCACCGCTGGCTCTTCTATATATATACACATGTAATTTGATGTAATACATCAGAACTCAGCCCTTTGTCAGTAGGAAACTAAATCTCCCTGAATGATGTGAGCCTTCAACCAACCTATTCTCATGAATAAATTATCAATATAGATCTACTCTAGTGACATAAAAATACCAGCAGCTATAAATTGCTTTCTCATTCTGTCCTCTGATGATACAACTTTTCAGATGTGTAGCATCAATGTAAGCAACCCAGTATGGATATTGTCCAGCAAAATTATGATGTTAGAGTTTGTAAACAAATTATGGCAAGCAAAACTGTTATTCAGATGTAGCCCAATACTTCATGCTCTCTTTGCTTCTGTATGTCTTCAAGCCTGTCAACTTCTTTTATTCATGCACTGTGGCAGCCTTTGTCAGCTCACTCTCAGTCCTTCCCTATTTTTTTTTTTTAACAAATCGTTGTCTTTTTATCTCTGTATCTCTGGCAGAGAAGTCTTTCTGGGCAACTACAAGAATATCATTGAAATGTAGTGTCTAGACTTTATGTAGGTCATTGTTTATGTTCTTTTTCTTATACTTTCCTTTCAGAAGCCTTTCAGAACTTCTTCTGATTTAACTCTATGCATTCAAAGTCATCATGCAACATTTATTAGGCAGTTTCACCTCATCATGAAAAAAATATCTCAGATTTCTCAGTTTGTCACCTTTACCTTTGAGAAAAGCTCAAACTATTTGGGAGACCTCTGTAGAAGGATTTTTGTTTAAAAGGCTATCTAGATGCTGTGTTGGTAAATGCATTTTCTGTCTGAGAATGGTAGTATATTAAGCAGTGTTTTTAGCAGTCATTAGATCATTGACTTTATTCTGTAGCTGAGTTAGAGAAATAATACCCTTTGCTAACAGACTAAAAATAATGTGCAATACTTGCATATGTTTTGAACTTCAAGATTCTCTAGTTATGCCAAGACCAAGTGCAAGTCATCAGTGGACATTCAATAAGGCTGGTTTACCTATGGTGGATGTAGTTGTGGATCCTTACATTGCAAATAACCTCCGACCACATCAGAAAGAAGGAATTACATTTCTGTATGAATGTGTAATGGGAATGAGGTAAGACAATAATTATCCTTTTGGCTTTCAATACCTGTAATATTTTCCTGCCTGTGTTCGAAATTAGACAATTCGAATGGGAACATTTGAGCAATCATTCGATTAATTCAAGTTAATAATTTTCCCCCAGTAAAGGTTGCAAAGTTTTTTTCTGACCTGTATGTAGCATCATGCTTGCTGTGACTTCGCCAGATGTGATGACAAGCTAGTGCACCAAAAGGCATGTCGGTTCTACTGCAAATACCAAGTCTGGTAAACATGGATACAATCTAACCCATGCTAAAGCATGCTGCTTCTTGGGTTTTATATAATTATTCATGTAATTTATAATTCAGGCATTTAGAATAAAGAAGCTGTTGTACCGACCTGTTGCAAAAAATACAGTACTATTTTCAAAACTGTTTTCTCAAGTCATAAATTCCTTAAGGTATATACAAGTTTTAAAAATATTAGATAATAATTTTAATTCTAAAAGAAGATTTAAACTATTTGTTTTTGGAGGACTAATGTATTAACGTAGAAAATGAGGAATTTCACTCTAAGGTCATCGGGTGTAACTGAATGAAAACCTACAGTAGAGCATAATAAGTACAAATTGGTTCTTTATACTTCAGAAAACAACAACAAAGAGCAATTCCCTATACCAGTTGTAAATAATTATAGATATGTCTTTTAAAATGTTACCACTGCCTAATTATATTTTTCAGAGTTAGCGGCAGATTTGGAGCTATTCTCGCTGATGAAATGGGCTTAGGAAAAACATTGCAATGCATCGCACTTGTCTGGACTCTCCTGCGTCAAGGGGTCTATGGATGCAAACCTGTACTAAAAAGAGTGTTAATTGTCACCCCTGGGAGTCTGGTAAAAAACTGGAAAAAAGAATTTCAGAAATGGTTGGGAAGTGAAAGGATCAAAGTCTTTACAGTTGATCAGGTAAGATTTACTTCCAAAAGGGGATTAGGTCATATTTGGCTCCGAATACAGGACTTGTGATTTTTTTTTTCTCTTTTTCTTATTTTAACCAGAGACCAAAACTAGTAATTCTGTGCTAGTATTTATTTGTAGTACTTTATTTCTCCTTCAGGTAATTGTCCATATGGGCTTTAGCTGTCAGTAACCAGGTCATAACTCAAGCTCACCTGCCTGCATAGCATATGTCTGTCTTATCTTCCCTCAGGCTTCACCTTTGACGATATAAAAAGTGACATGCTCCTCCTTGCGCCTCTTTGATTTAAGGAGCTTTCCGTTGTCTATCAAAGTGCACACCTTCCCTGCTTTATGTACCAGAGCATCTGCCTTGACTGATTTGTACTCCATTTCTGTGGTAGTTGCTTTTGTTCTGTACTGAAAACTTTTTCCTCTTTGTTTCGGCTGTCTGTTTCAGGTTACTTCAGGAGCTTATTTCCTTTACTGTCGCTGTCAAGAATTGGTTTTCCGTAGGCATGATTTAAAGTCTCATGAGTTACCAAGCCTAGAGGCTCAGTGTTACATAGTGTGAATATCTCTCATACCTGGAAGAAAGCAGACAAGTGCAAATCTTAATAAAGAAGCAGGATGATGCTGATCCCTGTCCCTCCTATAGTGGAGCTGTTCCTGCTGGTAATGGCACTCCCAAGTTCCTGTAGTGCCTGGATGAATCCTGTGTGCTGACGAAGTATTTAATCTTTTAATCTCCTTGGTATACCTTTAGGGTCTTGCCTTTGTTTTTGAAACACAGAACTCTCTCCATCCTTTATTGCAAAGACTAAAAGTTCTCAACAGACTTTGCTTCAGTGATGAGGCAGGAAAGCACCTGGCCAAGTAAAAGACAAGTGAGTTCAAGGAGAGAGGCTGTAGCATCACTGACTGAGGGCTTTCTCTGAAGGAGAGCCACATCTTGCTCCACTTATCCAGTAAGGCTTTCTTGCCATGTGAATTTTCCTGTTAAGCATGACTTAATATCTCAGTCAGAGGACTGGGTCCACTCAGGACTGGCATTCATGAAGCTGTGAACAGGAAACTCATTCACGCTTTCATTAACGCTTCTGAAGCTTTCAGGTTCAAGCTCTGCTTTTTATAATTAATCATCCAATATTTCTTTTTGTAAGACTTCTGTAGACTTCTTTTGTAAGTCTCCATGTCCATATGGAGTGGGCATTCATAGCAGAAAGGAATCACAGAATCACAGAATGGTAGGGTTGGAAGGGACCTCTGGAGATCATCTAGTCCAACTCCCCTGCCAGAGCAGGGTCACCTAGAGCAGGTTGCACAGGAACACATCCAGGTGGGTTTTGAATGTCTCCAGAGACGGAGACTCCACCACCTCTCTGGGCAGCCTGTTCCAGTGCTCTGCCACCCTCCAAGTAAAGAAGTTCCTCCTCATGTTTAGGTGGAAATTCCTATGCTCAAGTTTGTGCCTGTTGCCTCTTGTCCTATCGCCGGTCACCACTGAAAAGGCCCCATCCTCCTGACACCCACCCTTTAAGTGTTGATAAGGTCCCCCCTCAGCTGTCTTTTTTCCAGACTGAAGAGACCCAAATCCCTCAGCCTTTCTTCATAAGAGAGGTGTTCCAGTCCCCTAATCATCTTCGTAGCCCTTTGCTGTACCNCCTTGTTGAATTTCATAAGGTTTCTCTCTGCCCAACTCTCCAGCCTGTCTAGGTCTCTCTGTATGGTGGCACAGCCTTCTGGTGTGTCAGCCACCCCCCCAGCTTTGTGTCATCAGCAAACTTGCTGAGGGTGCACTCCATCCCTTCACCCAGGTCATTGATGAATATATTGAAGAGGACTGGACCCAGTGCTGACCCCTGGGGAACACCACTTGTCACTGACCTCCAACTAGACTCTGTGCCTCTAATCACGACCCTCTGAACTCTGTCTTTCAACCAGTTATCTATCCACCTTACTGTCCATTCATCTAACCCACTCTTCCTAATCTTCCCTATGAGGATGTTGTGGGAGACCGTGTCGAACGCCTTGCTTAAGTCAAGGTAGACAACGTCCACCGCCCTCCCCTCATCTATCCATCTATCCAAGAGAAGTTGTTTAGCAAACTGTAGTTTCTATATGTACGTTCAGAAATTAGCTGTACCCTTGCTTTTTCTTGCTCGTATATATTTGAATTGTGCCAGTGGGAGGAAGTGGAGCACTTGTGGCATCTGCATCTGCATGTGCTTGCAACAAAGATAAAGATATTTATTTTCCAAAGTTATTTTTTAATCTAATAGTTCCATACAAGTAGATTGAAGAAACAAATAGTACTTCATTCTAAAGATGATCCAATTCTTTCATCAGCCGGATTTGCTTTTAGTTTCTTGCATGATCCTTATTGTCTCTATGGAAGAGTGAATATTTCAGATGAAATGGAAGTTTTCAAACTGTTTTTAAACTCTTGTAGAGTGTACAAGATTTTGTTACAACAATTATTTCTTTGAATTCCACTCAATATTGTCAAACCCTTGAAGTTACTGAACCTACCCATCTTCCACTGAGGATAATCCACATGTAATAGGTGCTCTTTGCATCATTTGCTTTTCTTAGTAACTTGTTTCAAGATGTGGAAATGAAGCAAACTGACTTTTCAGGAACTGTAATGTAATATAGGTTAGGATAAGAAATATGGAAGTTTCTAAAAGAAGTGGATACAAGGCAAAATATAATATGGCAACGTTTTTACCTGAAAAGGTAGTTAGAAATAATTGAAGGTTTTCTTGCAGTTTTATGAATAATGTTGGGAGGAGAAAACCTGAATTTGCTGACAGTTACTATGACCCAAAATGACAGTAGTTTTCATTTTCTTTTAATCTAAATAACTTTAATATTCTTACTCATCTCGTTGGAGCCATTTGGATTGAGGACACGCAGCAGCTTTTAAGATTGTGTTCCCAAATAGGAAGGAATACATTGTCATGCAAAAGGAAGACACAATATGACTTGCCTGGGGTATAATGAGATATTTCAAAATAATTTACTGTCTATCTTCTCCGGAAAAACAGCAATTACCATACTGTTATTTCTCTGGTATAACTTAAAAGGAAGAGCTTGTCTCAAAGGTTTTTTCTTTTCTTGCCTGTAAGGAATACATTCAAAGAACTGGCAGACTCTTTAAAATGTGTTAGGCATGTTTTCCTCACTTTCACGCTGAAACACTGCGAAAACTGATCCTAACCCTTCAGTAACAGACTCTTCAAAAAACCAGGACATTATCTGGTTTTGAAATGTGATTTCAGTTTACTTCTGTTAAAATGCAAATGTCATGTAGAGGACATTGCTTTTAAAATGAAGGTGTCCCCACAGAGGTTGCATTTAGGTCTCGTTAATCCACATTATCAGCATTTGAGATGTGTTTGAGAGAATAACTCCTTTATCCATTTGCAGAGTATCACTTCTACTGAGGTTGTTTTGGTTTGGTTTTTAAGTCAAAATATCTGGAGAATGAATTAATTCAATGTTTACATTGCTTCATGATTCAGCATTTTTTAATTTACACTTAACTGGCAACAGTGGATTTTGGACTAGTGCAAAGAAAGGTGTGTGTCTGTCCAAAGAGTAAGTCTGGGACATTATGGAGCTCTAATACTGATTGACAATTGCTCCATATGTGGCTCCGGGCAACTCACTTAAACCTGTCAAGTCACTTTGGGTAATTGTGAAAATGGAGGCTATAATACATACATATCTTGCAGCCAGTTAAGAGGATAAATTAATTACTTGAAATTAGCTTGTAAATTTATTTTAATTTTCAGTCCATCACCCACTGCTGTTATTATATACAGCAGTGAATATATTAGATTTGGCTGCAGGGGGCTTATAATATGCCAGGACTCCCCTGCTTTTTTTAAAGGGGTTCAAACAGTGCGGAAGAGTTGATGATTTACCAGGGGAGGGATGCTGGAGGCAGTTCCCCAGTGCTCCCACCACTTCCCCCGTAGTCTCAGCTCACACCCAGGAAGTGTAGGAAAACAAAATGATTCCTGAACCCTGGGCATCTTCTGATGCTTGGCCATCCCAAGAGAAGGTCAGAGGGGCATTGTCTCTCTCTTCAGAGATGCAATTTGGAGCCTGAGTATGGGGAAAGGACAACATTGAGTGTTGCCTTCAGGGCTCCGCTGTGTCTCTGTTGCTGTGTTGGGAAATTTATTCTCAGATTTTGAAACGGGCAGTAAAAATACTGGCCAGAAAACAGGCAGTTAACTACAGGCCAGGAAACAACAGGAATGCTCGGGTCCAGTCCAAACACCTGGGGAAACTGGTGCATGCCCTTGTCACCTGCTCCTCACTATTCCTTGGTTCCTCCGATGTGTGCCGGACCTTTTTGTAAGCAGCATGTGGGGACTGATCTACCACAAGGTACTTTGTGAGATTAATGTGCCAGATTCAGCACATAGATTCCTCTGAATCACCTGCTAGGAGGCTCTAAATGTTGTGATAATTAAGTGGTGCTGCTTTTACAGTGTATTACACCATCTGGCTCCAGACTTAGTTGTCTGTGTTTGGTAACTGATCTTGTTTGGAAATAAAAATACCTTCTGAGTCTCTAGGTTGATTTCATTTCCCAATTAAAGAGGTTCTTCAGCTTGTCAGCTGGGCCATAACCTGCTTAGTTAGTGAGCACCGTTAGGAAATAGGAAGGAACGTGCAGGGAATTAGCGTCTGGAGCAAAGCAGAAAGGTGAGGGATGTGCCATGGTAGATTTTTCCATTTTTATGCAGAATTACGAGACAGGTAAGCAATCCTCTACATTCACAAGTCTGTACAAAAAGGTACCTATTTCTAGGAACTTTTTTGGAAGAAGCTCCCTGTCACATTGCAGTGACTTTTCATTTAGTGCGTCTCTCTCTTTTAACAGACATCAAAAACCTTGATGTCTATTGGAGGAGAAGGGTTTGAAGGGTATATATGAGTGGAGGGACTCAGAGCCATTTTCTGACCACCAACAGAGGGTTTAGAAATCAATTCCATTTATTTACCAGTAGACAGGGCGTGTTTTCTGGGGCTGGTTATGGGCTCTATTTTCTGAGTCCAAGGCTGCCCTTACCTGTTGGCCAACCCACCAACGTTAGGGGCTTGTAACTAAGTTATTGTCATAATCAATTCAAAACTACAAGAGGAATTTTGGTAGAACATGGTAACTTCCTACTGGAGCACATTGCTGCACCCTGCAGCTTGAGATCCCAAAGAATGTACAGGCAGCTACTTACACCTCTCTGTTATCTTGGCTTTAATTTGAAGCTTACCTAAATGCCAGGACTGGGAAGCTGTTACGGTGAGCCTGTGCTTTTCAACTGCACAGTCATGTATCTCAGAGGATTTGAAGGCCTAAAAGAATAATACATTTTCTTTTAATGAGGTGGTAAAACTCTAAATTGTTGCATCAGATCCCATATTTCCTTTGCAAATTAGGAAAGAATCAATAATCCAGACTCACGGAGGAGATAGTAAATGTACCATGCTAGAAAAAAAATTCTGTAGACACTGCATGTTTAAGGAATGTGATGAGTGATCTCCAAAGGAACAGTTGTGTGATATATTTTCCTTTACACCTGCAGGACCACAAAGTAGAAGAATTCAGCGGTTCTCCACTTTATTCAGTTTTGATAATCAGTTACGAGATGCTACTGCGATCTTTGGATCAAATTCAGGCTATAGAATTTAACCTCCTAATCTGTGATGAAGGACATCGTTTGAAAAATAGCTCTATTAAGACAACTACAGCCCTCACTAGTCTGTCTTGTGAGAAGAGAATTATCCTTACTGGTTAGTATCTGTAGCAACTTTTAATATTTAGCTATGCTAATAGTACTAGGTTGGGGTAAAGGAAAAAGCTATTGTTAAGTATGGCAGGAGCACAGTATAAATTTTGTCAATCGGTATTAAATGTACAAATCTTGGGTCTTGTAAAAACAGATTATTTCCAATTTTTTAAAATAAATGCAAAATTAGTCTAACTTCAGGGACAGGCAATGAACTTGGGAACTTCTGTGGGGAATCAGGACTCTGTTTACATACACTCATTGTTTTCCTTTGTAGTTATTTAGTGAAATTGATTTAGAACTTGACTTGTTAATTATTTTGTCAAAGTAATTAGATGTGCAGTCTGTTTAGTAGGAGAGTGGTTTATTAATCATGATAAAGTTTTAGATTAATTCCAAACTCTGAATAATTCACATTGAAACAAAACATCTGTTTTCAAGATACCTTCTTAATATTAAACCCTGCATTCAACTGTTGTACTTCTTTCAGTTTCAAGAAAAAGCTACCAAATGCAGAATTTATTTTTCTCTTTCCAGGTACTCCAATCCAAAATGACTTGCAAGAATTTTATGCATTAATAGAATTTGTGAATCCAGGAATACTTGGTTCTTTATCCACATATAGAAAGATATATGAAGAACCGATTGTCAGGTCTAGAGAACCTTCAGCAACAAAGGTATATTATTTAAAAAAATGCAGCTATAGAAGAAACTTCTTAGCACTGTGAAATTTACTTTCTGTGGAATGAAATGAAGCTCAGGACTACTAATAGTAGCCAAAGCTTTTCAGTTTGAAATAAATTCAGTTGTTCTCCAAAGGGAGCTGGAGGAATACATGCATGTTGAGATCACATCATTTCAGCTGCCTATAGATAAGCCGGCAAAAATTGTTCTTCCAGCACCTGGTGTTCACAAAAATGCCATGCGCATTACCATATGATGATACTTTATTCATTCTTAGTTTCTCCACAGTACTACGAAATCCGTATGATTTCATTGCATCAGTCAAGGAATTCTAAAATGTAATTTGAGTCTTGGATGTCTTCTGGGACATTTTCTTCCTTTGTTTA
This sequence comes from Stercorarius parasiticus, assembly GCA_013396915.1. Classification (NCBI taxonomy): domain Eukaryota; kingdom Metazoa; phylum Chordata; class Aves; order Charadriiformes; family Stercorariidae; genus Stercorarius; species Stercorarius parasiticus. The sequence goes on from VWZL01001691.1 coordinate 345,468, forward strand.
AGACTTTAGAAACCAGACCTAGAACTAAGCTAATGCAGTGGTACTGATTGGAGAAGAATTGATCATTACAGTCCCATGTTAGAAAATGGTATCATACTTTTAAAATGTTCTTTAACTACTTAATTAAAATAATACAGAAAATTATTGTGATAAAATGCAAGATTATCATTAATTTTGTGCTTTGTTCTTTTAGGAGGAAAAGGAATTAGGAGAAAAAAGAGCAGCAGAACTCACACGCCTCACTGGGCTCTTTATTCTTAGGAGAACACAGGAGGTTATAAACAAATTTCTGCCACCCAAAAAGGAGAGCATAATCTTCTGCCGACCAACAGCACTGCAAATTGAATTGTATCGAAAACTGCTCAGTTCTCGAGTTATTAGGTCCTGTCTACAAGGCAGGCTAGAAAACAGTCCTCACCTAATATGTATAGGAGCGTTGAAAAAGCTTTGCAATCATCCATGTCTTCTGTTTAAAGCTATAAAGGTATCTATTTGCATGGGGGGTGGGTGCCTACAATTAGTCATTTCAGCAGGCAAAGGTCACTAAAATTATGTTATGGTCAATGTGCATGTTACTTAAGGTCATTTCCATGCTCTCTTCTCACATACAACTTGCTTTAGGAGATCTGCTTTCAAAAACATATATGTTAGGAAATCTAATTTCTATTGTCTTCTGATATTTTCTTATTCTTCATTTTTCCCTCTTAATCTTGTCTCTGAATATTTGTAAAAATAGATATAAATGTGAGTTTTACAAAGAACTCTGTTAGCTAGAGATTATTCTGTGTACTCTGTCTGCTGGTTCCTCTGAAACCTCCCTGTCCATGTGATAATTTCACTCTTTCAAGCTTAGTGACACTGGAAGCTGCAGACTCAAGACGTAAGTGGCACTAGATGTCTCCATTTCCACTTCTCCTGGGCTCTTGTCACACTGTACACCTTGTTATTTCTATAAAAATGTTCTCATTCCTATAGGTAAATAATGTGATAGTTAGAACTAACTTCTATGGCCACTAGTCAACATCCAAGTAAGGTGGGTGGAAATGTAAATCTTTCTTAAAAAATATACCCTTGTGGTTTTGGGGTTTGATTAGTTTGGCTTTCCCTCCCTGTGAAATATTGATTTTCAAATTACAGAAAAATATTACCTGTATTTCTTCTATTTTATTGGTTTTACTTGTTAGCTTTTCTTCATTTCCAGTTGCATAACTGAATGTTAATGATAACATCTTCCTAAAAAAAGTCAATGACTGGGGAGTTCCACGGTAAGGTATCGTGATTTAGAAAGAAAAAGCAGAATATTAGTTTTTTTCACCAGCTTTTAGACATGGCTTTGCTGTGGGTGTATATCTGTGTGGTTGTTTAGGTAAAGAAGTAAAAGTAAAACATATTTCTCAGTTTTAAGTATTTCAACTTTCTACTCAGCTGCAAACAACATCTTAGTTTAGGGGGTGTAAACCAAAATAAATGCTATCAGTATTTTTAAAATGTGCTTTCAATGCAGTATTGGGAGGTTTTAGTGCTCACATGATACAGTACTTTGTGGCAGCTTTCAATTCCTCCTTTTGTCTTCGTAATAAAAATATAACAAAGTTTAAAAAAAAAACCCAAAACATGATAGATGGGATATGGGACTTGAATCCTTTTATTTTCAATAGGAAAAGAGCTGTGATCCTATGTCTGATGAACATGATGAGGCCAGTCTCTACGAAGGTCTAATAGATGTCTTTCCACAAGCTTATACTTCGGACACTTTCTCTGAAACTGATTCAGGAAAATTGCAGGTGCTGGTGAAGTTGTTAGCAGCAATCCGTGAGCTCCATTCTTCTGAAAGGTAAGTGTGAAAGAAAGGTGAAATAAAGATAATGGGAGTGACCTACTCGATATTGTTTTGCTTTTCAAATGCATGAGGATATAATATTCAAAATAAAGGCATTGCAACTGTTTGCAAAGGTGCCAAGCATATTTATGCATTGTACTCCTGGCTCTTCCTTGTTCAATTACTAAACTAGGATTTGAGCTGATATTTTCAGAGTTGCTCTTCATATTTTTTCAAGATAAAGATACTTGTATTTTTCATACTGAGTTCCAGCAAGTAAGACAGAGTTTGCTACAGCCCCTGTACTATGACATATTGTCTTCCAAAGACTTTCGAATGCTTTGTATCTCCTTGAGGAGATGTATTCATGTATTAAATACTTTAAATTGCACTAAAATATTTTTAATTACTGGATTATAAGTTCTTTCCTCTTTAATCACATTTAACTGCTCAGTGCTTGCTGCCTTTTCTGTTCAGGGGAACCAGTCTCAACCGACGAACTTGCACAGCAACTGCTTATTTTCGCTGTGGTAAATTCCACTGACATGTAGGAAAACCTCTGTTTATCGTGGGGTAATGAGATGCACATGGTTAGTTACTGTGCAATTGCTGATTCATGGAAATCTCACGTGTCCTTGTGTCCCGTGATAGCTTTTTTACATACTCATGCCTTAAGGCCCAGCTATTCCAAAAGTATTTAGCTTTTAGCTTTTATTTAAATTGATGCTTAAATAGGACACGCTGTAATTCAGTAGCGGGAAGTAACAGCAGATCTCTTGGCACTGATGTAATGGAATTTGTTTCTTCCTGATGCTCTCTCTTTACAAATCAGAAAGCTGTGCCTATTGTTAGTGTTTATATGCCTAACATCCATTGAAACCAATGACAGCTAAATATCTAAATGTACTGCTGTATTTCTTGTAGGTCAAAAGAATCAGGGGTATCAGGAAAAAGCACCTTTCCCCCTATCAGTGCTATGGGAGCTGCTGAGGCACGGCTGGTGTCGAGGCGTTATTTTACAGTTTAAGTTTTGTTGCTTTAATTCAGTGCTGTTCATGTTTCTTTGTCATTTTCTGCTCTCATTTCTCTGTTTCTGTGCTCTCATTAGTACTAAGTCGTTTTTGCAATATGCAGACTTAATTCCAGTCCTCTTTTAAAGTTTATATTCTATTTTTTAGTGAAAACAAAGATGTGAATTTGAGGTTGACGGACAAAAAATATCAATCTTGCAATGTCTTTACAAACAAGTCTTGAATGTAGTTCAACTGTAAAATGTAATAATAAAAATAATTTAAAACAATTTTAAAATGTTAATTTATCGGGTTTTCCCTGAAGTTATGCGTCTAGTTATTCAGTACTTGTTTTTAATCAAAATTATTTTAAAAAATGGAGCACCTTTGATGGAATTCTGTATATTTAGTTTAGATTATAAAAGACCTCCAAGCAGGATCTCGCAGAAAATGTCCTAACTGTGCTTATTATTTTATTTATAGCTTAAATTCAAAAGACCCTTCTTTTTCCACTCAGTAGGGTCATCCTCAATATATGGGAGTATAGAAATTCTAGATTTGCAGATCTCTGAAACTTATTTAGTAAAAATTTCAGAGAAAAAGCACCAACATAGTATGGGTCATTGGTGTTAGGGATCAGGACACTGATTTTGCTTTAAATAAAATAATAACAAAAATCAAGAATGTATTGTTTGTGGTATCCTTTGCTATCCTTGATCCCAGTTCTTTTCAGTCATAAAGTGTAGGGGTCATTGCATTGCTTTCCTGTTTGACTTTCATGATTTTGTTTATTAGAATTTTCAAAGGTTGTCTGTAGAAGTTCACAGTAGCTTTTTCAGTAAGTAGAGTAATTTATATATTATTTATTAGCTGCTACAACACCCTTTGCAAATGCTGCCTTAACAACTGCTGTTTGTATAAATAGAGATTTATTTTTTAAAAAAATCTGTCTCTGTGATTGGTTCTGGATCCCTGCAATCTATGCATGAAACCAAATTCTGTTGCGAAGGAAAACATTTATTATTTAACATTTGAATGCTTGACAGTAGGTATAATACATCCAAATCTAGTATACGCTTCAAATTAATTGGAAATGTTTTATTTCTTAGGAAACATGAGTAACCTCAGATTGATGTGTAATTTTTGCCTGACTTGTAATTTAATTTTCTTTGATGTCTTCAGTAATTTGCTATTGGACTTTACCAAGGTCTAAAATGATAAGATAACTTTGTTTTACTGTTTGACAGAGTCGTACTGGTATCCAATTACACTCAGACATTAAACATATTACAAGAGACTTGCAAACGTTATGGATACTCTTATACTAGACTTGATGGACAGACTCCTGTCTCCCAGCGGCAACAGATCGTTGATACTTTTAATAGCAAATTCAGTCCAGCTTTTATCTTTTTGCTGAGTTCAAAGGCTGGCGGAGTGGGACTGAATCTGGTCGGAGCATCTCATTTGATCCTGTATGATATCGACTGGAATCCAGCTACGGATCTTCAGGTCTGATATAACTGTGTGTGGGGGGGGTTGGGATGGGCATCAAATGAGATCTTGATTGGTTTTGAAATGCTTGCCTTTAAATGTCTTATCGCTACCCAGTTGTCACCTTGCATCTGGACAAGTGTATTACTGGAGGAAAACTGTATCTGAGAAGAACAGAAGAAATGTTTCTCTGTCATGTGATATATAATGGTATCATTAGAAGCCCCCTTGCAGTAAGAAATGAAGAGTAAATTCTGGTTTCCTTAGAGGAGTGAGTCATGTATCCCCTTTGTCTCCTGACCTCTTTATAATGTGCAAGTTGCTGTGTGTTGAAGGAGAAGCCGCTGCCCGAGCATTCATCCACCATTCAAGGTGTCGCACACACACCACCCAAGTCTTTAACTGCTGGGACCAAGGGCTCGTCACAGTGGGTGACCCCAGTGAGCTGGTGGGTGCCCATTTCGACTCCTCGCACACTCTCCCTCCTTCTTCAGGCTCGACCTTGGGTGGCCGGGCTCCCTCTGTGTTACGCGCATTTACTAAATAGCCTTGGACTTCTGGCGATTTAGCTTCATGGAGGAGTAAAATGCTGAGACCAAGAGAGGATGCTGAAAAATGCTCCCAGTTGTTTTCTAATATACGCCCAGAGTATAACCCAAATTGTGGATTTCCCGCAGAAGAGTATCAGGCGTTGGATGTTATAAAAATAAATAATTTAATTGAAAGGTACAGGAGCAGGGTCAGCTAGCTGGGTGCCTCCAGACACGGACATTAAACAAAGATGTCCCTGAGCAATTATACCCTTGCGATCTATACACCCTCCCCTCACGCGCTCTTCACGTGTCTTTTAGTCCAATGATGATTTTTCGTCTGGAGTCTTCTAACACAATGTTGGATTATTTTTCTTTGTCTAGGCAGGTAAGCCGTTGACTGCTCTTCTCTTGTTGATTTGCAGTCTCTGGTGGTGGTTGGAGCACCCTTATCTTCTGGTTTACACTTCTTGTGCACCTGCACTCGCTGGCAGAACATGGGGAACCGAAAAGTCCCAGACTTAGGGAAAAACACTACCAAAACATCAGTGTGTTATGGACGTTTTCCTCATACTGAAAAACTAAACACAGCACTGTACCAGCTGCTAGGAAATTTACTAAGAAAATTAACTCTATTGCGGCCTGAAGGCTTCAGCAAATCTAGCTACTCATGCTAAGTAAAGCTAGGCAAACAGCATAAATCACACCTTATAACCATAAGTAATTTATTCTAATGAAAACGTACTTATTTAAGCTGAACAACTAATATCTCCCAACACTGTGTTTCTAAAAAGAAAAGAAAATTGTGATTAGACTGCATAGGAAGTGCTGCTGTCGATTTACAATACCTGAGAAAAAGGGAGAGGTTCTGATCAGAATTCAGAGAATGAGAAAATCATGTGGCAATGATGCTAAAAGGAAGAAAACAAAGCCAGTGCCGTGCTATTCTTGTAACAGCACTGTTGGACTCAAGGGATTCTTTAATCGGCATGTGAGTGTTCAGTTAAAATAGTCCTTAACAATAACAATTTAAAAAATTCTTTTTATCAACACAGTAAGAAACTTTTTATTGTAGAGTAAGGCTGTGTGCTTAATACCTGAAATAAACTCTTGGCCCTGCTCCCATACCAAGTGTGAATTAGTACCCACATGTGGTCACTGGTCTTGTTGCTTGAAACACAGTCTGTTTAATAGTCAAAATTGCTACAGGTTGCCAAAGACCGCAAACCATGTTGTGGGTACTTGTACCCAATATGTACGTGTAACCCTTACATTTTTTACAAAAGTCAAATAACAGTACTCAGTTACATTTTGTTTGTTTAAGAATTAAAGGTGTGTGAAACACTAATTTTACAATTTTAAAAGAAATTGGAATGTCACTTTTAAAGCTGTATTGTGGCAAAAAAATATTTGGAGATAGTGGGGAATGATGAGTATTCTTGAAAACAACTGCTAATGCTTGGAAAACAAATACGAAGAGGTTATTTCTGGTGGGAAAGAGGTCAAACCCCTACCTTCCTACTATACTACACAGAAAGAAAGGGGAGCAGAAATGGCAGAAAGTAAATGTTTTCAAAATTATTTACCGTTAATAACAGAAGACTTCTGTAAAAACAGTCAAAGACAGTTATTGAGGAATGCTGTCTTTGGACAACATCTTTTTGAATGAGCTAGGAGAACTGGCAATTTGATCAGTGGAGGCTACAACTTTTAATTTAAATACTATTGTATAGTACGCTGTTAATGCTCTTCATCTTTTTGCTTTCTTCAGGCAATGGCCAGAGTGTGGAGAGATGGTCAGAAACACACTGTATATATCTACAGACTGCTAACCACAGGTCAGAGATGATGCTCAAACATACCCGAGAGTGAGACAGCTATTGAAATTTTGTCAGTAAAAGAAAGGGAGAGAGTATGTTTGGAAATCATTTGCTCTTTAAAAATATATGTTTTGTCTGAATTCAGTTAAAATAGAAACATCACATTCATTCGTTTAGCTTTGCTTTGGTTTTGCTTTAATAATGGAAAATAGTGGTTTAGCATTATAAAGAAATGGATTTGGCTTTTCTTCTTGAGAATACTAGTCAAAAATTATCCCAGTGTATCTTTTTTTTTTTTTTTTACAGGCTCAATAGAAGAAAAGATTTATCAAAGACAGATCAGCAAACAAGACCTTTCTGGGGCAGTTGTAGACCTTTCCAAGACATCTGAACACACCCATTTTTCCATAGAGGAGCTTAGCGATCTCTTTACTCTTCATGAAGATTCCAGCTGTGTTACCCATGACTTGCTTGAGTGCGACTGTATGGGGAAAAAAGACCATCAAAGTGAGTTTCTTTTTCATTGTCTCTGGCCATTGCTGAGGTAGTTCATCCATTCTGAATATATGCTCTGTCACTGGAGAAAACTCTGATGCTCAGTAAAATAGGATTGAAGCAATTATGTTCATTATGGGATCTTCCAGATATTGGCTGATTTTTCTAATCCATAGGAGCCCTTCACAAGATGAAGAGGAGAAAAGATTCATTCCTTGCAGTAACAACCAATTCATGGATCATACCTCTTTAATTCCTTGAATTAGCTATGGCCAGCTCAACTAGTGATTCGTTACAACCAAATGACACTATATGGTGTTTTGTTTCTAAATGTTCAAGGACAACAATGGGTAGCTGCTAAGTGTTAGTTCAAGGGCTTATCTGTGAACAGGTATACCAGCCGGTGCCAGACGAAGATCTAGATAATGATACACCAAATTTCACAATATAGACCTTCACTTCATAGTTATTAGCTGAAGCTCATGCAGGATGATTAAAATAGGTATTTGAGAAACATTGGAAGACCCTCTGTCAGTTGTAAACCCAAGTTGCAAGTATTCACATCCATCCTTTCTGGAGGAATCCATCTCTTGTGTTCTTTTGTCATACCAAAATTGTTTTAATACCTTGCTGCATACAGGTGTATAGGTTTAAGTTAGGAGCAGCATTAAAAAAGAAGAATTATCTTAAGTTATGTTTACACCTTATGTATTTTAACTTGATAGCTCATCTAGTTTCTTAAAGGAAAGAATGTCTATTGCCCTGGTATGTTTCTTTCCTTTGGGCATGAAATATCCATATACAGTATTCACAGATGTGATAATGAGGTACCAATACTGATATCTTCTAAATGCACACAGATACCACAATAAAAAGAGGCAAACAAATGGCTACAAGAGTGCATGTGCTCAACAGACCCAATGGGAATATATGGCTTGATGGTTTACATGTCTCCAGGTAGTAGGCTAGAGCTGTATTCCTCTCTCATCCCATTGTAGCCAAAATGGGGAGGCCTTGATTAGTGAAAGCACAGTGCTTCTGTAGCCATAAGAATTTTACTTTCTCCTTTAATTTTGCTCCACATACTGATTTCATTGCGTTTGTATCTTTCTTTAAGGACTGAAAAATTAGATCATCTGGTTTTGCATGAGCAAGTGATCTTCTAAAATATACCAGCCTCCACTTACGTCCTATTGCAGGATCTGTGTGGAAAAGGCACCTTTAGTGTAAAATGTTAGTCAGAAATCCAAAGAAATATTATATTATTATTGTGATGAACACCGGTGCATATAATTTTATTTAGCATTTTACAGTTGTCTTAACACTCTTGAGTGCATGTCTTATGATTTGAACACATATTGGTTCCATCAATTCAACCACAACATCAGTCTCTTGGATCTCAGGGCAGTGAATGTAACCAGAACTTCCTCAAGGATAATCATATCTTGGTCCCAGTGAACAGAACCTTTTTGGCAGTAAATCAAGGAAAAACCTGAAGGTCATTCTTAGACTTAAGTGGTGGAACTGATAGAGTGAGGGGAAAGTTTGATTTTCTAAAGAGTAGAGGACAAACTGTCTCATCCGTTCCCTAGTGAAATTGTTGTGAGTTATGGTCTTCAATTTGATCACCCCAGAAAGCAGCTACCATTAGTTGGTCTCTTTGCCTTTCCTAAGAACAGAAAGCTTTTGAATTACTTCGTCAGGGAACCAGATTCCAGATTCCTGGGGACAGATATGATGCGCAGAAGAGGCCAAGAACTTTCACTGATTTGTCTCCTCCATTTTTAGCAAGTATAATTCAAAAGATAAACTAAAGAGGGGACAAACAATATAATACAGGCTTTACATTATATGAACTTTTCATAATGATCTCCATAGATATATCAATGAGAATGAATATTCTTGAACAAGCTCCTGTGGTCCATTCACACTAGGGCCATCTTTAGGAAGCCACAGGATTCTTGAAAGGAAGCAATTGGATCATGCAGATGGGTTGCTTGCTATTCTGCTGGCTTTCAGATCAGCTACAAAGCTGTAAGCCTTTTGTTTTACCTTATCATGGTGTAATTTATGGAGTAAAGAATGCGTAATCTGTAGGGGAGCCCAGGCCATTGGAACAAAAATTCAGGTTGATGCGAACACAGACCCACTGTCAGTGAAGGAAGAGTTTATACGTGAACTATTACAGGAGCTTGACCCCTACAAATCGATGGGCCCTGACAATATCCACCTGAGTGCGTTAAGAGAGATGGCTCACATTGCTGTGAGTGCAGACTGGGATCTATCCGGCTGGGGAGCAGCTCTGTGGAAAGAGACCTGGGGTCCTGGTGGTTGTCCTGGTGGACAACAAGCTCAACATGAGTGAACAGTGTGCTGCTGTGGCAAAGAAGGCCAATGGGATGCTGGGTTGCATCAACAAGGGCATCACCAGCAGAGATAAAGAAGTCATTATCCCACTCTACTCAGGCCACACCTGGAATGCTGTGTTCAGTTTTGGTCCCCACTATACAAAAAAGATGTGGACAGGCTGTAGAGGGTTCAGAGAAGGGCCACCAAGGTGATCAAAGGGCTGGGAAGCCTGCCAAATGAGGAAAGGCTGAGAGAACTGGGTTTGTTCAGCCTTGAGAAAAGAAGGCTTAGGGGAGACCCTATCACCATGTTCCAGAAGATGGAGACTCCCCTTTTTACAAGGAGTCACATGGGAAAGATGAGATGTGATGGGTACAAGTTACTTCTGGGGAGATTCCGATGGGACACAAGAGGAAAATTTTTCACCATGAGAACAATCAGCCATTGGAATAGTCTCCCCAGGGAAGTGGTGGATTCCCCATCATTGGACACCTTTTAAGATTCATCTGGACAGGGTGCTAAGCCATCTTGTCTAGACTGTGCTTTTACCAAGAAAGGTTGGAGCAGATCCTTGAGGTCCCTTCCAACCTGGTATTCTGATTCTATGACTTCAGAAGTGCATATCTTCTAAATTTTCTTCTGGCCAGTAAAAGAGTATGTTTCAAGTCTAGTGCAATTGTGCATCGTATGACAGTCGAAAGGAAAGTTGTGCATAATATGACTCTTTATGGGCTCTCCAAAACTTTAAAAAACGCAAGAATACTCTGAATGTCACTGGTCTTTCCTAAGGAGCATGTAACACTGCTATGAAAATATTTTACCACAGGTTTGAAACCAGTAACAGCAGTGGTGCAGTTTTTTCCATCCAAAATGATTTCTTCATTTATCACATGCGTCAGATGAATCATGAAGCCAGCAATGTGTGATATACCCTGCAATGACCTGGCACAAAGTGAATTCCTCTCTTTGTGCTTCGCAAGCAGTAGTCTTTTCCTTACTGTGATATACTGTATACAATATTGTGTATGTTGAACAACTTGGCATGAACTGTATGTACAGAGTGCACAGCTCTAGTGTGCTGAGTCAGTGAAGTAGCTATTCAAACTATTCTTAGCTGTCTGGAATGACTTCTCTGGGAGGAAATAGGAGCTAGCATGAATTGTGCTGCAACATACTTCTAGATTCGGATTTACTTAAAGAATGGGAGCAGCCCAAATGTCAGACAATTAGGAAAACAGAAGAAAGGAAATTACTAGATAAGATATTTCCTTTCCTATCCATGCGTGAAAGGATTTGTCTTTACGCTAGCGTATGGTGATTTTGATAAACTCAATCAATGAGCAAGAAGCAGCCTTTCCGCTCTTACTGTGGATACATATGTTCGGGTTTCAATGACATAGAAGGATTATATATGCTGTTCTATTTTCTTTCATTTGTTATCACCAACTGGCTTATTGATTCAGACTGAAATTTTCTGTCCTAGTTTTCTCTGACTAGTCTACTGCATCTTTTTTTTCAGATCCTTCCTCAGAAAAGCCTTCTGTATCTAGAAGTTGCCAGCTTGGCCAAAACCATGGGAGGCCTAATTCAAAGAAACCACTCTCCATGTCACAGTTGAAGCAATGGAAACATTTCTCTGGGCAACATCAGACTCTAGCTGATCCTTTCCTTGAAAGGATAAAAGAGAATGCTTCTTTCGTTTTCCAGAATGTCACCAGTCCAACTTTCCCCACCTAATAAAACTGAAGTGTCTTTCCCTACCACTTGCGTCCTCCTCCTCCTAGGTACGGTAAACAGCTGTACTGATGTGCAGTTACATTTTGTTCTTTTTGCCAGGTTCTGTTCTGTGTATTTCTGACAAGGTTTCTGGGTAAATGTGGTTCCTGTTGTTTATACAGAGTTACAGTTATTACTAAGTTAATCATACTTACTATAATTATAATACAGATTTTTAAAACTAACTTTGCTTTCCAGTCTTCTGTTCTTTTGATATCGTAATTAGTAAGATTGTTTTTGTGCACATTCTTATGTATGTCTACTTTGTTTTATAGTTTTCATTTGATCATAATGATTTATTGCTTGTAAAGCTGGCAACTCTTGAGCCAAATTTTGTAAGATTAAGCAATGCTATATAAATGTATATGCTGTTAACAAGACTCTGGTTGGATTTTTGTTTTGACAATGAAACGTTATGTATCTTTATAACTGTGGCTTTATAACAAGGTAGGTGCTTGTACAATAGCCACTGAGGTCCAAAATTCTGAGATCACAGCTTGATACTATGTCAAAATATTCTTAAATTCACCTATTGCTTTTACTTGGGAAAATAAACAAACTTCATTTCTCAGACATACGGAGTACAGGCTTATCTACATTTAGCTAACTCCTTTTAAGGACAGTTTCTGCCAAACACTGGAGCTAAGCACATTTTCATGGCATATTTTTTATGGGCATATTTTCCTCCTTCTTTGAAGGTGCAGAAGTTTGAAATCAGTTTACAGCTTTTAAGTGAAGTACTTTGGAAGGACCAGAAGAACAGAAGATCGGATAATTTTCAGAAATACATCAAACTTACAGAATTTGAAAGAGCTTGAGCAAGAATAAGGCTCCATTGTGGTAATCCTGCATTGTGCCACATGATTTGCAACCTCTGGATGTTTGGTACATATTGTGATATCAGTGGCTAAAAGCCCAACCAACATTCAGAAAACAGTTAAAATTGGTTTGTTCTCCTGTGTAGAGTGTCACTGAGTTCACAGTCCATCCTAACCTATCATCAAACATTTTCCTTGCATTTTGATCCAGTTTGGGAATGGAAAGCCATGTGCACTGACCTCCACATTTATTTCAGAGCAGTTTTTGAGTTTCCTTTGACTCTAAATGCTGAATGACACCAGAAAATAATGAAAACCAAAGTGAGAGAATGATTGAGAAAGTCATCGATTACAAACATCTTTTTGGCATGCAAACTGCATTCTTGGTAACAATTAGAATTGTGCTAATAGGTAGAGTTTAATTCTTTAACATTTTAGGCTGGCTGTTAAAGAGCCTGTTCCTCTCCCTGCTTATGGTGGAGTGTGATGGTCATGCTTATCAGGTGCTGTGCTGCTGTTCTGCCCATTCGCTGTTAAACAAAGTCTGTCTGATATCTTACAGTTCCCACAGCTTATTTTAATTGGCAAGGGCAAGCTTTGCCTGCAGCTTTGTAACTCAAGAAAGAGATTCTAGTCAATCTGTATAATAATGATTATTGTAATTAATAATTATCTGAGACTGATCATACTTAGATCTGTGCTGCCTATAAGTTTCTGTAGGTTGTGCTCCAGTCCCTGTCTGTAGGAAGCACACCGGCATTCTCTGCTCTCTACTGACGCTGATCTCATATGTGGTTTCTTGCATCTTCGTGAACGAGTAGATGGCAGTTTGGTTCCATTGCTGGTTTGTTCGTGGGACCCTGGTCATCTCTGCTGAACACACATGAGCCTACTCTGGTTTGGAGCAAACCAACTGGGAGTGCTGTTGAGGAAACCTGGGCATATAAGAGAAGGAAGTTTGCTTCGGGATCCACACTGGGCCATGTTTCATCTTCTCAGCCTAAGGCAGTCCCTCAGGGCTATCTCAGCAGGCTATCACATCTCACCTGTTGAGTCCTGCCCTCAGACAATCCTATGTGCTGTCACATCACGCATAACTCTGCACAATACAGCTGTAGCTGCATGCTGGGAGAACACGGGTCTGGCAGAGAAGCCCTTTCATTGTTTTGCCTCCAGGGTAGTTTTATTTTGGCAGTTTTTAAATGAAAAAGATAAAAGCTGTTGCTGGACCACCAACGAGGTCTTGGGAGGCCAGAGGAGATGAGCCCACAGACGCCTACTGCTGTACGTGTGAAGGTGATCCAGGCTCAGATCATTGCTCTGGGAGGATTTCTGGCAGATGGGCTATCACACTAAGTAACGTTGCTTCAAGGTTAAGAAGGCCAAAGTGGCCCATACAAACACACATAATGCCAGTTATATCTTCCATATCATTCCCTGCTGTGCCAGACTGCCCCAGATCTCTGGCAGTGGCAGCTGCATGGTGATACTCAGTGGAAGGCTCCTCCAGCATCCACCTGGCCAGCCAAATGTACACCCCTCATTAACCCTTCATGAACTTCTGGGCATGATGGAAATATACATGTGCTTCTTGGTTGTTTGGGTAAGACAATACTACCCAAATAACAGATTGCACATGGCATTACACATGATGCAGATTGAAAATCTGATTCTGAAATTTGATGTCTCTTGGAAAATTACGTTTCTCGCTGGAAGAATAGGTTGTGGAAAATATAGGAGTCATGAATATAGACTAATTTATTATGCCATCTGTGATTCTCCCACAGTAGTCTACAACAGCCTGCAAAATGAGATTAGCCCATCCTGCCCACATAATTATAATATAATAATCAGTGTTTTCATACAGAGTGCAGCACGTGGACATGGGAATTTCTTCACCCGTAGGTGAGAAATGTCTACGAGGAAAAGGATGTGTGGTGAATTTAGCTTAATCTGACCGTTGAGTGATAAGGTATATTGAGGATTTCAAGTCTCTACAAGGTCATGTTGCCCTTTCTCTTAACAATTGTGAAACCCTAGCGCATGGCGAAGGTGGCTGGTGCTGAAAGGCAAGTATCAGGTCCTAGCAGGTGGTCTCAGATGTGGCTTCTGGATTCACTGCCAGTGATGCCAGCTGTAAAGCACTGTGTAGTTTATGTTGCATGGTCCCACCAATCAGTCTTAGTCTCCTAGATCCAAGATTTGCTTTGTAGAAAGGGGGAGGCAAGGGCTGTTGAAGTCTTGGCTGTGTTCTTGTGCAATGCTTGAAATATAAAGTGTCAATCAATCTATTTGTCTACCTTTTCCAGTTTTTGAGGGATGCAAGTGTTCATCCACCAAGTGGTGGTTCCTAGGGACCCACCCCAAAGAATAAGGCAGGTCTGCCTAGCAGTAGGTCCCAAATGGTGGCTTCTGTAGTGCAGCATGAGAAACAAGAGCGATAGAAACCACAGTTGTAAGCAGAATGGCAAGCAGCGTATTTTTTTTTCAACAAAATGCTAAGCAAAGATTACCAGGATTTGACACTTATTAGTGCTACAGAATCAGCAAAAATGTACAGAGCGGAGAGGTGTGTCTGAGGCAGCACGTGGTGAGTGCAATGCCGGCTAAACATCCCGCTGCCATTATAGGTGTAAAATGTTGAGGGTTATCAAGTCACAGTCTGCTCCATCTGAGCTCAGATGTGTCATAAGGTACTCCATTGAATGACACCAATTTGAGCTGCTTTGCACCAGCGGGCAGAGAGGAGTGCTCACCCTGTCAGGAGAACAGATCACAAAGATGTGTGCTCTTAGGGAATGGTCTGTTAATCTTAGAACGGCTACTGCAGGGCTCTGAATCATGCTGGGTAGGGAGGGTTGTCAGCCAGCCCTCAGATTCAGCAATCAATATTGTGTTCCTTGCCAGCTCCTATCTGGGAGGAGGGGATCTTGGAGAAATTCTGTTACTTCTGGTGTACAGGGCGTAGTGCCAAAGAGACAAGCGTACTGCATGTTCTCAACAGAGACCAACCCTGATTTTAAAAAGCAGAAGGGGTGGTGTTTTATTTATTTCTGTATATTGCGGCAAGGGCTTTTTTTAACTGGTTTCATATGACTGGTTTTGTTGATTCAGCTTTTATCCATCTTGGCTCGGGTTCTTTGGTGATTGAAATGGTGACCCTGTATCATTATTTACTTGCAGAATAGCAATCTGAATTATAACTCTTCACTTATTATAAGGCAAGGAACCGTATAACAAGCTTTGGGTGTGATACAAGTTTGTATGGCAACTGCAGGAGATATGTCTTGCATTCTGATGAGAGGTTGACATCAAGTCCAGTTAAAGGGTCTGGCTTTTTCAGAGATCATGAAGTTCTTTGACTCATCATCTGGTGCAAAAAAAGGTGCCAAATGGTGACTGAATGATGCTGTAATGGAATAAACTCACGGGAATTTCTTAAACTGCCAAATACGTAACAAGCTTTGACAACTGCTTGGGGTTACCACCAGGAATTTGCAAAGGGAGACTCCAGCCCTTGCGGGCAAGTAACACACAGAAGGAAAGTAGTTTTTTCGTGTGCTTTCCACTGAATGAAAAGTTGACGTAAATCATGGTTGTTTATGTGTGGCTTAAATAAATGATGTGTTTGTGGCTAGAAGATCTGGGAAGGCTATAAAGAACAATGAGGAAAACCACTTTTGGCTTTATAGAGTAACTGAAGAATAAGCTGAATTGAAATGTGTTTTTAACAAGGCCTTGTGTGCTATTACTTAATACAAAAGCAATACTGCTTCTGTAGACATAGGTACGTACAGGACTTACAACACATGAGACAGCGTTCCACTCTTGAGGGGCAATACGTGTTTGCACAAGCATCATGAGTCAGGACCCAGATAAGTAATACCGAAAACTGCAGCCAGCTTGCGGGTATTCTGCTAGAAACTTCCCTGGTTAGGTGCATTGGTTGCTGCTAGCTTTTACCCAGCTTTTCATCAACATGTGGAAATCTAAGCTGATTTGAAGGAAATACATCTGTCTGAAGGCATCTGCGGCTGTTGCTGCTTCCAGCCTCTTCTCCTCTTCTCTCTCAGCCTTGCTGTCAGCCTGGATTCTCCCTGTGCTCCTTTCTTTGCTTAGTTTGATCTACATCCACTTGACAACATATGCTCTTCGTTCTCCTCTAATTCAATTCCTTCCAAACAGGCAAAATGTCAGCCACTGTGACAAAAGCCTGTGCCCCTGTAAGCTAGATTTTTTGCGTATTTTCTGTCAATTAGCCAAAGATCTTTTCCCTCTCTTCATTATGACTGCCTTGTCCCAGGCTTTAGTTTTCTAGAGTGAGAGTTATGTCGTGTAACAGCAAGCTCCCTCATTACCCTTGACTTTTCAAGGTTCCTTTCTGAGGGGTGGAGTTTGCTCAACAATAGAAGTGCAGCCTGGAATTTTCTCCCTCCACTTGGAAGATGTTGCCTTTGGTGGCAAAATCTTCCATTGTCCTGTCCTGTAGCTGACTTGGACATGTAGGTCTCCACAGCCTCATTGAGCCAACAGAGTTCTGTGAGGAGTCAAGGCTTATACAAAACCTTGCAGATTGGGGATCTGGATTAGCTGCCCAAATCATTGAGTTAAGTAGATGAACCTTTGTGGGTTGCTCATGCTAATGTCGTATTTGATATATGTACTACAAATGTAGAAGGGGTTAGCAGTACTTCCTACCACTAAGGCTGGCCAGCACTTCCTGCTATACAGCACTTTTCTCGCTCACTTGTTACTTTGAAACTTTTCCTGTTTGGACTAAATTTCCCCCCCACTATTTTCTACTGCCAGGCTGCTTTATGTTTGTGTTCGATCAAAAGCTTCACCAAAAATGGCCAATCTGTTCCTAAGGCTGTGAGTAGGAGAAAGCAGTTTGTTTTGTCCTTATTCCAGAACTGGAAACCCTTCTGCTGAAGTGCCTTCTTGCCTTCATATTTTGGATTAGGACTTAAAATAGAGGTGGGAAGAGATGGAAGGAAAAGGCATGACTTCTGTATTAGCATGTTTAGCACTGTTCCCCTTAGAATCTGCACCAGGTTATAAATATTTGCGAAAAAAAGGCAGTGGGGATATGTATGGTAAAGAGGTCTTTCTTTTGAGCAGCTAAAACGTCTCCTGATTTCTTCCACACCAGGCTTGTATGAGACCCAGAACTGCTGAGTTTTACCAGTTTGAGCAAGCTGCATTCCCTTGGAGCTTTTACTTGGGGTATCAGGCCCTGAATACACCACATCCCACAGACTGACTAAATACAGTCCGACCCGAGTTGTTTCAAGGGATTCTTCCAGTAATTCTTGCTTACAGTTGCTCTCTGCTGGGCAGGGCACAAATGCAGCAGCTGACAGCAAGGAACTGTCTCACCTCTGTGTTAAATCAGCCTACCAACATCCCATCTGCCTCAGACAGGAAAAAGAGCAAGGTCAGGGCAGTAAAACTAGGCCCAAAGTGGTACAGGATAATGAAACTGGTGAGATCAGCACTGGCACAGGGAGAAACAAAGCGGCCATGGAAGGGACCTAGGGGAACAAGGAGATGGGCAGGTAGTAGTGAGGGCTGAGACTGGGCAAAGGCTAAGACGACACAGAGAGTCAGGTGGAGAAGCCAAAGGTGGCCAGGTCCTGCTGAGTAAGCAGGGTAGGTGGGGATGAGATGGTCGAGAAATCAAGGTTGGAACCAGACACCACTAATAAAAAGAAAGAAGCATCAAGTTTGGCAAAAAGAGGGAGGATGCTCTCCTCCAGATCCTGTAATGGACCCCATGATTCCTGAGTCTCACCATTCTCCTGCCCTTGGCAAATACCTGTGAAGTCACTGGTAAAGCAGTAGTTTCCTCTCAGCTGACATCTATAAGCTTTTACAGAGTCATTGAGTTCTATTTGCTATTGATTTGTGAATCACTGGAAATTTGAAAGCATGATCCAGATGAAAATGTTTGCAACTTTCATTGCAGCACAAACTCTTAAGGAATACAGATACTATTTTGCTGGCATTCGGGATTAACGTTACCTTGTGGACATGTAATGGCCTTGTACGTATGCATCACAATGAAGTCTTGTGTGAACTTGTCTTCTCTTTCCTTGCTGCATCCAGCTAAGAGGACAGACAGTGATCTGGAAATAAGTGGAGTTGCAGCCGATGTGAACAGAATTTGTGCTTTTCACATATACAGAAATCTGGTACCATTTATCTCAAACGGGGCACTCCACTTTTAGTTGCTATCTTTAGTCCCTGTGCTCCACATCGTAAGTGTAGTTAGTAACTCTTCATCTGATAGCAGTGGTGTGAAGATGAATTAACCAAACTGCGTGGAGCACTTGGCTGTATAGGGGGAGGTCAGACGTCTGACCTGGGGTTTAGAAAGAAGATGGATCTGAACTCCAGTCAGAGGTGTACAACAAAAGGATAAGAGGCGATGGTTCTAAACTGCAGAAGGAAAAATTCTGACTGGATATAAAGAAAAGGAAAAAAAAACAAAAACACATCAAGAGAGATTACCACTGAAACAGGCTCTCCCAGAAGCTCTATCTTTAGCAGTTTTCAAAATTGGACTGAACAAATCTAACGTTGAAGTTGGCCCTGCTCTGAGAGGGTTGGACTAGATGACCTCCAAAGGCTCCTTCCAAAGTAAGTGATCTCCTGGACTGCATTAGGAATACAGAGAAAGTACAGATCTGCAAGGTCTACTAACAGTCACCAACTATCTTCAAAAGCTCCTCGGGTTCTAAAATCTGTGATGGACATAGAACAACAAAATCTGCTCAGGAGCAACGAGATTTTAAAATCTGATATGATGAAAGAATTCAGGAATCCTGCTTTGTGGAGGGAAACATTACCACCAGTATGAAATTGGTGGCCTGGAAAGGGTTGTGAGGTCTTTTACTAACAGTGCTGGCAGCTCCTAGAAGCCAGCGTTAACCAAAGAGCCTGCAGCATGCAGATGAACAGTGGCAGGTTGCCTAAACTCAAAAGCCACTTGAAATTGTAGCAGCAGCTTTCCTCAAGCTGCTTTTAGCAATGGCTCTACTCTTTGTCTAGTCATTAAGTCTCTTCATATGTTGTTTTGCATAGCTGTACAGTAAAGAAAAGCATAACTCAGAGGCAATAGTAATCCCTATCTCCCCTCCCAAACATGTTGCAAGCTGTAATGGCTTGAAAAGCTCTTTAAGAAACTGCTAAAATGTTGCAAGTTCTGAAATCTCAACTTTGATTTGAAAGCTAAACACGGCCCAGAAATTGCCTTGCTAGAGCTTTTTGCTCCCTAGCAGCTATGATGGTCTCAGAATTCAACAGACAAAATATTGGGAGGGAAGAACATGCGGGAGCTGAAAATATTGCTCACGCTGACACTCTTATGAACAAAACTTGTTTGGAAAATAATTTCTGCTTGGTCCCTGCTTCAGCATCCAAGCAACCTCTGGAAAGAAGCTTCCAAGACAAATCCTTATCACCAGCAGTAGGCTTAATCGTACATTGTCAAGAGGACATAATATTTCCCCCAGGACAAGACTTATTTAGTCCTGCACTTATATGTGTCAACAAAAGTGGTCTCCAGACAATTCATTTCTTTTCCTCTCCCTGGGAGAATTACAGAAATATCAGAGGTGAAAAGATGACAGGCGTAGCAGGAGAGCAATAAGAACAAAGATTTTGCCGACCTTCAAACTGTTTTTTGTTTAACTGGCTGGGCAGTAAAAGCCAACCCTCTGGCTACCAAAGGCTGGCAGAAGTGAAGTTTGCTCCGCTGAACTCATCCCTCCTCCGGCAGTGCAGCAGCCCTGGAAGCCGGGAGGGCACCTCCTGCCTTTGGAGCAGCACCCTGCCTTGTCCCACGGGTGGGTTCCCCCCCCCCATTGCTATTTCATCTCAACTGTGTCAAGACCTCTGCCCCTCAGCTGGTACAAGTTGATGTAGGTGGTGCGTAGGAGTATAAATGCAAGCAAAACACTCATTAAAAAGCAATTAAAATTGCTTGATGCGGCACTCTTTTCCAGCCTTGGCTACAGCTGTGGGTCTATTTGCAAACGCACTGTTACTGCTGGAAAAGAGGAGTGTAAAGGGGTGAGTGTCTAAATCCAGTCGGAGATTTACCTGGGGGGTTGGAAGCGGAGAATTAAGGTGACTTCAGGCCACCTCCTTTTAGCTCTGGTTTCCAGTTTCCCTCTTGCAGTTCCAGTCCTTGCAGGTAACACCTTTCCAGGGCGGGCATAGCTTATTTTGAGCATCGTGTTGCTGCAGGCCTGATGCAGCTGCCTGGCGGCTGGCCCAGGTGTGCCGGGCTGGCAGGTTTTTGGGTGGCAGAGAGCTGAGGCATCATCGGGCGGCAGCAAGGGAGCGAGTGCTGCTCCCTGCCTGCAGGTCTGGACCTGAAACTCCATCATCGTGTGACGAGACCGCAGCCCTGATGGTCCTCCTGCATCCCTGCCACCCGTGTCAGAGCTGCCTCTGCTCCTGCTCTTCTGTAGACCATTTTAGATTAAAAACCTTGACTCACCACAGCTAGCGTGCCAGCAAGGTGCAAGAATCATGCCGGCCGGTGTCTTTGCTGAGTTTGCTTTTAATTATTTGTTTTAGAGGCAGCATTCAGCAAAGGCAGGAAGAGAGGCTTTCTGCGAGGGTGACCTGAGGGTGGCAGCAGCTGCTCACAGGTCCCTCGGCCCGGGCTGAGCAGTGCCCGAGTACCGGGGAGGCTGCAGAGCCCTTCCCGGGAGAGCAGGGACCACCGAGCTACAGGGTGGTGGTCCAAGGGAGCCCTCGAAGGTGAGGGTGACACGGGATGGCTATCATGCACCATCGCCTGTGACCAGGAAGGAGACTTTGCTACAAAGGAGACCTTATGTGAACGTGATGGCTGCTTCCAGGCAGAAGTCAGGCACGATCTCTCTGTTTCTGCGTTGAAAACAGTGAGGTACACATCGATCTGGTGACCAGCTCTGTCGTGAGGGAGTTATGATGGGATTATGCCTTCCAGCAAAGAAAGGGCAAGATGTGCAGGTTTATAACTGACGTGAAAGACCACAGTTTGTAAATCAAAGCTGCAGCCAGCACCCGACTGTGGGTGTCTGGCAGCCCAAGGAATGGAGTGCAGGCACTACAGGTTATGGCAGCCAAGGGATGTGGGTACTGAAATGCTGTCCTGGTGCTGCTATAGGCACCTAAAAACCCGGAGTCCTAAGACCACTCTGCAGCTGCAGGCTGAGCTGCAAAATGCCTAAACGCGCTAAACACCTACCCGAACCACTAACTCCCCGTGGGTAATCTCAGCTCAGGGTTTTGTTGCCAAAGACTTGCCACCATGATTAAAAGGCTGGGAGTGCCCTTATGTTTTTCTCCTGATGCTGTACATGTCTGTGGGCCCCAGTTGAGGTACCCAGCTCTCCCCAGGTGTTGCGGAGTGTGCCTGTGCGTCTAGCTCAGGGCTATGGTTTCTGAACACAGGGGGGAGGCACCGGAAGGCTTGGTGTCATAGCGCTGAGTTTCAGAGCACCTGTGTCTCTGCAAATCTGGCTGATGCTGGCATCCTTCTCCAAGGCTTGCTTACAAGCCAAGAGGGAAAAGCAGAAATGACTGCATAGAACAGCTCTATTCTTTTAATTTCCAGGGCCAGCAGAAGACAGTAGGATCTTGTAAGTAACTTAAGGCAGCCTGAGGGCTTCTCTAAATTACAATGCCTGGTAATAGTTCGAAGAGGTTGCTCCATCACAATCCATTATAACCTTCAGACATGCCCTCAGTGGTGGTTAAGACCATGGAAGGTCCCAACTCTGTCCATTACCAAATTTAGCCACTTCGCATCACTGTATCGGGATCCGGGATCTTGGCATTTTGTTGGGAGGGCCAGAGTCCCATGGGACAGAATTAATTCTTACTGCATTACAATTAGGCAATAAAATCTTGAGACCACACACAAAATTTCTTTCAGGCTACACTTCTCCTGAAATCCTTGAGTAAGAATTGAGTAGGAGAGGAACAATGCTTCAAGTTTGGCCCTTTGCTTTTTTTCTGAATCATGAATATACTCACAGCCAGTTCAAGCAAGTCTGGCATTCTCCAGCTCCCCTTCCCTCGTGCCTGTGAGCCATTGTACCTTAGGAGTGCTCAGCTGCAGACAGAACAGAGTGTAAGATACAGAGGGCTGAGCTGCAAAGGAAGGTTTCTGAAAGCCTTGCTCATTTTCTCTCTTCAGATATGACAGCTCTATCATCTGGGTGCTCCCTGTGTGAATAGTACACATCCCACCAAGATATATCTATTGCAGCATCCAAGCCAAACCCCGATGGGTTGATTCCAGTGTGGTGACATCTGAAGCGCATTCCTAGCAACCAAGAAAGTACCACCTGAGAAAGGCCATGGGGAAAAATTTGGTAAGATGCAGGGAAACTTTTGCTTGCATCACTGATAATTGTCTATCAAAATGTGTGCCACTTCCATTTCATTCTGCAATACACCAGGCAGGTAACTTCAGCCTACCAGAAATCCTTTGTAGACGTTTATTATTCGTGAAAGCTACTTGCTGCTCTGCTTTGCCCAGACCCAGGAGGACATTCTGAGCCTCCTGGTGATGAAACTGATGAGAGCTCGTGTTTGAACGAGTACAGCTTTTAAACAGTCTCTGCCAAAGGGGCTGATGCACAGACAGGTTTAATGACAAGTTAAAATTAATTACCCAATGTACAGCCTGTGGCTGCTACCAGCTGTTGTCAGCAGCAGGTCCTGTTTTGGGGTGGTTGCGCTGTCATCTGGAATGAAACAAAGTCCTTCTGAACCTGAGCTCTGAAGCTGGCCTGGAGACTCCCTGCAAGGAGTCTGCAAGTGGGAGCCGGTTACTCCCTGGACGGCATCTCGGCAGATTCTATCCTGTGGGAGATGTGGAGGATAGAGAAGGAATCATTAGAGGGGATGCTCCAACCCACAGTGCGGTCATCTGCTGAGACCTACTGCCCTATGAACACCCCAGCCGGTGGCTTGCCTGCAGTCACAACCTGGCTTCACCACTTCTCGCGCCTGCAAAAGGTGATGCCTTCCAGACCACAGTCCCCACTGCGTTTTGAACTCAGTGGGAGGTTTGGCTGTTCAGATGCTCAATCTGGCTGGAAGGCCCTGTAGAAGTAGCTCTGCCTTTCCTGGACACGAGATGCTGCCATACATTGTACCACAGCATGCCAACTCCACCTGAAATGCCTGCCAGGTTCTGGCAGGAGCTGTCTCTGGAGACACTACAGGCTTCCGCCAAGCCCTGCAGGACACCCACAATGGGAACCCTTTCTCTCCAAGCAGTAGTCTGCACCTCTTGGAAGAAGATGCACACTGCATTACTCCACCGTGGTCATGGGACATGTACAGGCAAATAGGTCAGAAACCAAAAATCCAGGAGGTGGGAAGGAGGGTGAGAAGTTACAGTGACCAGATGTTCCTCTTAGCTTGGAAATGGGTTGCTGGGAATAATGCAGTCTCAGTGCTGAGCTCCTTTGACACTCCCTGTTTCCTCCCCTGGCCCTGGGAGCACCTCTCCTGCTTGTGGCCACGGCCAGCGAGAGGCTGCAGCCGGGTCAGGGCATAGGGACTCACGCCAGCCCCTGGGCATGGCGGGGTGGAAGGGTAATGGCTTTCAACCGGGCAATATTCAAAGTCATTCCTTGCCCCTCCTCCATCTCCCCACATGATTTGCAAAGCCAGGAAACATATGGCCCTTTGTTCTTACAGCGTCTGATTTAGAGAATTCGGTACGTGATTTGCAACAAACAGCAGTTGTGCCGGTGAGACGTGCTGATAAGAAGCTCTGATCTTTGCACTGCCTTGGAGAGAAGGCAGCTGTCTTCTGTCCTCCAGCCCAGCTCCTGAGTGCTGTCCTGGTCACCACAGCCATGGCTGAGGACCAGGAGGCTGTGTGGGGATGCTGCCAGCAAGACCCCAGCCCAGGTGTGGTGGCTTATTTGCTCCTGCTTTCTGACACCCCCTTGGGACCTGCAGGAGCCCACCTAAGTGCCTTCCCACCACCACCACGAGATTCCCACCTAACACTGCTGTGAGTGGTCGGGCTTGAGGAGGATTAACTTTCAGCGATGGTTTGGCAGGCCATCGCCAGTAAAGGGTCTCTCTGTCCTTTTTAGGAGGGGAATCATTCATTTGTGGTGCTAGAAATGTGTGTGAGAGGAGGAGTGCAGAGAAGACGGCACTGTGATTACTGACTTGATGTGCTGCTCAGAGGAGGAAAGTCTGGTGACGAACCATCCCCAACGTCATAAGTAGGTATGGCACTGCTACCCGGAAGGAGGAGCGCCAACATTTCCCAGATCACTTTGTCATCCCTCTCAATACCAGAGAAGTTCAGTGATAACAAAATGCACTTTATTATGTTAAAATGAAGAACTGAAAAAAATAATTTCTGGAGTTAAAAAAAAATATATTTGCAAGCACTAGAACAGAAACATGCATTTATAATCGCTGGTAACATTGGTGTGGACTCCTGAGGTGCCCCTCTGTGCACTCTGGGCTAACAGAACTAATCTGTAGCTGTTAAGGTTGTCCCAGTCCATCGAGTGCACCCTCATACTCCAGTATGTGAAGCCAGGCAGGCGTCTTAATCACAAATGGTCTGCCTTTGCGTATATCCTTATTTCCTGGAAATCCACTGGTTAAAAACACACTCTTCAGACTTCTTGGTAATGTAGAGTGTTGCAAATGAATTAATTATGATATAAATTTCTTCTCCTTGTGTTAATTAATTTCAGCAAAGAACGTGTAAGTTGACCTCCCGTAGCTGGTGAAGCAGAGCAGGTGGATACGCATTTCAGTGTACAGCAGTTACTGGAGGTAAATTAATTGCATTGATTGCAGAGTCTCCTGGATTGTCTCAAGTGGAAATGCTGGAGCCAGCTACTTTTCTCCTCACGCTTCAGGACGGCTGAGATGCCTCTCTCTTGCCAGCTTTGCTTAGCTAAGATTTTTCTAGTAAAAGGTGCATCTTAATAACACAAGGTTACAGACATACTGGAGTAACACCTGAATAACCTGTCAATGCCAAGTCAGGCGGCAAGATTTAATGCAATATTGCTGATAGTGGTTTTAAGGGTGGGATGCCACATTGTACTTGCTAGTAGATCTGGGAAGCTTCAGTGCTGAAGGCTCCAGTGCTGTCGTAATGTGGGGTCTGGAGGCTGCTCTTGCACAGATAATGTATGTCAGGGTGTCAAAAACTCATGAAAGTTGTGAATTTCCCTGCATCCTGGATGGGAACACCTTGGGTTGTTTACCAGCACTTTGCACTGTACAAACTCAGTGACATCAGTTCCATGTTTTAGGTGCCTTCCAGAAAAGCATTATTTCATGCTCTGAAATTCCTTGTTATTTGCTGTAGTGGACACATTTGGAGCCAAGGTCTGACCGGGTGGCTTCATCAGCCTTTCGGGAGAACGGAAGACTTGCTGATTGTAACTACATATTTTGGCATTGGACCTTCTCTTCCTGTGAGCTGTGACTAGCCTGTCTGTTGGTCATGCCACGTCTGTCCAGCCACTGATGGCATCTCAGAGAGAGCACTGAGGTAGGTAATGTTTCCTTTAAAGACTTCTGAGCTCATGAGAATGAGATCGTACATTCCCATGTGGTTGAGTTATGCTCTTGCAAGTCCCGGCTAGAAGTGTTAGCAAAACAACCTTTGGTTGCTAGGAGGTGCTGTATGGGGATTCATTAATCAGGGTGGTAGCGCCTTCTGTTTGCTATCATTACTGATATAAAAGAGAGGTTTCCAAAGCTGAAAGTTGTGATGGACTCTTGTTGGGCCCAGAGCTTTACGTATAGAAACACACACTAAGACAGTTGTGGCAAATGTTAGTCATTACAAAATACAGCACAGAAAAAAAAATAAATCTAAACTGTGAGGCCCACAAGAGGTACTTGGGCTCTATCTGCTTGTCAAAGCTGTTTCTCCGTCTGTGTTGT
Organism: Stercorarius parasiticus; assembly: GCA_013396915.1. Taxonomy (NCBI): domain Eukaryota; kingdom Metazoa; phylum Chordata; class Aves; order Charadriiformes; family Stercorariidae; genus Stercorarius; species Stercorarius parasiticus. The sequence continues at coordinate 371,532 of VWZL01001691.1, forward strand.
TACAGGCAGCAGTGACACAGAAACAGCTAAGAGTCTGCTAGTACGAAAGAAATTCTTCTTCCACTAAATGGGGAAAAGAGGCTGATATATAGGTCAAAGATTTTTGGTCCGGTTTTGAAGCAATATGCTAAACTTTCTTAATGCACAAGAGATTTGGCTTGTCCCTTGCAAGAGCAGAGAATGCTACCGCAGGTTGCAGCTGCTTTACTGTTAGCTGGTCGAGCTGCCCAGATGATCCCTTTCTGATGTACGTCACAGAATCACAGAATGGCAGGGGTTGGAAAAGACCTTTGGAGATCATCTAGTCCAACCCCCCTGTCAAAGCAGGTTCACCTGGAGCAGGCTGGGCAGGAACGCATCCAGGCGGGTTTTGAATATCTCCAGAGATGGAGACTGCCCAACCTCTCTGAGCAGTGCTCCATCACCCTCAAATTAAAGAAATTTTTACTCATATTCAGATGGAACTTCTGTGTTCTGGTTTGTCCCCATTGGCCCTTGTCCTGTGGCTGGGCACCACTGCAAAGAGTCTGGCCCCATCCTCTTGACACCTGCCCTTTAGATATTACTAAGCTATTTATAAGATTTTTATAAGACATTTGTATGTCCATCAATATGGCTTAAATTAAGCAGAATAGATGGGGAAGTAGATGGGATAAGTCAGCAGGCGAAACAGAAAAGCCATGAGGAGAGCAGCAAAACCTAATAAAGCTTGGAGCAGTGTCTTCAACTAGATGATGAAGTGTGCCCAAAGCCCCAGCCTGTAGTAGACACAATGCGGTTCCTGACTACACTCACACACATGGGATTGAATCCACACGGCTTTTAAATACTTTTAGACATTAAACTCGTTGGACAAGTGAGCTTGCTGCTATTTGGCTCCGAGCATCCGTTCCCTGGGAGGTAACTAGCCAAACAAAAATATTTAGCTTTCCCTCAGTGGAAGTCAGGTGTTTCCTCGGCTCTTTGAGAAGCGTGTAAGTGGAAGACAGGCACAGTGTTTCTGTTCCCAAAAGCCATTAGCTTGGTGACGCCGTGTAGCGAACTTCAAGACAACTGGCCTCAGGGGTCACGTATTCAATATGCCTGAAGCAGGGATGGGTGCCCTAATTCTACATCCCATGGGGCTAACGTTCCTGGAGATTGATCCGCATTAGGAGCTGTGTAAGGCTGGGATTCAAGCCCCCACCAGCAGGGTCTGGTGCCTGAACTGTTTGGTGGGTGCCATCACAGCAGCATGTCCAGCACTCGTGGGGGGGGTGTCAGGAAGGGAGAAGGCTGGATCCAAAAACGAGCACGTGAGCTCTTCTGGTGCAGTGTAGGGGGAACGCAGAGGACTAACCTCATAGAGCAATCTACAAGTCACACCTAACCCCCTTGTGTACCTGAGAGTTATTTCTGGAATTTTTGTCTGTCTTTTAGCCCTGAAAAGAGGGACCTGCATAGAAGGTAAGGCATCCTTTTGCATAGTAGTAGATCCTTACACTGCTCACCCATAAAGGAGCTGCTTATCCATAAGGGAGCTCCTCGTCCTGAAGGAATTAATCTCTGAGGCTTCCTCTTCTCAGGAGTGTGCCTGAGCTCCTAGCTTATAGAAGAACTGCAGGTGATAGGAAGCAACTTCTTGCCAAAACTGACACACTGGGCTGATAACATTCGTGGCAACGGTCTGGTATATAAAAGCAGGAATATAGTCTCGCAGTTAAAAGGTTCAGTTTGGAGGATCAGGCTCGAGCTTCAGCCCTGGGCTTGGTGTTGGTTCCGTGGGGGTATGTTGCAGCAGCAGCAGCCCATGGAGCGTATGGTTCCGGGTCCCTTCCAGGGGAAGAGAGGAGTAAATACTACTTTCCCATTTCCTGCATGAGTGCTCTATCCACACGGCTGCTATGAAAAACTTGTTGAAATCCATCCTGTAGATATTTTGGGATGGAAATGGCTGCTGTTTGGAGTGGTGTTTTTTTGTTTGATTGTCTTTTGCTAAATGGGTGTTGCTCAATACTTTAGCTATATGCTGGGAATCTCTCAGGGACCAGGCTGTCACGACAGTGAGCAGCTTGTGAATCTCAGCAGAAGAGTTATGATAATCTTGGTCACAGCAGTAGCATCTGAGGGCGTGCACAGTGCAGAATTTTAAGCATCTGAAAACATCGTTTGGCAAAATCCTGTATGCCTGTGTCCTCTCAGGTGTGCTGCTGGGCTAGGTGGGGGTCGGTAGCTTGTTTTGTTAGTGTTAGTCCCCCAAATTCCCCTTGCATTGCACTTCAAGAACTCATGCATGCATTTTTGCTCCTTGTGTCCCTTTCATGAGTGCCAGACATGAGGGCTGATACAGTCACTGCCTTTTCTGTACTCACAGTAACATACAGGCTCCTACACAAGCGCTAGAAGTGGTTATAGTCACTGCCTTCTCCTATACGGTGCACGTTTCCTTGCTCACTTCAGCACAGAAGACCCCCTGCTCACAGCTGAGAGGGGGGAAGGCTGAACAAAAAGGGTGACAAAACTGTCTCCTCGGGCGATAGGATGTTTCCTCCTGGGGTTCGAGCCTGGGGCACTGCAGCATCGTTGTCCCAGTGCTGCCTTCCCTGCTCTGCGTCACTGGAGTATCAAAGCATTGCTCATGTTGTAAGCTGTTTTGCAGCCTGCAGCGACAACTATCTGCTATTTACGATGAACAGGATTAGTGAAATACTGCGAGATAGCAGCCAATGGACTTGCTGTGCAGGCAGTGGAGCTACGGTAACTCAGGCTGTGGAGTTTCCCGTCCGCTTCCAGAAAAGGAAGGTTACGCTGCTGCAGCAATAACACATTGTCCCACTGGTGCTGGCACCTCTCTTTGGACAATGTAGCTTCTAGCAAAAAGTTTGCAGAAAAGAGTTGTTACCATGCAAGCCTGTATTTCATACCTATGATTACGTACATCTATTGCTAGCAAGGCTTTATTGTCTCAGGCCCACCCCTGTTAATAGATAAAGCAACAATCAGGTGGCAGGCCAGCACCTGTGGCACAGCTCTGGGGTTTGCAGAACCCCTACTGCTGATGATTTCTGTTAATTACTCTTAACAGTGGCTTTTAATGCAGCCAGGTGCAAACTGGTTTTTACTTTGTGTCTCTCGGGTGAGGGATCATGGCCCTGATCCTGCAAGTTGTTTAAGTTCCCGCTCCTGGAATCAGTGGGGAAAAGATGTCTAAATATTTTTCAGAACGTGGGACCTATGGGCCTGTTAATCCTACTGCAATTCAAATGCGTGGAAGGATCCCTATAAATACTTCATTGCCTCAGGGAGAAACTGTGATGTGGCTGCAATACTATGCACAAATATGCCTTCAGAAGGATAACCACATTGCAGCGGCAATGGAGAAACCCTGCTCCCAACCCATCGGTACTTATAGCTAACCGATGCAGCAAGACAAAGTACAGTTAACGTTTTAGAAATAGGCTTTGCACCAATGGAAGTTTTCAGTTTTCAATGTGTTTTTCAAATGAAGCAGGAATGACATGCCTATCTGCCCTCAGATTTTCCTCATTAGCATTAATCAATCACACTTGACTCGCTTACAGATGAATTTGATTAGGATCATGTATACTCTTAGGAACCAGAAATAATGAATCATGACTTGAGCGTACGTGCTGTTGTAGCCAACATTGCTCCTTTGGTATCTACCGCAGCAGTGATCTGACAGAAAACTCCTGGGACTGGGATCCAAACCGTTGGCAGCAGGAGATGGTAAATGGCACACATGAAATAAAGAAAGCAAGACCACACAAAACGTAAAAGCTATAAAGCACACAGTTATTAAAATGACTACACAATTGGTTGAAATTCTTTATTTTCTGACGTAGAAAGAGCTATAATGGAAAACTTAACTATGTCTACATGCACACACAAATAGTTTTGCGTATGTTCCAACCTGCAGCCCACGACGTGTAGCTCTTAGATTTGTGACCTCACTTTACACTTCTTGTTTTGTAATGCCAACAGATTCTTCTGTTCATCATCTCTTAGCACTGAAGAAAAGAGATGTCTTAAAAATAAAAAAAAAAAGCATTTGAGCTGTGTTTCCCCCTGCACGTTGGAGCAGTGTAGCTCTGTGTGCAAATCCCGTTTTATGCACTCACGGCTGCACATGTGAATTCATGCAAAGCCCATGTGCACAAGCACCCGTTGAGAAGCCGGCAGGGGATGCGGCATTGCACTGCCTGTAAGAATGTTTGTTAATGGAAAGAAAAACAGAGGAGAGAAAAGTGTTTCTGTTTTGACAGCTTATTGATATCCCACATAAATTATTCTGACCTTCTGTCATCCTCCTTTGTTTCTTTCTTTTATATTTAGTTTTATTGTGTGGTGATCCTTATTCATACTCATCTCACCAGCGAGGTCCATGAAGACTGTCTGTGTGACAAAAGGATCCAAGACCATTATCTGTTATCCCTATTATCATGACAACTGCCTGGGCCTTTGACAGATCTGAAATCTACTGAATCGTTTACCTAAGTGCCAGAAAATGCCTGTAAGAGGAGAAGCAGACTTATGAAAAGGGAATAATACATAAAGAAACATCTGCATTGAGATCATTTGTCATTTTTGGAAAGGTCTTGGAGAACAATACATACACTTGGTATAGCATCATGCTCATGACAGTGCGGGTCTTTTATTCTACTGGCAGGCCTTATCTGGACCTCAGTAGTGCGTTAGACTGCACGAACGTGTCTTGAGGTTTTTATCATGTTTTTAAGATCCCCGCTGTGTGCACTGGCCGCAGAGCCCTCCCTGGCCCTGCCCAGTTCTGGCCCTGGGTCAGGAGGCTCTGCATTTAAAACCCAGGTGGCACAGCTGGCAGGGATTACCCAGGTTGGAGCAGGTGCCTTTTCCATCAGCTGTTGGCTTCTTTTCTTCTGCCACCTCTCCTGATAGCCAGGCGGGCCCCTGGGGCTCCCTGTGCTTTCCAGTCTCCAATGCCATCACTGCAGACCTGGCTGGGGGGTGACCTTGCACCAAGTCCCCCCGTCACAGGCACGTCCTCTGCCCTCACATCCTCCAAAGCACATTTTAAGAACCACCTCTTCAGGAACAAATACGTCAATATATGCAACGACCAGAGAAGGTAGCTGTGCTGCTAAGGAGCAGAGGATGCCCTGGAAGCCGGTGTCAGTAAAAGATTTCCACATTAATTCAGTTCCCTGCAGGGACTGGCAGTTACCTTGAATTCTCTCCCATTGCTGCGATAACAGCACGAGATAAATGTTCCTGGCGTTGCACAACTTCTCGCAAGATCAAATGCGCGGCCGGGGAGTCACCTTGGAAGGGAACTGGTGAGGCAGCATCTGAACTGGCCGGTGGGTGCGGGCCGATGTTGCAACTCCCGAGCTTCCTCTGCTTGTGGGTTTATGAGACACCAAGAGCTGCTGCGGGAGTAGCTCGTCGGCAAACGTTGAGCTATCAGGGGAATACACAAAGAAAGGAAAGTTTGAAAAGCAGAAACGTATTTCGTACAAGGTTTTTATGGACTTCTTCAAGTGCAGGTGTGCCAAAATGTTTCCACTGGAAACTTTATATAAAATGATTAATGTAAAGGAGTTCTGCAATCCTGGCATCTCTCTCCCCTCTCCTGATAGCCGCTGTGACTCGTGACAGCTCTGTTCTGCATACTGAAAGCGTCAACAGCTGGAAATTATCATTTGTTAGTCTTTATGTAGCTTGTTTCAGACTCCACTGGTAATGAGGGCTCTTGCCCTTTTACCTTCAGGACGGCTTGGAATTCCTCTTTTAGGGCCAGAAATCACTTGAGCACCAAATCTATAACAAGCAGGAAAAAAAAAAAGAGCAGGATTTTGTACAGTATTCAGACACATTCTGGGCATTCCTCAAATTCCTTTAAAGGACAGTCAGAGGGACAGATGTGTCATTGCAGCTCTGGGCTCTCTTTCACCACCGCTCTGCTATTGTGTGATGCTATTCTTAAAAACTCCCCCTTGTTTTTTGCTCTTCCTTGCTTTTCTAAAGATTCTACCTGAGAGTTTTCAGATGTCTCTTGGACCTATGGTTACTTTTTAACCTCAAGGCTCTCTAATGAAATCCCGTCCCTTTCTTGCAGGGCTGGGCTGCTGCGTACGGGTCTGACCATCCTTGGCAGCATATGGCGGTTACTGAGCCATGGTCTGCTGTTTCGGTGGTACCAGCTGGCCATGCAGTGGAAGGCAGCTTTCTCCAAAGGGACTGGAGATCTGCAAGTTTGGAAACACAATGTCTCCCTGGGCTCCCGATAAGATGGATTCTGGGGCATTTATTTTGATTAATCCTTGTCAAGCTGTACAGGACAGAGTGGTGTCCTGGTGGCTAATTGCTTTCTCAGGAAGGTGGGAGGAGGATATATTTTTTCTTTTTCCCTGGCTCACATGAACGATTTCCATGAAAAGGCTGGGATGAATTGAATCCATACATAGTAACCAGAGAGACTGCAGTGATGGTGTCAAGTCCCACTCTGCCAGCATTCCTTGTATGTCAGAGGAGTTCTTGGAATAAACAGGGTCAAACAGAAAAAAGCTGTCAGCTGCTGTCAATGACGGCCATCAAGGTGGCCTTTCCTTCTCCGTGTTCCTCAGAGTATCGGTGTTCGCTCCCCTTCCCCATGCCCATGTCTGTACCCTCAAACAGCGTAGCATCCTGAGGTTCTTGTCCCCCAGATGTTTAGGCCCAGGACCCATCGTGGCTCATACCTGTCTCTGCATGGGATCTCCTTTCAGAGGAGAGAGGATGCACATTTGTGGCTTGTCCTCAGGACATGACCAGCGTGCCCACCCTGCCCGGGGGACAGCAGTGAGGTGGCACTGCCTGCAGGGATCCCGTTGTCACCAGGAGCCCCCCTTGCCAAGCAGTTCTTATTCAGCCCTTTTTCCTACTGATGTCAAGGATGCCTGTGTAAGGAGCAAACGAATCTGCCACAGGAATCTCCTGTGTTGGGATTACATGTGCTATTAATAAAAACGGCCTTCGACTTCTAAATTGAGGCACTTAGAACCCACAATGAATGCATTCTTCATTAATGAAAAAAACCATGAGCTTTTTTGTTGAAATTTAAATAGACCCATGAACTTTTGTATCATGCGTGCTATTTTAAAACTGTAAATCTATTCCACTTTTTCCATTGTGGTTGTTTTCATATTTCGTTATGTTCTAACATAGGCAAGTCTTTGGTATTTTAATATAAAGGATTTTACATTTCCAGGCACAGGTTTTCATGCCCAGCTCAATAGGCTTGATAAGAACCTACGTTTCAGACGCTGTTTTTTCTATGATACAATATTAAAAAACGGAATCAAAGAAAGTATTAAGGCACCAAGACGTCAAGAAATTATTGCTTACTTCTGGAAATTCAGATTAAGATGCTAAACATTTTTAAAAAATGAAAAAAATGAGAGAACATAAATATGGGCAAGTTAATTCTTTTCTGTGATTTCTGTTTTTGAGAAGACCAACAGACTGTCTAAGGCCAAATGTTGTGTTATGTCATAGATTATGAACATGGCCTGAAACTGGATGACAAATTCTATAGGCAAAGTAAAGGCATACCAAAAGCCGCAAAGCTATTTAGAATTCTGTCAGGAAATGTACTCGACTGTGCTCCAAAGAAAACCTCTTTTCTTTTCCATAATTTATCTACAGTTTCCACTCTTCCATACTTTTCTCTGTGCTGTCCCTTATGCTTAGAAGATCTCTGTGGACCTCAGGGATATTTCATTTTCTGTCAAAGTCAACATAAAAGTCTTCTTTGATTATTCTGCAAATATTTGATGACTGCTGTGACGCTGATTTGCTCTCGCCATTGCCTTTCCTGTTGACCAGTGCTATCTCTTTGTTTCCTTCTGTTTTCCATGTCTCCAGTTTAATAACAAGGCTGACAGTTGCCTGAGACAAGGGCTATATTTTTGATATATGTTTGTACAGTGCTTGGCACGATGAAGCCCGGTCTCTGACTGTGTATGTCAAATAACAATGATGTTGTTTCCAGTTTGTTCAATCTCCAACTTTTTAACCATCTCAGAAGTGCTCTTTTAAATAGTTAGACACAAATTACTCTTTTAGCAATATTTTCCACATCAGTTATGATTTCTTTTAATAATGCCTGTGCTTTTTCCAATATTCCTCACAGGCACTGTGCTATGTGTGTATCATTTTACTGATTTAAAGCCCAAGACCTAAGGGTATGGAGAACTGCTCCAGCTGCCTGAATAAAACTGCCCAGCACAACCACTGAAACCCAAGGGCTGCTGCTCTGGATGGAGCACCTTGCTAACGAGAGGCAGGACAAGGAGTACAACACGCACCGTCTAATGCCTGGCATATGCCCTCAGTGTCAGCGATAATTTAATCTTTAGCGTTATTCCCTTGGAGTGTTTACCTGCCTCATAATACTTAAGGGATGCCCTTGTCTTAGCATGGGAAATGACATAAGCATCGGAGGTGTCAGACCACTGTCATCGATAAACACCCCTAATTAGTGAAACCCACTATGCGCTGGTTCATCATTGCGTCTGGGCTCTATTATTATAGTCATGTTAATCTCCTTCTGTTTCCTAAGTGGTCCGTCAGGATCTACTTCTGTATTAAGCCAGTCTCTAATCCTTGTACCCAGCTAAACATAACCACAACCTATTTATATATTGGGCTATCCCCAATTAAACTGAAAAATACTATAACCTAGTTCAGCCGTTGGGTAACACTGAGTATTAACGGTGGCTATTTATATCACTAAGACCTTTCAGACTTGCTGTGTTAAATAAAAGCTTGGGCTAAGCTTTGTAATGCTCGCTATCACTCACGGCCACATGGGCTTGAATATGTAATGATGTGGTGATGACCCCAAAATGTTCTGGTCTGGGCTGGCTCAGCTGTGATCTCCTGCAGGTTCCCAGTCTGGGGTGGCAGCTGAAGTCCCTGGCTTGCCTGAGCCCTACAGGAGGCAGCTCCTACAGCAGCCGAGAGTGTTTTGATGGGGTTTTGAACTTGGCAGCTCCTTCCCTCTGCTGCAGCTGGCGAGGTGACAGCAAGCGGGAGGGTCTGTCCAACCTGCCCAGGAATTTCTCCATGTACGTTGGTGTTGGATAAATCGGTTTTCCCCCAGATGCAATAAACACGTTTTGTGCATTTAAACAGGTGGGGTTTGGGAACTTGCTGCTCCGTTTGCGGGGAAGTATACACTCCGCAAGTGCATCATGGAAAGACAATAACTAAAGTAGTGACGCAGACTTTAAATAAACAAAAAGGTTACTACCAGGTTATTTGTGCAGCTCAAATGAAATTAGTAATTAGTATTAGAGACAAGGCATTGCATTTGACTCTCCAAGGCACTATATCTTACTTTCTCACACCTGAGCTTGCCTTTGCTTTGCCACATGATGTGTGGCTGCTGGTCTTCGGCCATGACTATGTTTGTCACTGTCACTGGGTTTTGGTTTTTTAAAAAGGATAAATATATGTGATTGCTACTTCCATTGCTTCTAGACCAAGGCAGGGCTAGGCGGGTGAGTGTCTCCTAGTATTGGTGCTAATCTGGTGAAGGTGGAGCAGCATCTTCAGCAGGGGACTATTCTACATGCAGCTGCCACTGAGGAGCCACTGGCATGGTCTGGAGGAGAAATTAGAGTTGTGAGGCCAAGAGCAGAGTGTTGACACGTACATTCAAGATGTGGAGCAACCCCAGAAATAGCTCACTTCCCACACAGTGTGTGTTAAGAATTTGCTCTTTCACTTCCATGACTTTTTTGTTGCACTTTTCTAAAATTCACGAACTTTTCCCTTCACTGTGAAAAGTATTTTACAGTGTTCTTCAGAAACAGAAAATGAAATAATCTGAAAACCAGCTGCTTGCAAGCCAGGTATGACCTTCACCGAAAGTTACATTTCATGTCTGATACCTCCAGAACTTGACTGTTCCCTGGCTGAGGAAGAAGTAATCTCGTTTCATCTCTCCTCTCATCATGGATAAAAACATTGTTAACACAGGCCGTCTTCACTGCCACATCCTCGCTTTCTCCCAGTTCTACAGACTTTGGGCCTGAAGTTGATCAAATGTGCGGATTCCCTTTTCTGTTGAATGAAGACTGTGCATGTGTGTGCATAGCCCACGCTCCACAGCCCCCAGCATGAACAGAGGAGCCAATACTCACTTCAGGCAGAGCTGCAAGTGTTTTGGAGTCCACCAGTGCTAGGGCACCCATGAGGAAACTTCTGCTTTTTCAGAAAGCTGGAGAAAGGCCTCCCCTGCCTGTAGGCAAAATAAAAATCCATCATGAGGGCCATTATGTTACTGATGGTTGAGGAGTATTTGGAAAGCCGAAGTGATGGAGCTCTTAGGTCTCTCCTAGTTGTTTTGGGTTGAGGAGGCTTGGCTCCTTCATAAAGTCACATTACTGTAAGCAATATGAGACTGAGACACTGGCAGCTAAGGACTTCCAAAGACAGCACTTTCCTGGGATGCCGGCAATATAAAAAGCTGTGAGTGACACTCCACAAATGACATACCATCTTCAAATAAGGGACAGTGCTTCAACCTGCATGATCTCAAGAAGGCTATTCTGCTATTCTGAAAGTAGGACATCTCTCTTTTCTCTGTCTCTCGACCTCTCTTCCTCTCCTCATTTTTTATTTTTTTATTCAGCTAGAAGGTTAACAAGTTAACAAGTTGTATGCAACGTGTACAGATAATACTAATCACGTGGTTAATCAGAAAATAATCCAAAGGTTGAAGGCCTCCTGCAATGTCAGGGCAGACAGCCGGGAGAATGCAGGGTAAACCAAGGCAGTAGATGTGGTCTGTCCTTTGTGTGAAGAGTGAAGCGTCCAGGCACGTGTGTTGTACAGGATTTGCTGAACAAAAAATGTGCAGGTATATGGGGCACAAGGTGTTCATTCCCTGTGGAACATGTGGTCTTTCACTGCTGTTTTCCCTTTATGTAATTTGGACATGGTTTTAAATCTAAATTATGCTTGATTTTGACTTATTTTAAGGGTGATTTCTGATAATATACCAGCGTGAGAGGAGAAGGAGGCATTTCATAAGAGCAGATATTTGAACATGTTCAGGTAAACTGGCAGAGTTTTTCCACGTGATCCCCTAATGAAAGAACGTTTTGTCCCCAAAGGGCGCTGCTCATTTTAGCTTAATCTGTTCCTTAAGCTGGGAGCGAGGGAGAGTGCGGGAGGCAATTCAGCGCTGAAGCCTACCTGAGCTGCTCTGCCGTCCGTTCTGGGGGAGCCCATTTCCCTCCACTGACTCATGGAGCCAGCGCTGCCCTGGTGAATACCCTGCTCATGAAGCAAAGAGCTCCTGGCGGCAGCGTTGTGCTGCCCAGCAGCCCTGATGTAACTGCTCAGTCTCGGGTCATAAGTCAAGCTGGAGTGAGCTCGTAACTAGGAGATCAAAATATTTTCTCTGCCTTTTGCAGTGGGATGTGTCCGTATTGTTCCCCCTCATGCCTCCCTTTGTTTGCTGTGGTATGTTTTATCATCTCAGCTCGTGTTTGTAGGATGTTGGGTCTTACTTCATGGGGCGGCAGGACTGTTCGCAGTCCCTGGGGCCGCGGCTGCAGAGGGCAGACAGTGCGATGCGGCGGAGAGCCTGGCCATGTGGCTGGCTCGCTCACTCTCCTCCACTGGCCCAGCGTCAAGCTACATGGAACTGGGATTTGTAGAGTGTCCACAATCAGATCTAGTTTGTGAGTCACGCTAGAGCTACGGTCCTTGAGCTTGTGACTTTGAATTAGCTTTTTTTCTTTTAGCTTCTAAATCTGACAGCCTGGCTATTGATTAAACTTCCAGCAATGCAGAGGAATTATGAAAACCAGGCCTGTAGCTACTTCCACAGGCTCAAGAAATCAAAGCTTTTTCCTACCAGGTGCTCTAATTTTGTGCTTCAAGGAACAATCCATGTCAGGCACCCAGCATCAGAGCAGTTCACCTGGGAAACGTGCTTGAGCAACTGATGGACGTTCTCTTTTCTAGCCACCCACATCTTTGGATCAGTAACACACTCAGTGTCCTTGCCTTCATGAAAACAAGTCCTCCCTTATCAATGTGGAACTTTACTAGCTTTCAGTGTAGAAAATGCTCAGAAAGCATTAAATAATGTCTTAATTACCATAGAGAAGGAAAAACGTATGCAACAGAGACCTTGCAGTCCACCGCTCCTGAAAAGGATGGTGTTGTCCCACACATTATCACAGAGATGTACATTTTGCAGATGCGTTTTTTGCACTGGAGGATGATGCAGTGAAAGTATTAAAGGTTCTGCTCGCCATCAAAACTGTTGATTTTAGTTATTAATGATGGCTTTTTTATTATGTCCAGCTCCTGTGTTTACTGCCTGCTTTCAAAATGAATAAATTTTATTAAAATGACAGAAAGAAAGCAAAAGACAAACGAGTGGTGGTTGTAGGAGGTCACCCAGCAGCTTGGGCACAGACATATATGTGTGTATGTGTGTGTCCCAGCTAGAGAGCTCGAGGACAGCCTGCTGTAGCTGTGCCACCCCTTTCTGTCTCCTGGAGGAACGTGAGAGCCTTCAGTGCCAAGGAACTGACTTTGCGGAGTACGATTGAAGCTGACAGCATTGCAACTGCTGGTATTTTATTGAGTATGTTCCCTGAAAAACGTGCTGGCTGTGATGTTCCTTTTTTCAGGATGCTGGCTGGAGGTAGCAGGATGTGTCCGTGGTGATACTCACGGTGATAGCACGCACTGCCTTGCAGAAGCAGGGCAGAAAACCCTCAGCCACCACTAGCCACGCTGCCATGTGTCAGAGGTTGGGAAGAAACAGCAGTTGGTGCTCGGTCAGTGTGGATGGCAACAGAAGTCATTCCTTCCCAGGGGTGTCCCAGCAACTGCTGGGAAAAGATTCCTGTTGCCACCCACAATGAACATGGCACGTGTGCTGGTTTCTCCAGTTTGGTAGCCAAGTTGCTTGTGCGTTTGTGCGCCTCCTGTACTACAGCAGGATAGTTTTATTCAGTGTTGCATATGTAATGATTGCATCTTAAACCTTGTTTTACTTATTGCCCATCTGAAAGGCACTGGTAAAAAATAGCCTTTAGGCTGTTAGGGATTTTTTCATTTCATTTGACTGCCTTCAGTCATTGCTTTCAGACAGTGCAGTTTAAAGCTCGTGTCAGAGCAAAGAGACTCATCTCTGTCCTTCTGTTGTCAGTGGGGAGAGAGGCATCTCTCTGTGATTCAGGCAAACCGTGTTAGATGAATCACCCCGGAGCTGCCTGGTTAACCCCGTCTGCTTCCCTCTGGGAACTGAGGCAAGTAGTTTAAATGAGGTGAAGTGAATTCTACCTGCAGGGCCTGGTGCTCAGTCATCCCGTCGTGAGCACAGCACAACAAAGATGAAGAATTGAATCTTCAGAAAGAAAATAAACAACATATCTTCACTTATATGTTCATTTTCACACCTTCCGTTTTGGAAAAGTGGGAAGTACGTGCTGAAAGACATGGGAGTAAAGCCATGTAAATAGAAGAGGTGCCGTTGTTCAATTAAATAGACATTAATTATGCCTGACCATGTAGAGCATCTCGCTCAAAGGTATTTTGTGTGGCTCCAATCCGCTTACAGCCTGACGCTGGAGAGAGCATGTGTTTTGCTGATAAACATGAGCCTGGGAGCCAGAAAATCCAAACAAGGCGGTGAATCACTGAGCAATCGCATGAAGCGTCACTTTACTAGGTGCTGGTGCAGCGAGCGGGCAGCCCAGCGCTGAACCAGGGGCACTGGATGGACGATACTGTAAACGGGGAAAGACAAGAGCTGTTGACTCCCTCCAAGCAGACCATATTTAGCTGTGGTGTTGTTACTGCTAGTCGTCTGTGCAGCTTTACTGAGAGAGCTAGGGAGGGGTGAGATGCCCAGACGCCATACTCCAGCTGTGGCCTGATCTTAGAATCATAGAATCGTCTTGGATGGAAGGGACCTTTAAGATCATTGAGTCGAACCATCTCTTCTGGAAGAAGAGCATAGCTGGTTTAGCCACCATCATGTGTTGCGTGTTTTCACACGTCACCTTTCTCCTGGTGCAGATGTGAATAACAGCCCTGGTGTGACCTTGACTGAAACCAGCCCAACTGAACTCAGCTGTGCCTTGGACAGTCCTCAACCATGTGCCACTACCTTTCCACAAGGAGGGCATCAAGTGGGTGCTGGGGCCCTGAGGGCACCCACAGACCTGCCCACCTCCCCCAGGCTCCCCCACCCTGCCCAGGACCCCCTGTCAGCCCCTGCCCCAGCGATGGTATTCACCCAGCCAGCCGGCGACCCCAAAACACCATTTAATGATGTGAAACCTAGGGGGAATTTTGTAAGCCGAGGTTGGTGGGAGAACTCAGCTCAGCAGTGCTACTGTCCCACCCCAGGCAGGCTTGTCATGTAGATAAATGCAATCAGAACTTCAAAGTCAATCTCTGGCCACCACATGGAATATTTTTGAAGTAAATTTACTTTCATTGGTGGGATTTTGAGGGATTTCTGTGTTTTCCTGTGGGTTGAAGCAGTATAACTCAGCCACCCGAGTATTGGTATTTACTGTTGGTTGCACTCGGTGTAAGAGTCTTGGTCACCATGGTGAAGAATAAATTGCTTTTGGAGCAAAAGATATTTTTCTGGATCTACCTTCAACAGTTCTGAAGATCAGGGGCCCAGATTATCCTGCCGAAGTTTCTAACCTAGGGTTTGCTGATGCAGAAGTCGCCTGTCATTAAATTACCACCAAGACTTTGTGCTATAAAATCCAGTTATTGAAACCTGTGAATCCTGCAGCTGCAAAGGAGCGTGTGGCTCCTGAGCCTGATGGCACTGAGGACTGTGACGTCCTACAAAGATCCCAGATGCAAAAAAATGGTCTGTGCTGGTGCCATTTGTCTGAAAGGTTTTTTAGCTCAGTGTTCAAAGGACATTTATGGCTAGCTCACATCCTACTATTATTAGTATATTATGATTTTTTTTTTTAATTTGCATTGATTCCATTTGAACGGCACATTTATTTATGTCATAGACGACTTAATTCCTTTCCCTGGACAATTATCGACATAATTTGTTAACGTCATTCAGTGCAAGGGTAGGAAATGGCAGTCCTTTTTCTAAGTAACTCTTACTGAAATAATACGTTTTTGCCATTTGCCCTTTACCATTGTTTTTTTTTTTTTCCCCACCGCTGATAGTTGTTTTAGTTTTTTTTCTTTTCAGTTAACTAGACTAAAAAGTAACTTGTATTTTATTATGAACTGAACTGCATTACTTCCTCTGGCTGCTCATTTCTGACTCTCTGCTGAGTATTCGACTGTGTCGGCTTAATGTGTTAATGGGGAAAATACCTTTTGGACACCCATTACAGTCACCAAGGCTCTGCAGTGCACGGGTATGGAGCGCGCCTTCCTTTTGGTACATCAGAATCCAGATTAGCTGCAGGTAATAGACTAATGAGGGGTTCTGTAACGAGGCAGATGGTTAAAGGCAATCCTATTCCCTGAGAGCTCAAATGCCAGCTTTTACTGCTATCTTGTGCACAAGGAGTACAGATCAGGGCTTCTTCCCTACCCTTGTGCTCCATTACCAAAGCATCGTGTTCTGCTTTCAGTGCTCAGTTAAAAAATTGTAAAAATGCTGCTGTGGTGTGGGAGAAAAGAAGGTGTTGGAACAAATTCGGTACCTCTGAAAGCAATTGCTGGGAACAGAATACCAAATCTACTCCTCTGAGGGGAGCAGTGGCCTTTTTTTGAGAGGGGAGCACTTTCAGGTGCTCCTGACTCTGTTTCCATTAAAAAAAAATCCAAGTTTTATTATTCCCTCATTTCTGAGTGTCTTTCTCTGCTCTGTCCCCCACTTAAGACCCTCAGTAGTTCTTCTCAGGCACATAATCCTTCATTTCCCTACCTCATACCTCCCAATTTCAGCGTATTTTATCCCTCTTGCCTTTCTCACTCAGCATGAAACTTCTTGCCCAGTTGTGGCATGTGAAGCAGGAGGGGCAAAGGCAGAGTTGTGGGTATGAGTCGGTGTAAATAAGCTAACAGCCCCATTGCTATGGGACTAATTCATGTTCATCACACATTATTTTATTTTTGCTTTTTGTTCTACATTTGCTCACCGAGCTGTGCTGCAGGAATGGATGGTGACACTGTAGTGGGTACCCCCAGTGTGCCCAGGAGCCACTATCCAGCCCAGCATCATGTCTACACCCACATCCTTTTCTGTCCATAGCTGATGCTCTTGGTGGGGCTGAGAACTGCCAAGGGCCAGCCAGCACTGACGGATGTAAGAAGCAGATCAAAACGTGAAATGCCACAACGGCGTGGAGGAAAGGAAGGCGGTGGACTTCATTCATTGGGAACACAGTCTACGAAGTCAGGTCCTCCAAGGGGAAAAGTGAAGATGTACTCTTCTGCTAAATGCATAGGGAGAAAGTGCACTTGCAGACATTCTGTATTCAATTCCTACAAAAATAAATCTGATTTTTGTTTTTTCCTGCCTTTTTTGAGTCTTTTTCACCCTTCAAGTTGTTTCAGGCCAACTCTGTGCACGACCCTTGTGCCAGAAGGTGATTTAAGCAACTACTTTTGCCTTCATATACATAAATACAAAATGGCTAATTAAGTGTCAGCTAAAAAGCACTGCTGTTTTATACCCAATGGAAAATTTCTGCCTAATTGCTTTGGGCATCACCTGGTCTAATTGTGACTGGCTGGAGACAGATTGCAGAGCTGTTACTCTGCGATGTTTACTTCATCCTGGCTGCAAGCAGCATTCCTGTAAGACATGATTATTGAAGCAGAGAATGGATAAGAGGAGAGAAAAGCAATCACTCTAAATTTTAATATTGCACCAGGTGGTAACATCCAAGCACTTGTGTGTGTTACGACAGCACCCGGCCTTGTGGTTTGTCTCTTCTTGTGCTTGTGTCTCCGACAGTTTGACTTGTTGAAGTATTGACCAGCAAAGAGTGCAAGAGGGCTGAGCAGTCCAGGACTGCATCAGCCTCCATCGGTCTACGGGATTGCACGTGGAAATCCAAGCCTATGGTCAGCCCTACGGAGAAGGGCTCGGTTCATATATTTAATTAATCAACCGGCTGGGGTTTTTTTTTTGTAAATAAGGACCAGGAGGCTGAAAATCCTGCACCCCTCCCCAGCTTTAAAATAAGTAAGGAAAAGTTCTCCCCACAGACAGAGTGACTGAAATTCATGAGTGCTGGTGGCATTCCTTGAGGAACAAGAGCTCTTCATCATGTGGAGGTTGACAAGTAGTTCAGAACAGGGTCTGGAGAGTTAATTGTCCAGT
Source organism: Stercorarius parasiticus (assembly GCA_013396915.1). Lineage (NCBI taxonomy): Eukaryota > Metazoa > Chordata > Aves > Charadriiformes > Stercorariidae > Stercorarius > Stercorarius parasiticus. Next base: position 388,858 of record VWZL01001691.1, read on the forward strand.
TGGAAAGCTCAAATAGGCCCAGAAGAGACAGTACAACACGTGCAAGTTTCCCAACTGCTAGCGCTTCATGCCACGGTTAGGACAACCTTTATGGATGGCTTTATAGAAGAGATATATTGTGCGGTTGCTGGAGAGCTGTGTTTTCTTTGTCTGCCTTCAATTTTATGAAGAGGATATGGAAGATGATGTCTAGCAATTCCTGATCTAACACTAACCATAACTAAACGTAAAGGCTTTTCTGACTTTTTGTTTTATTTCTGCTGTCTGTGCTTTCTGCTACAATGTATGTTAAACATTTGGGTGAGACATCAGAGCCTACAGTTCTTCTGGGATCAATCTGGTCATAAATCTCTCCAGTCCTGTGGTGGACAGGTTTTGCTCTTTTACTTGCAGTGACAAATTACAGACAACTTAAAGAGAGCTAAGTGAAGCCGAGGTGCAGAGCACAGTACTCCAGCCACCCACTTCTCCTTCATGATTCCCAGCATGTTTCAAAAAAACCCGAGCAACATCAGAAGTGGGGCTGAGCATGCCAACAGCAAAAGAGCAAAATGCTCCTTCTTGCAAACCACTGGCCATGCCATAAACCTCCCCCGACAGAGACATTGCTGTATTTTGTGCAGTAAGTATTAACAGCCACTCCGTGCATCCCACACAGAGGGACGTGCTCCTTTGTGCACGTTGAGATTATCACGCGGCAGCAGAGGCTCGCAGCCTGCTGTGTAAGGAATGGGGTGAAGTGGAGATGCAGGACTTGGGGCCAGTTCAGCTGCTGCCAAGCAGGGAATCACAGGTAAAGGAAAATCAGGATGTATTTCTGTCCAGTTCTCCATGGAATAATTTCCAAGTAAATTAGTGAGTGTGTATTATTTTGGGAAATGCTCTTGGCTCTTTAAACTTGAGAATAGGCTCAGGAGGTCCCTGAAAATCCTCATGAAATACACAGGAATGAAATAAAGCCAAAGAGGAAACAAAGCAAGCAGATTTCAATTGAAGAATTTCATAAAGATCTATTTTTTCAGGGGAAAACCAATCAATTTTACAGTGGGAGAATGTGAAATAAGGGCTAGATGGCAATCATAGCAATAGATATTCTTTTCTGCGTGTCACTGCTCCCTTTAATAAAGGTATGTTGTCAGTTAAAGACTTGCTCACCTGTAACTGAGAAGAATGGGCACATGAAAAAATATATTCTTGCCCCTGCTCAGCAGCGAAGTTGTTCAGACTTCCTATGTGCGGGATAAGAATTAGTCACCTGCTGGTTTCAGGGGCTGATAGAGTAACTAGGAGACTGCAAATATAAAGGAAAGCTGTAGGAGCTTGATTTTGAGCTCATCATAGTTAATCCAGAATCTGGATAATTGAAGGCTGACTATAGAGTTTCCATATGCTTTTATATAACTTGTGGTACCCCTACTGAGTAGTTCTGTGAAAGTTTATTACTCTTTATCCATTAATCACGAAGTATTTTGCATATGTTGTTAGAAGTGTCACCTGGTGGCACACGTTACAGGTTTGGATATTTTTTTTCCTTCTGGCAAAATTTCTTCTGCCAAGGAGTTATGAGATTATAAAAATCTAAGGAGCAGACTCTGGGTTTGTACCATGTACACTGTGTATTCAACTTTCCTAATGAACTGTGGATGGAATCAGCACTGTGCTACTCCAACTTTGTGCAGATTTTGTGTGTTCTGATGCATCTTTGCCACCATCCATCTGGAGTAACGCTGAATTTGTAGTCGGATGTTTTTTCAAGCCCCTGTTCGTAAAGGGTTGCAGCAGAAGCGAGAGCTGATTATGCAGTTCAGGAAACTGGGTGCAGTCACTTGGAGGCTGACAGAGAAAAATAGGATTGTATGTCTTAGATTTTAATTTAAAAAAAAAAAAGGAGTAATATTCCCATTTTTAGGATAATTCCAAAATAAAGTCCAGATATTTTATTCTGAAGAAACATTTTGTCCAGCAGGTGGTTAAGTGCATTTTGCAGGCAGAGAACATAATACATTTACAGCATTTTATGCATTAATGAAACTTATGTCATTTTTTAAACAACATTAACTTTAATAACGTTTGAATGAAGAATTGAGTGAGGTGAAACGGCTTGGATTATTTTGGGTTTTTTCCACTTTCCTGTTTTCATCCTGCAAGAACCAAATGTGTTTATTTTACTGGCAATATTAAGACAATCATATGATTTTGAGCAAGTCTTTTGAGATTGTTTGCAAGTTTCTGCTCTTCTGCATGTCTGCTTCCTCCCAGCTGGGGGCTGGCTGTTGTATGGAAAGGCCAACCACGTCACGGAAAAGCCCTGTCTCTGATCAGATGGGCTTAATATAAACCAGGTTTGCTGAGAAAGAATTAAAGAGGCAGCCCCAAAGCAGGAGAGGATTTACTCCAGCTGAGCAGCTCAGAGGACCGCAGCCTGTCGAGGGAGAAGGGCAGCGCCACAAAAGGACCCGTCTCCCTGGAGGATATAACAAAAGTAAGGCAGCGTTGGTTCGGACGCAGTATTTTACTGTAGATGCTGGAGACCCAGACAGCTAAATGAAGTAAAGGGCATCAAAACCAGTCTGAACTTGGAATCTTGTGACCAGGACTCGTTTAGCTTTGTTTAACAGAGGATGATAAATTTTTAGGGGTGAAATCATAAAGTGTTCATGTTTGTGAGGGTTTAGTGAGTGACTGTTTATTGCAGGTTGTGAGTTAGGGTCTGCTGTTTGACCGTCTCAGAGCTGGCTTTTCTCATCTGGTCTTTTCAGCAGGGAAACTACAAAGTAAAAATGCATTTTAAAATTCAACCGCAGCAAACATTTCATTTTGTTTGTGAAACAGCCTTTGCTTGGTGCGTGATTTCTAGTCAGATATATTTCTTACTGACAAAGTTACTGTGACTACGACCATGCAACCAATCTCATTTTACCCCTAAGTACTGTGCACCACAGAGAAAATACTGCGTATGTGGTGGTAAGTTCAGATAGAGTGTGATTTTGCTGTATATTTGTCCTATGTCCTGCTGTGCATTTATTCACAGAAGTTTTCGGGCATTTTTGTATGAAGATGAATAGCGTTTTGTATGTGTTGTTTTGATGCTTTGCTATACTTTTTTTCATTTGCCACCTATTACTCAGATTTGAATACTATACAGGTTTTTACAGACAATTATCCTATTCACTAATATGAAGAAGAGAGCTGAGAAACATCAGCTATATGGCAAAAAGCAAAATGTCTAAATAACTGTCACTTTGGGAACTGGAATGCATCAAAGTAACTTTCCTAAAAATGGTAGCTGTTGGCCCGTGAGAATGACATCACTGTCCTCTGCCTTCAAGCAAGGCAAAATAGAGTTTGCTGAGTAAAATGTAATTAAGAGTCATGCTTAGATAAGAAGAATGAAGAGATCTTGCTGACTGGGCAGTAAATGAAGTTGTTGATTTAGTATCTGTAAATTTATGAGCTTTTTCTCCCGGCGCTACCTCCTGTAGCAGCTAGAGCCTGTATCTCTTTAGAAAAGCTGTTGGACTTGACTGTGTCCTCCCTCTTACCAGCCGCTGTCTGAAGCAGAGTCATTCCTTGTTTACCTGGCTGTAGACAAGGCCCAAATCCACCCCATCATAGCAAGACTTGCTTGCATGGCTTTTTCCTTAAATTAGGGTTGCCTGAGGGTGCAGCGACTGGTGGCTTATTGCTTTCCCAAAACTTTCAGCTCTTAACTGAGACAACGTGAAAGATGCTGTACACTCAGCTGCGCTGAAAGTTCGAGGCAGCTGGGACCAGTGCCTCTGTTCCCAGTTAAGGACAAAGGATGGGGAGCAGTACCTGTAGGTGCCTCTCAGCAGGGATGCAGCCCCTGGGTAGGACAGCGCTGGTGGATGCCGCCCCTTCCCTCTCCAGGGACACAGCAGCACCTCGCTCTCTCCAGGGCTGGGCTGCACCTAGCTCAGCTGTGAGCTTGTAAAGGCTAAACAAAGATAGGATTTAACATGTGAGGGTGGTATCACCCCTAGGAAAAAGCCTCTGACTCACTAACTAGAAATATTTCTTTGTGTACCACCAGCAACTATGAAAGAGTGCAGAAAGTCTCACTTTTCTTTTGCTGTATACTAGATGCCCATAGAAGAGCAGAATGTGCTGGCTTGAAGTCAGTAAGAGGGTGTTAATGCACTTCTAAATGTTTTGTGGATAACGCTTGTGATTTCCCTATGTCTCACTAGGGGTACAGAATGACCCTGAACAATGTTACCATGCGTCGCACCCACAACAGCAGCCTGCAGCAGCAGCAGCAGCGATGGAGCATCCCTGCTGACGGAAAGAATCTGCTGGTCCAGAAAGACTCCAATGAGTACAACCCGCAGAAGCGATACACCATCAGTCCCGATGAATACTACAGAAGGAGCTGGTCCTCGGAGTCGTCCGACTCCGTCATCTCCTCTGAGTCCGGCAGCAACTGCTACCGGGTGGTGCTGATCGGGGAGCACGGCGTAGGCAAGTCCTCACTAGCCAACATCTTTGCTGGGGTGCATGACAGCATCGACAGCGACTGCGAAGTGCTGGGAGGTAGGTCGTGATGCCCTGGGGTGTCTGTGTTTGCTTGCAATCCGCCCTGCCAGTTGTAATCAGCACAGAAAATCAGAGAGGCCATTTAATCAAAAATCGAGGTAACAAACTCTTGGGTCTGGTCATCAAAACTGATTCAACACATGCATCTCTCTTAAGAAAACAAGAAAGCAAAATAAGATGAGTAAGATAATCACCAATGATGACTGAAAGTCCCTGAAAGAGAACAATTCCGATTCTCATGCTATTTCATGTCAAAATACCTGTTGGAAGCTGCCTCATTCCTGCCTGTGGTGATGCTACACAGGAGGCTGGTTCAGCTTTTATGCTGGTCCAACATTTGTGTCACCACTGGCTCCATGGGGCTGACTCCAGCTTTCTGTGGGGGAGAGAAAACAACTGCAGGTCCTCATGGTCTACGAGAATGAAATGCTTAGATATAACATGTAAAGAAAAAGCCACTGCTGAGTCCTTCAATCACCTCCAAAATATTTGCCATTAGAAGTCATCTCAGCCTTTCTGCATAAACACATTACCTCAACGTAGGCTGTATGGAGTTTGAGTAAAATATATTTCCTTCCCCAGCATGTGTTCCCCCAGGGGAAAACCAGAAAAAGGTCCTTCAGCAGTGTAGAAAAATTCCTATTGACCAAACAGGGGGAAAAGGCACAAGCTGTAGGGTTTTTTTTTAAAGCATCCCCCTTGCTACCCTCCTCTGCTTTGTTTAGGATTGCAAAGGGGTCTTTAATCCCAAAGATCAGATCATGCAGAAGGTGAAGCTGTGGCACCGAGCCCTGAGCTATATATATTGTGTGCAAGGTGTCGCATATATGTGGAAGGGTTGTGCTACAACAGAAATCCGCTGTGGCTCTAAGGAGGCAGATGCTGTCACCTTTGGAGGACAGGGAGGTTGCTGGCCGGTTTTGCTGGCAGCATGCAGGACGCTTCCTTGTCTCTCCCGTGTCCCTTCCCTCTCCTGCCTGTGCTCCCTCGAGGCAATGGTGCCAGTGCTAAGCACAGGGAGTTTCTGGCCTTCTCTTCCAGTCCCTAGTGATGCACAGGCAGGACAGCTTTTTGTGTCTTTACCCAGGATTTAATACAGCCCAGCATCAGGAAGGCTGGATCCACGTTTCCTTGCTTGCTGTCACAGACTGGGGGCACAGATTGTTGTGCCTCTGGGGGCTTTGAATTTCCCCACGGTGCAGTCACTCTGAATCAGTTATTCAGGTGTGCTTTATCTTCAGCTTCTACCACTGACCCTGTAACCCCACCAGCTCCTCAGCCTGGAGTTTCTCTGATAAAAGGTTTCCTCGTGTTAACACCAGTGAGCGAGAGTAGGATCCTTGGGCAAGCCGTCAGAAAATGCAACTGATTTGCTTTGCGCACCCCTGTCAGACAGTTTTCTTCTCCATGCAAAGCCATATGGTTTCCTCTTTCATTCGCACTCCCAGCAATATTGCTTGGAGTCTAGCAGTGACAGATTTTTCAAGGCCAGCTCTGCTGAAGTATTGGAAAACTTGCTGTTGTTATATCTCTCCTTTTTTTGAGTGTCAGCTTTGAAATAGGCATGGGATGAACTAATTGCTCACTTTCAATGTGTTCTATATCCTATGGAAGTTCCTTAGGATTGACCAAGGTGCAAATCAGTGCTGAATATGACCATTTGGGCATAATATTTTTGAGGAGTGTGATTACATAGTTGTAGCCTCTTCATGTGTAACAGAGTGGAGAAACAGTTCCCTGGATGTTGTCCTCTGGTGTATGTGAAGCTTGTTCCCACACAGATGCTCGGTCAGTTGAAGGAACTATTCTCCAAACCTTAGCTTGCAAACTGGAAATTCTATTACAAGAGAGGATAGTTTCAGGGCAGCCAACTCACAGAGGGAATACAGCTGCTTTTATGGACTGGCTTTGGTACTGACTGTAAGAGTAATTTAACTCATGGACACAGTTGTTATGCTATTGGGCCTGCAAGGGAAACTACTCCTCTTGATTAGCTTTGCCTTTTTCGTTTTCAGCTGTGTCAAGCCTGTCCTCTTTTTATTTTATTTTAAATGTGAAATAGTTTGGTCTTGTTCTTTCACGTGGATGTAGATTCATGGCTTGGAGGAAAGGCTCTGATTACAATTTAGGGGAAAGTTCACTCCATTAATGCCCAACAGAAATCTTATAAGGCAAGGGTTAAGACACAGTCCTAACTACAAGCGTGGCTGGGGACAGGCCCTTTAAACACTGCAGTGAGGGGGGTGGTTTGCTCAGAAGCCCTGGCATTTTTCACTGACCAGCAATGCAAGACTAGAGATGGGTCTAAACCCCATATTGCTCATCCAAATGTCCCCAGGTTTGGGGGAAAGAAGGAAGACTAGTATGTGAAGCAGAAGCTAGACTGAGATTTCACAGCATGGGTTGATAGAAGTTATGAGTGGGAACAGCCCCCCCAGATCTAAGCAGAACTTTGTCACATGGTGTTTATAACCTAGGTATGAATTTTTGTGGCCTCAGTGCAAAATAACTGAACTGCTGTGGTTTGTTGATTCCTTTGCTTTTTGACATCAAAGGTAATGTGGCAAACCACAAAATGTGAGAGAACTGGGATGCAGCAGAAGTCTCAGCCTCTCTAAAACTCACCAGCTCTTGTCTCACAAACCCCTGTCCTCATTGCTTGGTAGGCTGTCAGCTGTATAGCTCTCAGCAGCAGTGACTGTTCACCCGTAAACTGTCCCCGCTAAAGCGAAAGCAAATATTTTCCATTACTCAGCCTCGCTGGACTCTGCTGCTCCCATGGGGCAAATGTTCAGCATTTGGTTATTTCTTCCACTGGTTCTATTTTCTCTCTCCCACATAAGATAAAGAGAGTATCGGCCAAAATAATGAACATTTCGTTTCCTGATCTTTCAGCCTCCTTCATATATCATGGAAAGTAAGACAACCAGTAATGAACAGAGGGCAGGTTCAGTGCTGATGGAAATGAGGAAAGAACTGAATGTGAGCCAGAATAAAAGTTGGCTCAATTACTTGAACTGTGAACAAATTATACATATTCAAGTACTTTTTTTTGGTAATGTACATGATGCCACAAAATAATATATTACCAATCTTTCTGATTTTCTTTCCAGAAGACACATATGAAAGAACCCTGATGGTGGATGGGGAAAGTGCAACCATTATACTGATCGACATGTGGGATAATAAGGTACTTTAATTTGTTCTAGTTAAATGCCAAAAGAAAAGTGCATGTGAATCACTGCTAATATCAAAAGTAGGTATCTTTTGGGAAAGAAAATAAGTGTTTTCCATACTTTGACACTAGGGAAAACATGGGATTTATCCCACCCCAAGCCAAGCATGCCTAACAGCTCTTCAGCGTGAGCCTGAGAAGTGCAAGCTTTCTTTATTTTTTTAATGATAAAACAAAACTTTCAAGCCATTTTCCAGACCACGTTCATTCCAGTCGAAAGCCAGCACAATGAATTATTCGGGGCAAGTTTTGCCCTCCTCTGCGGTGAAGTATTCATACCATCACCGCATCGGAATTACTTTTAGTATAACTGTGATTCAAACCGTACCCATTACAGTTACAGCAGGAATGTATTTGGATTCCCTAATGTTATACTTTCTAAGTAAAATCTGCTCTGGGCATAACGATGTCTGACCATTCCATTTGAACAGCGTGAGGGAGAATGGATTCGAGACCACTGCATGCAAGTGGGAGACGCGTACTTGATCGTCTACTCCATCACAGACCGAGCGAGCTTCGAGAAAGCCTCGGAACTCAGAATACAGCTCCGCAGGGCACGCCAGAAAGAAGACATCCCCATTATTTTGGTTGGCAACAAAAGTGACCTTGTCAGGTGTCGCGAAGTTTCAGTGGCAGGTAAGAAAATGATGAGGATAAAACCAACATAAACATTAAGGGTCATGTAGTAGCTTTTGAAGGAAATGCAGAGCTCTGTCTGAGGGAGTACGCTGTGATCAGGACTGGGCAATAAAAGAGCAATAAAACAGCAGAGGGCTGGAACAGAGGGCAGAGGACTGGGAGGGGTCTGCCAGGTCCTTAAGCCTCCTTTGGTAATGCTGTTACATGTCAGATAATCCTTTTCCTAAATTTATTAAGTAACATCAGAAAAGCAGCTTGAATTTCTTCCCTTACAACTCCTAGTGTAAGACCAATGCAGTATGTGGGATCTCTGGTAACCAGAAACCCTTTGGGCTTCCAATATGTGCTTATGCATAATGTATTTAGCACCCTTTATTCTGCTGCCAAAGATTATCTCTACTTTTAACCAGTTCTCTGTCCTCCCTGATAACTTAAAGTTCCCTCTCACCCTTTGTAGTCTGGACAGGAGCTGTGCACCTTTCAGGAGAGGTGTCCTTGCTGCCTTCCTTTGGGATGCTGAAACAGCTCTCACTGCTGTATACAAAAGAATAACCAACCTGTGCCACTCTCCCAAAGCCCAGGGAGCCCTAAGCCCTTAAACAGGAATAGAGAGACTGCTGGGAAAGCTGCTGCCACCTCCCACAGTCTTCAGTCAGTAATATCTCTTCTTGGAGAGCCTTCCCTGATGCGTAGGTGACACAACATAACACACAGAAATGCACTAGGTGATCTCGTCTTGGCCCATCAGAAACATGGGTTCCTCCACTCGGCATTTTCTTCTCTCTGCTGCCATTCTGCTCTTCTATTTCCCAATTGATCTTGACTTTTTTTTTTCCCACTGGGGATGTGCATGGCTCCTCTGGCACCTGTCACAGCTGCCGTAAGTGAAGAGTTTGAACTGAGGAGTACACCAGGAGCCCGGGGATGTCTGTCCCACTTGAAAAATCTTTTGAAAGATGGCGGGTGCATTCATGTCATTTTAGTTATCTTGGTGGTGAGTTCATGGCAAGCCAGAAGACAAAATAAATTAGCTTGCATGTGAAAGACAGCTGTCAAGTTTAGCTTAGGTTCACATAATTAAGGATAAGAACTATGATTTCAGATGTACCTCTGAAGTCATAGGCAAAGTTCTGCCTTTAAGGGTTTTGTAGATATGTCTGTTCCCACCAAAGTTGCTACTCTCCCCAGACCCTCCTTTACACTCATGACCCACGGAGGAGGCTGGGCTTTGCCTCCTGTGGGGACAAGAGCTGTGCTGTGCGTATGGAGGGTGCTGTCATCACCCTTTAATGGGACTTGTGGGAGCCTGCACATAGATGATCAGGTGGTTTTGAGTCATGGCTGACCTCTCGGCCTTCATTGTCTCATCAGGGGTTGGTCAGCCCCAGCTCCGTTCACAGCCGACAGCGGGGACTGGGCTTCCCCCTCCCTCTCTGGGCAGGGAGTGTGACACACAGCAGATGAATCATAGGCTAGCAGGCAGCATCGGGTGATTAAGGACTTATCCGTGCCTATATTAGGCTTGAGGAATTCCCCTGGTGTCACTGGCTCTCAGCATGTGGCAGCCTGCGGCCACTTTGCCTCTCCCCTGCTCGTGACACCTTGTGACATTCCCACCTTACAATTTTGCAGAGGGACGAGCCTGTGCTGTTGTGTTTGACTGCAAGTTCATCGAGACCTCAGCAGCCGTGCAGCACAACGTGAAAGAGCTGTTCGAAGGCATTGTGCGGCAAGTCCGTCTCCGGAGGGACAGCAAGGAAAAGAACGAGAAGCGGCTGGCATACCAGAAACGGAGAGAGAGCATCCCCAAGAAAGCCAGGCGGTTTTGGGGCAAAATAGTTGCCAAGAACAACAAGAACATGGCCTTCAAACTCAAGTCCAAGTCTTGCCATGACCTATCGGTACTTTAAGAACGCTGGACTCTGCCAGAGCTTGTGGCATTTTGTGGACAATATCTAACTATGTCGTGGGACAATCAATCAATCTATATTAGATTGGGCTATCAAAGTGACTTAGGTTCACAGTTGTGATTGTGATGATACGTGCTGGCATAAGAACAGCACAGTGCATGGAAATCTCTCTCTTTTTTTTGTTGGTAGTTTTAAAAGAAAACTATAGACCAGAATGACCCAAAGTTAAGCTGGGAAGAGTTCTGGAATATACATGTTGTTTCTCCTCTCACCTTTGGATAATAGTGTAAGAACCTCGAACTGTCATGACTTGGGAAGCGAATACTACACTCTTTAGTCTTTCTCCTTGTTATTATTATTTCTTTTTTAAAACTGTGTAAAGAATTGATGAACTGACTGGGGATTGGTCTTTTGCCAGTTGGCTGGTCAGGCTTGAGCACCCACAGCTGAAAAATCTGCATTTTTGTAGAATAGCCACTAAGACACTTTTTTTCTTATTATTTCAAGGATTGGTTTTAATGAGTTTACACATCTCTTATTTTGAAAATATTTAAGGTAAAAATCCTATAATCAAACAAATTTTCCTCTCTTATTTTCATATTATGGGACTGTTTAAAAATCATAGTAAAATTGAAATTAAAGTGCAAGTTGTATCAAAGTGCATCTAGTGCAGGATGCCAAACCTTTCTAAATCACCTGAGCTTTTCTAAAAAACCACATGGACTTCTTGTATCCAGCCTTGGCCTTTCTCTATGCCAGAGCTATGCTGTATTTATTGTCGTGCAAAATAACAAGCATTTTAATGTTGAGGGGGAAATGTATTTATTACCAAGTTTCTTAAAAGAATAATGTTAATTTTATTACTGTTTTCTAATATCTTTTTTTTCAGATATGCAAGTTTTTACTTACATGCCTTGTAATAAAATAAATAAAATATATGACTGCCTTTGAGCCTCAGTGGGAAATCCCTAAGAATTTTTTCAAGTTGAGAAAATATTGTGAATGCTGGACAAGATTGCTACATGACATCCCTGAATGTGTTTAAGAGTCGTTTAGATGTGGTGTTAGGGGATATGGTGCAGGGGAGAACTTTGTAGAGTGGGGCTGATGGTTGGACTTGATGATCCCAAGGGTCTTTTCCAAGCTAAATGATTCTATGACAAGTACAGCGAGGATTCCTCACATCTCTGAACACAGGCTACTTAGCAACCTAGGATCACAAAGCAAGAATCACCCTCAGTCTCAAAGCTTTGGTTGCACGGTATCCCTCATTGCAGATGTGGTTGTGGTGGCAGAGATCAAAATAAATCATCCTTAAAAAAAGGTATTTGTCCCTAAGCCTGAAAAGCCTTTAGAAATGTAGATGAGTACCCTTACCCTGATTTTGGAGACGAAAAAAAGTGAAATGCTATATTCAGGGACAGAAAGCAGGTAGCTGGCATGGTGTGCCCTAATCCTCAATTACTCTTGGGCGTAATTGTGTTACTTTCCTCCTTACTATGCTGGTTTTTGAGGGCACACTGCAGAGTTCAAGGTAGAGGTACAGTCATGACATTTTGCCTGTAGATGTCTCAGAAAAGTCAAATCTCCAGCCCGGCAGCTCATCTTCCTTGATGATGAAGGCAACAAAAATTGACACTAATAAGGTGAGAATTGGGTTCCCCATCTTGGGCTGCACAGCTTTCATGCACCAAATGCTCTGGAAAGGAGTGAGTTTGATGAGTGTTTGCCCAAAACTGCCTCTGCTGAGGGGATGACTTTTAGTAGTTCTCTAGCAGTAAAACATCACGTTGCAGGATAACTCTGCACTTGTGTGGTGTTCAGAACTCCCTGGAAGGGAATTTCTGATCTAGAATAAACAGTCGGCAAGAACAGAAAACAACATTTTGAATAGAGCACAGACAAGATCCCTGCTGCTGGATTTTGAATGAATGCTTCTAAGTTGTCAGCATGCAACTTAAGGTTGACCCAGAGCAGTCTAGAGAATGATACTCACTCCGATAACAGTTTTGAGAACTTTTAAACTCTCATAACTTTTTTCCCATTTGAGAATGGAAACAAAATCACACAAATTAAATTTTAAAGATTATTTTTAAGAACTCAAAGTATAGCTGAACACAACCAGCACGTTTCCTTAGTTCGTTCCATATCTGTCAAGCTATGGACCCAACAAATCTAAACCAAGCAGGTTTTGAAGAAATATAGAATGTCCATGTTGATCATACAGCCTTTAAGGGTAAAAGCCATCCATGTTCACAGCATCACTGGGTGCATAGATGGGATCATAAAAATTTGGAGTTACCTGGTAAGTTTTCATGCCCTCAGTTGTCTCTTTCCACTCTTCCCAGGAAAACAAAATTTCCTTCTAAAACATATGACTTTTTAAAGAAAAAAAATTATGTGGTAGGCCCGCTCCCGAGAGCTGACAGAAGCTGCCACAAAGAGCCGTGTGGTGGCCATGCACAGCGTGTTGTATCACTGTGTTGTTCCTAGGGGGAACAGACATCACTGCAAGTCTGTCCTCTGGGGCTGCTGTGGGACCAGGGCTGGTCCTTCTGAAGAGCACAGCACTGCCTTTGGACCAAACCAGTTTAAAGGGCTGCCTCCACTTCTGCATGCCCCAGTCAACCTCACGCTGGCCCTCTTGGTCTGCCGTGCAGGCTCCTGGTTTGCTTTGAGGGACACGAAGATGATCAGAGGGCTGGAGCACCTATGCTATGAGGACAGGCTGAGAGGGTTGGAATTGTTCATCCTGGAGAAGAGAAGGCTCTGAGGAGACCTGATAGCAGCCTTCCAGTACCTAAAGGGGGCCTACAGGAAGGATGGGGAGGGACTCTTGATCAGGGAGTGTAGCAATAGGACGAGAGGTAACGGTTTTAAACTGAAAGAGGGGAGATTTAGATTAGTTATTAGGAAGAAATTCTTTACTGTGATGGTGGTGGGGCACTGGAGCAGATTGCTCAGAGAAGCTGTGGATGCCCCATCCCTGGAAGTGTTCAAGGCCAGTCCAGGTGGGGCTTTGAGCAGCCTGGTCTAGTGGGAGGTGTCCCTGCCCATGGCAGGCGGTTTGGAACTAGGTGATCTTTAAGGTCCCTTCCAACTCAAACCATACTGTGATTCTGTGATTCTATGGAGGAAGCTGTGGGGTGAAGAACCACCAGCAACAGCATCCCCTCCATGGAGCTGTTGCTTCGGTTTGCTCAGGCACCGTCGGGGTGTTACCGTCTGACTGCTGGATGTGGAGTGAGGAGAACTGGTGCTGAGGATCCATACTCTGCACATTTCAGGGGTTTTCTTGCTTTGGAATAGGTTTATCCTGGTCCTGTGGACCAAATGCCCACCTGGGACTGCAATGCCTGAGTTGCACTCCTGAAGGGCACTGTGAGTTTCACCTGGAAGGGACTTTGGTCATCTGCTCTGCACTGCATGGCTCCACTGAGTTGTGGGCCCAGAAAAAGGGCTGGGGCTTTCTTTGCAGCTTATGAGATGAATGCGAGTCACAGTTTTAGCTGATCATCACCAGATTATCAAATATAGAAATGCTTACTATATATAACAGCTGGTGTACCTGGAATGACTAATTAATAGTAATTTAATCTGGAATGCTGACATTTCAAACCCTTAATATCGACGATCCCCCTGTTTGTCTCAGATGTGGGTGTCCAAAACCATGGAACAGGTCAATCAGTGATTCTAATCACTGCTCTGGCTATTTATTAAGTCCAGCCTACAATGACAGATCCTAATGTGATAATTACAATGTCGGCCCCAGAGATCTGGCAGTAGCTGTGGAATACGTGAGTCATGGCAGTGAGCGCACCAAGGCCAAAATGGCAAAACTCACGGAGTCCAAATAAAATAAAATAAATACAGAAAAAAAAAAAAGTCTAAGAACACACAAAATGCCAATTATAGTGTAATAGCTCTTATAAAAAGCTCTTTTCAGGAAGATAGATCAGATCAGCAAGAGGAATTAGGGGGCATGTCCAGTTTTAATTAATTTAGTCATGACAGATTAACTGCAATAAAAAAAAGTTTACTTATGCTTTGGGACAAAACTACACTAAGGAATTATTCATTATTAAGGCCCTATGTGGATTTGCAGGGTGCTACGACCTTTTGGATTAGGGAGAACTACTGATAAAATTTAATCAAGTAAAAGAAAGACATTTTCAATAAAACCAATAGATGCACTGTGGGTTTAACCCTCACATATACAAGCCTTTCAACATAAACCCCTTGGAAAGCTTTAAAGACCATGGAGTTATCTCTCTTGGGCTGTTCAGAGTGCAGATAGAAATGGGAGAAAGGGCTCCTGACAACAGCAGTCCTGGTGATGATAATATGACCTAGAGGGCTACAGCAGAGGAAGGAAGCAGTTGATTTCTGTGCAGTAGTGCCTCTACAATCAGCTACAGCTCTTCTGTCTCTCTGGGAAGGCTTTTTGGAGAAAGATGTGGCACTCAGGGAAGAGAAGAGGTCCCAAGGAGTGCTAATGCTGTTTTACTGGTGAGATCCCAGACTAATAAATTATCGAATCTTCAAAAGTGAACCCTGCAACTCATTCCTTGCAATGCCTCTGAAGACTGTAGAGCTGAAGGTATTCATTCTTTTTTCTGACCCACAAATGCAGGAGATAAAAGCTGGTGAGAGCTGTGGGGCTGGTTCGCCTCTAGGTCTCTTTTCTGTACTCATTAGAGACAGTTGCTCGGTTAGGAGGGCATAGGCTGGTAGGTTGTGGTGGTGTTCAGCAAACTGCTGGTGTTTAACAGCTGTGGCTTCCAGATGCACACAACAATATTTCATGAGAACTGCCCACCTTGCCTGCAGTCCCCACCAGTTCTTGTTCAGTGGGGTAGCACAGAATGGACAGAACAGGACAAAACATGGTTTCTTTGGTGCCTGTCCATTTGTAGGACCCATGCAACACTAAGTATGTGGTGGCACTCAAGCCACACGTGGCATCTTGCGTTAAAATTACACTAAATGTCACATTGCTGGTCATATTCCACCAGCACTTTTAAATGTGCCAGACTCTCTGGGAGACTTATATAGTGACTTCTATGTCCCTAAATGTATCCCCTTGCAGTTGAAAAAGGGAACACAGCCACAATATGCTCTTCATTATGCTCCAGAAAGGCTGTGAAGAAGCCTTACTTCTGCTGTTGCTTCCAGAAGAGACCATGGGCTGGTGACCAGCAGGTGTAGGGAGCCAATGTTGGACATCTGCAGGAAACAGGGTGAGTCTCAGCATCTGCCATGACCAGTGAAGGCATGACGTGTTAGTGTGCAGCCTGACACACAACCCCCAACCTGTGCTCTCCTTGTCATCCTCTCACTCCAGAAAGCTCCTACAGACATCAGGGTGACCAGGACGTCCTTTCTCAGTGACCACTCACACAGGGGCCTGCAATATTTCTGCATTTATCCTCCGTGATCACATAGGTGAGATCATCAAAGTAGTGTCTTTTTGCCTAGAGACACTGAAATTGAGTGAGCTAATCACTCGTGATTTTAGCAATTTTGCTGCAACAGGGTCCCTGCTGTCAGACAGCGAGGACAACGCACCCTCACGTGAGAACACGCTAGTCCTCTGTGGCTCCCTTTACAGCGCCAGCACTGTCTCGTCACTGGATAATAATTAGCTAAGAAAATTAGTAGTATAACACACTTCCTCTAGGTTTTGAAACTTAATGCCTGAGTAATTTTCAAATCAAGTTATTTTCTAAGTGGTAGTGGTGTCTATGGATTTATGCCTTCTGGGTTGAGCGGCAAGTTTGTGCAAGTGCTCTGACATCAAGAAAACATCAAATTTCAGAGCAGTATGGGGTGCAGAAAGCAGACACTCTGCATATGTGTACTCAAAAGCCTCCAGTTAATTAGACACAGGTTGCCCAGAGACGAACTCTGACTGCTTTTTGGGCCAACAGGAGAAAGGGAGGTGGGAATTTTCAGTGGGAAAATTCACTGTCACATGGATACGCTGTGCAATGTCTGACTTCAACTGCTGCATCTGTACATACTGTGTCCAGTTCTGGGTTCCTGTGTCCACTAATGGGCTCCCCAGTCCAAGAAGGACAGGGAACTACTGGAGAGAGGCCAGCAGAGGGCTATGAAGATGATCGAGGGACTGGAGCACCTCTCTTATGAGGAAAGTCTGAGAGACTTGGGTCTGTTTAGCCTGGAGAAGACCAAGAGGGGTTCCTATCAATGCTTATAAATATCTAAAGGGTGGGTGTCAGGAGGATGGGGCCAGACTCTTTGCAGTGGTGCCCAGCCACAGGACAAGGGACAAAGGGCACAAACTGGAACACAGGAAATTCCATCTGAACATGAGGAAAAACTTCTTTACTTTGAGAGTGCCAGAGCACTGGAATAGGCTGCCCAGAGAGGTTGTGGAGTCTCCTTCTCTGGAGATATTCAAAACCCACCTGGATGCATTCCTGTGCAACCTGCTCCAGGTGAACCTGCTTTGACAGGGGGTTGGCCTAGATGATCTCCAAAGGTCCTTTCCAACCCTTACCATTCTGTGATTCTGTGTGATAGAGGGACTAGCGTTACTTCCCCACTTGCACTGCTCTCTTGGTGGGTATGGCCAGGCCCAGGATGCCACATCCCCCACCGGACCTGACACTGCCCACCTGAGGCAAGGTGAGCAGCAGGGGAACTGGAGGGAGCACTGGGCAGGCACTGGGCAGGCACTGGGCAGGCACTGGGCAGGCAGCACTCCCATGCAGGGGTGAGGGGGAGCACAGCAACCGCCCCTCTGCAGGAAGGACCTCCAGCTCTGCTGAGTTTTGCACCATTCTCCTCTGACTCTGTGTGGGTTTCACTGAATTACTTAATGGTTTAACATCCACTGAAGTCAGAATTGACCTCACAATATTTTTCACATGGCCAGGATGTCATTTCTGTGTCTACCTGTGGTTTTCACAAGAATGTGCATATTTCTCTGATTCACAGCTTTGCTCTGAAGGTGCTCAGGATGCATTTCCTCTCTAAGTACTTCTGGTGCCTAGGTGGATGTGCTCAAGCTTTGCCACCATAATATCATTGTAGTTGCTTTTTAGTTATATTTTCAGTCTTCTGTGCCTTAAGATTTTCCTCCTCCCCTTGATACAATCTTGTGGCATGTATGGCTGCATTTGCTCCACTTGACTAGCTCCATTCAGAAGTAAGCCACTGGGGCTGGGATGCTCCTTTAGCACCCCTGGAGGGATTTTTGCCAGCAGTTGTACTTGGGAGGTACCCAGCCCCACCAGGACATGCTTAAAATCCCATGGCGCGTGGGCTTCCACTGGAGAAGCTCCCACTGCATCTGTACTGTGTCTGGGATGCTGTGCCCAGCTGATGAAGCCCTAGGAACGGAGCTGACCAGGGCATCTGTATTGACACAATGTGTCAATAAATGTAAAAGCACCTTGGATGGAGCATGCTGGGCTCCTGACCATGCCCCAGATACCCCTTAGGCTGTTGAGAGAGAAAATGTGGAAATAACTTGCAATAACCTGGGGATTATCTAAAGGGTGGGTTTAAGGAGGATGGAGCCAGACTCTTTTCAGTGGTTCCCAGTAACAGGACGAGGGGTAACGGCACAAGCTGGAACATAGGAAGTTCTGATCAAATATGAGAAAAAACTTCTTTATGGTGAGGGTGACAGAGCACTGGAACAGGCTGCCCAGGGAGGTTGTGGAGTCCCCTTCTCTGGAGACTTTCAAGACCCGCCTGGATGCAGTCCTCAGTAATGTGCTCTAGGCAATCCTGCTTTAGCAGGGGAGTTGGACTAGATGATCTCTAGAGGTCCCTTCCAACTCTGAAAAATTCCGTGATTCCGTGATTAGAGAGGTGATGGAATAAATACACCCCCCTCACGCTCCAGATAAGTGCTCTACCTCTACAGAAATCCATCCTCTGATATTTTTGGCAAAGCAAATTGATATTCTTTGGTTTATGGACTTCAGACTGCTCCTGGAGAATTATCAAAAAGGAATCTAAGAACACAGTGAGAAGAAATGCGCTGTTGCTTTGGGCTGGTGGTGCTTCCAGCCCCGTGTGGCCTCTGAGAGGAGGAAGCAAAGTGGCAATCGGAGATGCTGTTTGGGGATATGACCTAAGAGATGTTATGAACAGCAGTTTTTCACTCACTTTCTCCACTAACTTTGTGAAACTGAAATTATCAGTCATTTCCCCCTCAGCCTTCTCTCCACACCGAAAAGTCCCAAACCTTTTAGTGTTTCCCCTAATGCGTCTGCTCCAACAATTTAACTGTGTTTGTTGCCCTTCTCTGTTCCTTCTCTAACACTCTCCTACCTGAGAGGCAGAGGCTGCAGGTTTTAGAGAGTGATAAAACATCATTTTCTTTCCCGCTTTCAGTACCCTTCTTGGTTATGCCCCATATTTGTTGGCACATTTGGCTGCCCTTACACACTGATTTCCAACCACAGTCAACCGTGACTGGTCACCTGCTGTCTTCTTATCCACTCACTTGGTTTTACGAGATACTTCTTCACTAAAAATAGGTTTTTATGTAAACTATGCTCCATTTAAATGCACTAAACACCTCTTTCATGCATTACCTTGAAAATGACCAGACACGTTGTACTGCACAGCTCTTGTCCTAATTAGGGATTTAAATACTTATATTTGGTTGCAGGATACAGCTCCCATATTCTGAGGGCAGCAAAACTTTCCTTCATAAGGATTATTGGATGAAGGCCTTCTTGCAGACACAAATCTTATATTGGAACATGAAAAGAGGTAACTACTTGGTCTAGGGCAGCTCTGTCAACCCTGACAGTGCTGGGGTTGCACCATACAATGAGCAGGAAGAGGAACATCTGCAGCTACTGTTTGCAGAGGTTTGCTTAAGCAAGTAGTCCCGTTGATGTTACTCACACTAGTGGCATTTTGAGGACTAGACAGTGTCCTTTTTATTGAATCAAGAAAGGACTAAGTGCCAAAAAACGATCTGTTGTTTTGTTTGCAAGTAAGAAGTTATGTCATTCTCCCACATGAAAAGGAAATACGTCATGGTTTCATCTGGTCCACCTGATACTTTCTTTAAGGTGTGCTCTTATCTCCAATGGGTGGGGCCTGGAAATGTTCTGCACCTCGTCACACACTGAAACAAGATATTGTACTGAGAATAAATACAGACTTTTCTCTAAACTGCTTAGAGCTGGAGGCTGTTGAATGGAGAAAAACTGAATTTCTGTGCAAGTATAATTTTCCATTTGTGTTGTACAGGCAACTTCTTCCATAACATGCTGTCCACATTATCAAATAACA
This sequence comes from Stercorarius parasiticus, assembly GCA_013396915.1. Taxonomy (NCBI): domain Eukaryota; kingdom Metazoa; phylum Chordata; class Aves; order Charadriiformes; family Stercorariidae; genus Stercorarius; species Stercorarius parasiticus. Next base: position 408,487 of record VWZL01001691.1, read on the forward strand.
TTAAAAATGGCTACAAGCCATAAAACAGCATGTAGATCTACTAGTTGACTCACATTTGCTCTGAAAGAGTATTTTCATGCATAGAATTTGTTTGGAGAGGCCTCTCTGAGCTTACAGCAACCTCGGGGCTAAGGATGACATCTTAATTTTATTCCTGATCCCTTCCTTGACTTCAGATCTGATTAAAGCCAGGCTACTTAACAAATACATATCTCAGTTTGCCCTCTGCATGCTAAGAGCAGTACTGCCTCCTTTTCTACCAGAGGTGACTGAAAGAGGTCATTCTGAATGCCTGTGCAGGACTCAGTGCTGCCTGGTGTGTTTTGGGAGGCATGTTCCTGAAGAAGCAGTAGGTGACTTCCAGCCCTGCCAGCCCCAAGCGCAGCACAGTGCATCTTGCTCCCCAGGGACCTGAGGATGATAAGAAACATGGACTCTGCCATGAGGATGCTGAAGACTTATAGGTCTGCCAGCTGGGAGAGGTCCAGGCAAACCTTGCCCATGGTCCAGCTCCACATCTGAAGGCCACTACTTTAATAGTTCCTACCTGCAGTATTTCATCAGCATGATGATTGAGCACTTCTATTTAAGTAGAAGAGAGACCGAAGGACCAGAATGCTTTAGATCCACAAAAGGATTTAAATACTTGGCTCTGGAAGGCAGGATTTTCTACGAGCACCATAGGTACTGCGCAGAACACCTGCATCCCTGGTCGATGGTGTCTGCTGCAAGGCAGCAGCTACCAGTGCTTGCTTGTTCCTGCTTGTTCTTGCTTGTTCTGGTTTCCAGAGTGGTAACTCGGAGGGGAAAAATGCTTGTTCCTGGTCCTGCCGTGGGAGTCAGAAGATCTTGGTTACAGCAATCTAGACTGATGTGTGCTACGTGGTAGAGAAAACCCTTCTGCACAGGCTCTGTCACTGTACATTTACTGCAGTGATTCTAGCTATCCTTCGCACACTCTTTTCAAAAATTTTCTGAAATACAAGTAAACCAATGAACTCCTCCCTCTCTAATTTAAGAAAGAATTTAGCATGATGGCAGGGCAATGTATGTAAGATTTATAATTATACAGGGTTGAGATTTTGACCTTGAACTACAAGACTAAAAACTGCATGTCTTGAAGCCACATTAGTGTCTGCATACAATATGTATTTAAAGCAGTTACAGAAATATTAACCACATTTACGGAAGCAGAAGACCATAGTCAGCTATTGACGCATATGCTAAAGTCTATCATAAATAATAGTCTAGCTAAAGAAAATGAAACTACTTTAAATCTAAATAAGAAAAAAACACAGTGTTTCTAATGTGACTCTCCATAGATCTTGAAGGATTTTAGCATAGCAGAAGACTCCCTGCACAGCACCTCTGAGAGACCCCTGGAAGACCACTTACTACTGTCCCCCTGCTCTGCCCGCTGAGGTCCTGCCGTCCTGGGCTGCATAAGTAGCACTAATGCGCCTCACTTCATACGGCTTCTCTCTCTGTTGTGATCTTTGCTATTTTGCAGCAAGACTTGGCATCAAAAGTGAGCAGCAAGAAACATGTAGCCAGAGGTGTTGCCCAGCTGCCTGGCTACCATCTGGCAGGTCTGATGAGAGCCCGTTGGCTCTCATGGCTAGCTGGAGCTCACCCCGGCCAGCCCATGGCTGCTCAGCAAACAGGGCATATGTAGTGACTGTCTGCCATGCCTGTCATTCCATGTCTGTAATGACTACAGACTCCTTGTCAAGCTGGCAAGCAAGCAAGGACCTTGAGGGGCATGCAAGAAATACAAGTTTCTGTTCGGAAAGAAAAATGGAGGAGTGAGCTAGTGACCTGTTGGCTTTGAATTCTCCCGAGCCAATATAATTAAGGCCCTTGAGAACCTTGTGTTTTCTTTTCTTTCTTTTGTTTTCTCGCCTTTTGCTTGCCTTCCTCTTGTAAGTCTTCCCTTTCAAAGTGCATGTAAATGAGGACTGGATGTGGCTTGGAACCATAACACAGCCAGCCAGAAGGTTTCCTTTTTGCCTATAGGGATAGTAAGGCAATCACAGGAGTGAGATAAATTATTATTTGGATTGGTAGCAACACAGAGGGCCAGCATTCCACTCGGAAGTGTTGAGACAGCAGCAGCTGATGAAGGGGAGAGCAGGCCTGCTCTGTGCCAGGTGCCCACTTAGCTCAACCATGCTGCTTCCTGTGGGTGACAGATGTCCCCTTGTTGTCACCTCTATGGTTGGTCCCACATGTTCCTCCTGGAAGCCCTCCTGGGGACACACAGGATGATCACAGCTCTTGTCCTCAGAACTACATTGTATTTCTTAATATGCATCCGTCATGCATCCAGAAACTTTGCTCCTCCACATAAATACCTTTACTCTTCCAACAAAAAAACAGCCACATGCTTCTTGGCACTGGCCAAGAGAACTTCCCCAGCAACTGACTGAACTCCAGGTTTCAATGGTCAGTAGAAACCATCATAAAAGCCTATCTTGATTGCTTGTTGTAATCTGCACCTTGTGTAGATCCTCACACAATGGTCACTGTTGTCTAAATACAGAAGCAAAAGTCACCTACAGAAATCCCTAATGGCATGAAAATCTTTGATTATTTTTTAGATTGGGTAAAAATCAGTAGCAAAAATTTAGAACAGTACTACAGATACATGGAATTGTGCTAAAGATACAAAGTGTTTATATTAAGCATATAAGAGATAAAAAACTAATGTTTGCAAATAAATTAAGAACACGTGCATTTATATGTTATATGAATAAAATCTTTATTATTTATAACAGAAAACAATGGCATGCTATTTAAAGAGAACTTATTTAATATTTATATAACATTCACTTCACAGCATTTCTACTATGTCAAATACTTGTGCTTGCTCAACAAACTTCTTTCCTTTCTGCAAGTAACCTGGAAAATATCTACATAGAAATACACACATAACTTCCATAATAGCTAGTTATTAAAAGCAAAGAAAAACAAACCTAAAACCATCAAAACTGACATTCATTCTTAAAGGGTAGCAGAAAGTCTGCAAATGTGGCATATTTAAAACTGGATTCCATAAGCAGCCAAAAATAAAGAACAAAAAAAAAATAAAGAAAATAAATTTGCTTCTGTCATGCTCACCAAGTTTAATTTAGTAAAAACTTGCAGTGTTATGAAGTTACCAGTTCTAAGAGTAATTAGTACTTTGTAGGAACTAACTGCAAAAATTCTATTGTAGTCAAACTATATACACACAAGTCCAGCTTTTATTTTTACCTGAAATGCTATGCCATTGTCAAAACCTGCTACTTTGCTCATGCCTGCTTTTAAAAATAACCAGAATATCAAGTGTAATAATAGGCTTGTATTTCCTTCTTTCTTTTTGATTTAAGAAGTTACTGGAAGCAAAAGGGGTCTTCATGGAGATTAATAAAACAGCCTGATTTACATTTTTTAAGTAAAGAAAATTCAATTCTTAGTAAAAAAAGACTTTTAATATAAAACTATCTTTTAAGAGAGAATTAATGAAAGTGTCAATATCTGACAAAGGTGATCTTGTAGCTAGTCAATGCTGTTGTAGTTTTAGAAGTTATTCCTCCGTTGCTGCCTGCTCCACTGGAAATCGCTGACTTTGCAGCAGAGTAGAGGGAAGGTCTCCAAACGTCTTGGTCAGTGTGGTGCAAAGCACTGCGCAGGGCTGTAAATGAAGGTGACTTGGATGTAAGATGTCAGAGGTTGCACTTAAAGCAGCTGAGGCTTAATGGGAACACCCTCCCTCCGACGCAGCGAAAGTGATGGACACACCTCCTGACCAGTTTTTCTCAGTTCCTGAATATGAGTAGTCAAAACAAAAAAGTATTAGACACTTTTGCGCAAGTAATGCAGCACAGTAAGTAAAAGATGCAAATAGATTAAAGCTAAAATAAATTCAGCAGAAGCCTAAAGACTGAACTAAAAATTAAAATGTTTCCAAAATAAATAGGAACGTAGCTGAACATGTTTTGGTTAACAAAGAAGAAAAAAACCTCTCCAGTTTTCTTAAAAAACCCAACCAGCTACGACAAAGAGCAACACCCTGTCCTCATCCCACCTCTCCTCGCTGTGGTCTTGTCACAGTAGATTGCAGGAACATCGAAGGCGTCGAACACGTATTGCTTCTCTTTCTACATTAGCTGCTCATTGTGCCATTTAACTTTCCAGCAAGTGTCATTCATAAAAATTTACTACCAGCACTACTGTTTCATGAACATAACTCAAAGTCCTTAGGCTGATAACAACCTCTTTATCCTTTAGATTAGTTAAAGATAGGAGCTAAATATCTTTGTAGTTCCAAACAGCATAGTAATTCATTTGAAGAATACATAGAAAGTTTGGACAAAGTTATATTTTTGTTTTCTCAGCACACTGTGTTGAAACAATCTTGGTTTTTTGTTTGATAGCTTCTACAATTCTATGAATATATGAGAAGTTTGCTTTTGTTCAAAAAAAGTCTAATCTTCATAACTCTAAAGAAACATTATGAGTCACACAGCAAAAGGTGAATAAAGACATTAATTCATGTTGTTGTTCTTATTAAGACCTCTTTAAGCCTATCATGGTATTTTGGGGCCTGAATTATGGTTTCTGAATTCCTGGAATTGGCAGCAGCACTACTTCTGTGGAAAGGAGACAATTTTTCTTACAGAGAACTTGCAGAATTGCATTAATCCAAGCCTGCAAAATGCTTGGAACTCCTATAATGCATTACCTAAATGTAAATGTGTCATTAACCAGTACTCGATACAATTCATCCCATACCCCACAAACTGCTGGGTCTACTCAGCCCTTACAGAAGACTGATTAAAACTAAGAAGTTCAGGCAAACAAGCTGGGGTTTTTTTCTGGTTTATAGATATGCTACTAAAGCGCACTGGTCTCCCTTTGGACTGGGAGGAGAATCCACCCCACACAGTGATCTGCTGGGCACCAGGCGCTTGTTTGCTCAGCCCTGCCCTGCTGTAGCCGTGCTGGGAATACAGCCTGGGAAGCAGCTCCGGAAAGGAAAGGCAAACCTGAAAGCAGCCAGAGCAACAGCTTGCTGGAGTCTGGGGTAGAAGGAAACAGTTCTGTGCTTTTGTTTCTTAGTGAAACCCGTAACCTTGTGTTTGGGCTCCTCATGAAGAAGTCTGTCCTGCCTTCCTGTTGTTTTTGATCATAAAATTAACTCCCGAATGCACAGCATTTAGTTTCAGCTCTGCCGGTCCTGGATTCCTGTGGGTTAGGATGGATGTTGTTACCAGCAGCCCAGGGCAGCACCACTGCACCTCTGCTCACGATGCTCTGAGATGTTAAAAGCACTGGTTCATCCTCTGGCTGCACTGACCTTGAGATGCAAAAAGGCAGAGGTAGCTCTGAATTGAGGAATTTATCCCACTGACTGCACTGACCTTGAGATGCAAAAAGGCAGAGGTAGCTCTGAATTGAGGAATTTATCCCACTGACTGCCCTTTTAGAATCATAGAATCGTCTAGGTTGGAAGGGACCTTTAAGGTCATCGAGCCCAACCATTAACCTAACACGGCCAAAACTACCACTAGACTATGTCCCTACCCGTCTTTTAGATATCTCCGGGGATGGTGACTTAACCACTTCCTGGGCAGCCTGTTCCTTTCAACTTGAGAGGTAATGAGACAAATACAAGTTTGAGACTTTAAGGTGGGAGACGAGGCAGGACATTAAGTCATGAAGTGTCCATTAATGTCAAGCAAACAGAGGGGTATGTTCAGGGAGGCATTTCCATATAAGTCACAAATGCGGCAGGGAAAGAGCTAAAACGGTTGCACTGCAATCCTTGGAAGTACAGAAGAAGTGAATGTGAAGTACATACACTGATAGCCCAATACCACAGCTATTTAGTCACAGAAATAGTCCCTTGAGGCCCTAGCTCGTGTATGGTGTGCCAATGAAAGCTGGTTATCCACTGCTGGCAGAAGTTAAAATTAGGTGGTATTTCTGGCATTTTCTATTCTAAGCACAGGAATTAGACCTCTAAATAATGTTCATTGTAGGTAGCTGCAACACAAAATGTGCACAATCCTCTCTTGCAGACCATAGGCCTTGTACTCTAATGGCTCGTCCATGTGACTAGGTCTCGATCGCCAAAGTAGGTAATTGAAATAAATGAAATGATTATTTATGCTTGGCTTGGTGTCTAATGCATGTAAAGTTCCTTCCAATAGATAAAGGTCAGTCTCAGCACTGATTGAAGTTTATGATGTGAGCCATAAAGCTTGACTCTGAAATGAAATAGCCAGGTCCCTAGAAGGCTCAAGTCCACTTCTAGGACTTCTCTGGGAGTTCATGATACTTTCAGTGGAAGGCACGGCTGCAACCAGACCTTGTGATCCTGCTGAGGTAATAGAACTGATTTGTGACAAATTTTCCAGCAGGAATTACATTTATTGCCATCTGGCAGTTACTCTGAAAAGAATGTGCACTAAAACAAGCCCTGAATTTGATATTTAGATATAACGTAACTTCATTGCTAGTCAAAATCAATGCAAATGTTCACTCCCCTGCTACCAATTCCTACCTTGTCAAAGGCTTTAAGGAAGCCAATTCAGTGTTAGAAATTCAGATATTATTTAGGGAAACATATTCTGGGAACTCAGCTATCAGTAAGAATTCCCAATGAGCTGAAGTGTGCTGCTCTTCTCGCTATTACAGTTTCTGGGATAAATATTTATGAGAGGTATGTACTCAAGGGAGCCACTTGGTATCTTATCAGGCTGTAAAAGTTCCACCCTGTGATGTAAAGCAGTGTCAGTCTGAACACTGGCTACGTGGGGAAGAGAAGGGCTAAAATCAGGGGAAAATGAGCCAGGATTGCCTGACCCCTGCTTAGGGAAAAAGCGTGATTTCTAATAACCCATCCCAGCAGAACGAGCTGGTTTTAAACCATAAAGCTGAAGGATTTTTGTCTTCACTGGTCAAACTCTCAATTTCTTAGGTTTATATTAGCATGGCAACAATAAATCCTGCCAGTTAGAGGACTCATCAAACTCCAGACAAGGATGTTGGACCGACGACCTGTTGCTGGTTTTAACTCTATCCCAGCTGGAGCCAGGACACACAGTCAGGGCAAAGTGAGAGTCAGGAAAGCCTGAGAGGAAGAAGCCCATTTTTTATTCAAAGCTGGGCAGGCGGGAGGGAGAGAGACAAATGGCATCAGCTTCCAGTCACTTGTGCTATTTTTTGAAAGATGTTTTCATTCAAAGGCTGGTTTTCCAGGTTCCCAGCTGAGCTGTGGGACACGGGGCTGCCCAGGCCCTGCAGATTTGTGTGTATGGTCCAGTGACTTTCAGTTTGTCTTTAATTTGTAATTCAGTCACCATATTGCATTTATGCATATGTGCCATATGCATATTACATCACATGCATATTGCATATTGTAATAGTAGTTTTTAATAAAGAGATTGAGAACCAGCTATAACAAAAATCTTAAACACTGCTGGGTTTTTTCCTTCAGCACTTGAGCGCCAGAGTAAAATCCAACCCCAAGGTTCCCAGACCTTATTCCTGTCCCAGCTCACAGGGACAGTGAAACACATCGGGAGGGTAAACCCTGCAGGTGAGGAGGTGAAGCAGTGAGCTGCACAGTGCTGGGATACACCTGGGACCCAGAGCCCCAGTTCCCCCCCAGGGTCTGTGGGGATTCCCTGGCCGTGATTTCTGAGGAGTGGAGAAGGGAAACGAAGAGCAACCGAGTCCTGCTTCAGCTTGCAGGGGGGAGTCTTGGCATCTGGGCTTTGCTCCTGGGCTTATTTCTGATTTTCATCCAGTGACTGCTATATGTAACAGTCCAGGCAGCAGAACCTGTGACAACAGTGATAAACACAGCTCTAAAGACTAATTTGTTTTATTGTGCCTATTTCAGTGTCCTCTAGGTGGGCATGTACATCCAGATGACTGAGTGCTCTAAGACCATCTGCTTCACAGGTCCTAAGGCCATCTGCATTTACGTATGTATGTAAATAAACAAAAACTAGTGTCAGCCTGCCAGCTTAATGGTTGTTTCATATCATAATACTATCATGCCTCCTAAACAGGCTATAGTTGGGAAAGTCTTGGATTTCCTATTTTGTTTTGACACAGTGTTATATATTTCGAGCTGTGCAAATTGTGGGCATGTCTTTATGCCTTTATATGTATTGAGTAATGAATGAAAAAGGTAAAAAAATTGCTTCTTCGGCATTTATAAGGAAAAAAAATGTAACTTTGAAGTATGCAGTTGATAACTTCTAATGCATGTGCCACTCTAAGACCTCATGAGAATTAACTAGAGGACACCAGCATGCTCAAAGTGAATTTCCCCATGCTTCAGTATGGAGCTCAAGTTTTAATCTCCTTTGGAGGTCTTGCAATAAGTAGTGTAAATATAAGTAATCTCTAGAATATGCATTGTTTATTCCAGAAGAGCCACTTGGTTCCATTATGTCATTGCTTGCAAGAAGAAAAAAGGAAACTAAAATCTATCATCTTGACCTGGGCAAGTTTAATAGCCCAGGAGTTTAACAGCATTAGCTCAGCACCTAACAGAGGCCAGGACCTGACAGCAGCAAATGGTGGAACTTAACAGGCCTCTTCTGTCAGCGATGAAGAAGGGAAGCCAGTTTGGTCTGTCTGTGTGCTGTGGGAGAGGTCAGATGTCTGTGCCTGGGGGAGATGGATGCCGTGGCTGGGAACACTATGTGTGCAGAGCCACTTCTGTGGGGCTGGGGCTGACCCAGGCCTTCAAGGAGAACTTCTGGGAGTAAAGGTGGGGATGTGCTGCCTCATCAGAGCCAGGCGTGCTGCTGATTCATCTTCCTCCTACTTCGAGGAACCTGCAAATGAAACCAGCTTGGCATATCTCTGTCCAAGTGAACTGCGAGGCAGCATTGGTGTCAATGTGAGCTGAGAATGAGGTACCACATGGGTGAAGAGGAGGTGGCTAGGCTGAGTTGCATCAGAGGCTAGGGAGAATTTCATCACTATAATGGACATGGAGTCCTCCAAGGATAGCCAAATGAAGATGCTGGAGACACAGAGCAGCAATGGTGGGGAAGGAGCATGCCCCTCAGCCTGTGAGCTTCCCTGAGAAAGGACAGAGCCCCTGTCTTCCAGCAGATGGCCAATTTACAATGACGGCTCCAAGGAAGAAAGCAAGTAGGGAGTGTCTCTGCTTCTGAGGCAATGTGGGACACCTTTTTAGGTATCTCACCTGAGTTCCTGGTGGTCTGTTATCTGCTTCCCCAGATAGGAAAAATGATCCAACTGAGAATTAAGGTTAGCAGGTCAAAACTAAGTATCAGATTCTGGGAACAGGGATGATTTAGATAAGATTTTCATCATCCAAGGCACAGGCATCCGTTGGCCAGTCAGAAGGCCATATCTCCTGGGTAGGAGGACAAGGCTGCACCTGGCCATTCACCCTGGCCATCAAGCATTAGCACTGTGAACTGCTGGATACATCTACTCACCATTTTTGCAGGGAACTTGCTGAACAGTCAGTGCCACGTTTTGTTCCTATCCCAACACATGCCTACGTAGCTCACCCCCACCTTATCCCCTTTACTATGATGCCTCTTGTTTTGGCTGATTGCTCACAAAAATGTGTCCATCTGATCTTCTTAGTTTGTGCTTTTTGTCCAACTTCCCTCTCCCCAAGAACACAACTTACACCATTGTATAAAGACAAATTATCTCAATGTGGACAGGGGTCTAGATAGCAGAAATGGCAAGGGTATCAAAATAGAGTGAGAAATTAAAAGGAAGGTCTGAAGAACATCTTAAATGCAAGTAATCTAGGGCCCTGTAACACTTAATATGTTATCAAGGTTATGAGAACCACAGGGATCTGGCTGAATAATTTGAGACTGGACTGTTTGTATAGAAGGGTAAAGTGCTTCAGAAAAATGTCAGGAAAAAAAGTGAAGTGTTGATGGGGATGAATATATTTATTTTGAAGTCCAGAGTACAGGAGATAGAGGTGATGCAAGTGTCTGGTAATTGTAACATGATGGGAGTCCACAGTCCTTGCAAAAGGGAAAAAAAACCTGACAATGGATTTTAAAAAAGCTGATTTCTATAAAATAAGATAATTGATAAGAAGGATTTCATCGAAAACAAGCCAAAGAAAAGCATAAGCAGAAGTGACCGGGTCTCTGTATAAATGAAATGAAAGGCATAATATATCCCAGTGCAGAAGTAGTATTAGGAAGGGTAGTAAAAATAAACTGCTTTGTTAAATCAGAGCTCTTCAGTGTCCTCAAACTCACAAAGAAAGCTGAAAGACAGTCATAAGTAGGTTACACCACTAAAGATGAGTATATAGCATAGACAAATACAGACAATATCAGAATTATGGAAGTGCAACTACCAATGCAATGAAGATAACATGAAAATACCTTCTAAGTACATTGGTAAGAGTCACATTGCTCGGGAAACACTGTTTGCAAGAGCCTGTCCTCAGCAGTGCTGGGGAGTTTCACCTGGGAGAATCTGGGGCGCAGCTCATCAGCAAAGGTGCAGAGTGACTGAGCAGCGTCCAACAACAATGTGAATGAGCAGAAGTCTGGAAGCACCACAATGGGTTACTTACGGAGACTAGGAGTGGCTGTTATTTGCATTTTTTACAATCAGGGAGGCTACAGGTGTAGCTGATTCTGTCTCAGGAGAAGTAAAGGAACTGGATGACTAGAAACTTGAGTTTCTTTTAAGCATTATTTTTCTGTGCTTCCTTTTCCTCCACTGGTGCTAGCTCATTTTGACACGTATTGATGATGTTGTGAAATTATCATGCCCTAAGAAATTCAGAAAAGAAATATTTTCTAAACAAAGGGAAATGGAAAGAAGCTAGGGTCAGGGAGGTCGCGTTAGTTTTGGAAATGGAAGAGGTTATGTGGAGATACATCAGGTGAATCAAAACAAGGAGTGAAAGTAAAAAGACAAAAAGAAAAAGTGAAAAAGGAGCAAGGGAGGAATGACAAAGCTGATAAATGGGAAGACTGAAAAGGATGTGACTAATGATATGAGAAGAGTTGTTTCTGGAAAAACTGACTCGTTGAACAATGATTCACACAATAAACACCTGGACATTTGCCTTCTTTTCATCAGATTTACTCAGAGAAACAGCTGGCTGAAGGCACCAGTCTCACTGCTGAGTTTCTTCTTGTGATTTTATCTGTGGAACCATGTTATGACTGTTGTAAAGCCTTAAGTGCTTCTGGACTTTGTAAAGTATTTGACACGAGATTTTTTTTCCTATGTGGTTACAGCCTGTAAGCAGTTGCTCTGTGGTTGGGAAATTATTTCAGCCAGAGAAAGACACTAGAAATGAGCAGGCTCACCTCTTCTGTTGACTTTCAAACATATAGACATTCAATTAAGCATATTAGGCACCTTAAATTGTATTTCAATATCCCACTGCATTTCCTAATAATTGGACTTCTGAGCAGAGACTCTAGCATTTGAAAGACAAACGCCTAGCTTCTTTATAAGGCTTTGACTTCTGACGTCATGACTTAAGTTATTCTGCACTTGTCATGTACAGGTGGGCTAAAAATGACATTAGGAAGTTGTTTATGTGGATTTGTTACTGCAGTATGAATGTTATTGGTTGTTTTGACATTTATACTTCAGGCTGAAAGTACTTCTCATTCATATCCAACTAGTACACAATTAATCTGCATGTAAGTCACTTAAAGTCAACATACTTCCAAGTAAGTTCAATTGCCTCCCCCTTATTATATTTACTTTGAAATCATTAACAATGAGTTCTAATGTTTTAATGGAAACTGTTGGGTTTGAGCTGTGCTCTAAAGATAACTCACTGCTAGCAGACAGCCTTGAGAAAGTCTGAATCATTCTGAGTGCGTGAGCAAACTGAGAAGAGTTGTGTTTGAAAGCAAGCTGAAAGCACAGTCCGGAGTTATTTTCTTGGAGAACAAATGCTGATTTCAAGGGAAAAGTGTGATCTGCAGCACAAAGAGAAAGCTCACCTTTCCCGGAACTGGATTCTAAACACTTTTTTCTTTGGAGGCAAAATACTTCATGCACTGCACAAATAATTTAACAATGTTCAAGAGCAACCTAACATACTGAGGAAAAGAAAGCAGAAGTTAGAACCTGGATGAAAAGTAACATTTCATGAGAGAATAAAATAAGCTGTTCAAAACTTCTGAAATAAGCATGATATTAAAAAGGGAGTTAGCAGAAAGCATAACCTTTTGAGGATTATGGTATTTTAAAAGCTTCTGGTTTTCCCAAATATATTTTTGTTTATTATTTATTTTACCGTAGTCCTTTATAGTCCAGTTGATTTCCGTTCCCCTTACTACAGGTGCTATAATGCAGAGACTGACAGGGACTGGTTCCCTTGAAGGGCTGAAAACTGAAACAGACATGAAAGAAGACACAGGAGGGAAAGGAATCATTACATCCATTATGGGATGAGCATCTGGAAACGAGCAAATAGTCATTTGCTCAAAGTTACCCAAAGTAAATTTGTTGCAGACCTCAGACAGAATTTGAACTTTCTGACTCGATGACTGACGAATTATTCTCATAACTAGGCTGGGTCCTTCCCAGTCACAGATCTGCTGTGAAAACAAGCCACCTTTATGTCCAAATTCTTGTCTTCTGAACGGGAATTATCCCTGTGACTAGGCAAGTAGCAAATGTGATGTCTGCCCAAAGCCCATGCCCATGCCTCCGTGCACCTCCTCTCCTACAAGAGAGGACAATTTTGCCCCTGCAGCTCCAACCCATGCCCAGCATGTTAATTTCTCGCAGCCCCACCGAAAAAACTGAATTCAGGAAGAAAACCCCAAAGGACATAAAAATGTAGAAGGCTGTAAATTATCTCGGGGCTACATAGCTTGCTTACATGGCTGCCATTTCATACCACACCTAGTCATTAAGAATCAATAATTCTCCATGCTGTTAATGTTTGAGCTGCTCAACCTCTCGGGCGAGTCTGAGGACCTATAAACTGTGTGGAGAAGCACAGACGGACACTACCAACCTGCACAAAGCTGATTCCCACAGCCAAAAGAAAGAAGCATTTTTAAAGCAAAATAAACTTTTCATGTTACAGGTAAGGGTCGATCTAACTATCATTTCATGGAAAGATTTTAAAAGCTGAATCAAGGGTTTTTCTGAAGACTTTTCTGGCAGCGTCAGGAACTCAGCTGCCTTTGTAAAATGGATGACCGCTGTGCTAAGGCTTAGTCTGCTTTGTATTTGATTTGGATCAATTTCCTCTGTTTTCTCTTTACTGAATTTGAACATCTGAAATCAATCATTTAAAGAAAATCAACATTTTTTTTTCATGGAACCAAATACTTGTGATTGTTACTGATCTTTAACCTCCGGGAATATTCTTTGTTCTCTGAATGTTTATTGTTGAAAGTCACTGGGATATTTGTACTATGGTTATCCCAGAGATTTCTGTTCAGGCAGGGGTACCATAAAGGATTATTAGGGATATAGCACTGAGATGAAACTAAGAAATGAAGGGAAAAATGCGGCTCCAGTCCTCAGCCAGATCTCAGGCTGCTTTTAGTTAAGCTGATCCTATTCTAATCCTGAAACTGTCTATTATTGAAAACTTTTGTATGAGTTTATATATACTGAAACTCTATTCTGAGTGAGAGAGGAGTATGTATTTTTGGGCTTTGGTCCTTGGCAGTGTGATGCTTCATGAGACTTTCAGCAGCTTCCAGCCAAAATGAATGGTTAAAGACTGATCAAGCCACTCATCCTGGCCTTGCAATTGTCACCGCAAATGGCACGACATTAGGGAATGATATTTATATTCAAAGAGAAGGGAACAGCAAAGGCTGTTATCATGCAATCCTGCAACCTACAAAATGGCTGTATTTCCACTGCTGCATTTTGCAGCAGGCACAGCGCAGTCACACAGCCATGTGAAGGAGAGCATTTTCCAGCATTTTCTGTCTCCTATGCTAGGGCTGGACGTGTCCCTTCCTTAAACATTCTCCTCACCATAGTAGGTCTTTCTCCCTCTCTTTTCCCTGAATCCATACTGTGGTACCCCCAGACCACCCCATACGCTTTTTCTTCACTTCTTGCCAGGCTCCCCCCAGCACTTTTAGCTCCCTGGTGTCCCCCGCTGTCGCTGGCTGGCCGAGGGGCACATACAGCCCTACTTCCCCAGCGGGGCAGATGAAGCCGTGCAGGCAGCCAGTGGTCACACACTGCAGCCTTACCCTTGGGTAAGGCATGCCTTTGGGTCCTCTGTCCCACCTGCCACCCCAAATTAATAAGGAATTAGTTTTTTGAAGTTCCCACCCTGCTATTAAGTGTGGCTGAAACTGGCCGACATGTTCAGAAGAGACCAGGAGGAGGTGACAGGCTGTTGGACAGATGGAAGACCTGAATGAATTTCTGTCGACTATCTAACTGAAATATCAGCAATGGTCTTGGTTCAAAGTGTCTTCCCAGGAGGTTCGAAGTGTCTTCTCTGCCCCCCTGTCCTGCCTGTGCCAGGCCCCAGCTCCTCAGGTTGCAGGCAGGGCAGTGAGCAGGGCACCCCTGCCAGGCAGCTATAGGGGGTTCACCTTCAGCCCTCATTTCCTGGCACATTTAATGGTTTTCCTGATCATTTCTGGTTTCAAAGGACAGCCATTTTATTTTCTTCTGGTACCCACGCAGCTATCTCCAGCCCAAGGAGAGAGACCAGCAATTTCAAAGGGCGTAATTGCACATAGAATAAGACCCTGCTCAGAATGGGATTTGCAAGATGGAACGTCTTCTAGCATGTCCTAAAATGAGCATGGGAGAGAACAGCAGTGTGGGCAGCAGTTTCTAGATTACAGGTCTCCTTTTTGGTCAGATGCTGAGGAAAGAAAAGGAAGGAGGGGAAAAAGGTATTGATGGGAAGCCCAAGCAGGAAGGCGTCTGGAGGGAGCTGTGCCTCCACATTGTCTTCTCCTTGGAAACCTCCATGGGACAGAGCTGTGGTGGCTGAAGGATACCTGTAGGTGTTAGCCACATAACATGGAGCACCGCTGAATATGGCAGCACTGAACGCCAGCTTCACCTCTCTTCTCCGGGCTGAACAATCCCAGCTCTCTCAGCCTGTCCTCATAGGAGAGGTGTTCCAGCCTTCTGATCTCCTTAGACTTGGAAATTTCGTTTCCAGTAGTCATGTTGTTTTAAGGGATGCAGACACCTTTGGCTTCCTCTGCCTCTGCAAGCTGCACTGAACAGTTGATTTTTGTAGCCGGAAGACAAAGACCTCAGGATGGTCCCTGCAAGACCTTCATCTGCTTGTGGTTATAGTGTTTCCTGTGAACATGTCGTTGCCTTCAGTAACGCAGAAATGAAAACGGGCCTTGCAAATGGATCTTGCGTGACATAGAATCATTGCAACAGTGAGGTTACACGGCTTGAAGTTTTGTGCTGGTTTCAACCTCTGACAGCTGTTTGAGGCTCTCACAGCATGTGGCTCCTCCTGCACCACTGGGGACAGACCTGATGGGCACAACCTTCCCAGCCAGCCTGGGGACGCCAGTGGTCTCACCTCCCATGGGCAGAGCTGCGGCTGGTCCTTCAGAGCTCACTCCTCGGCTGCTCTCTCCCTACAGCTTTGGGAAAGCCTATCTGTAGCCTTTATTCGCAAATAGATTGGGCCAGCTCTATGGGGTTAAAGTGACTATCGCCTCTTCTTTGCAGGAGCTGAAGCAAAGCATATTCCAGTATGTTTAAGTTGTGTGGACTTCCATTTCTGCTTGTCGTTCACTCGGTGAGTTACAGCTTTTCCTTTGTTTATCTGGGAGCAAATGGCAAAGGTTGCCTGTGAGCCTCTGAGCTCTAACCCGCGGGGCGTCCCAGTCTGCAGGTCCGGCCGGCAGCCGGTGCCAGCTGTAACGCT
Source organism: Stercorarius parasiticus (assembly GCA_013396915.1). Lineage (NCBI taxonomy): Eukaryota > Metazoa > Chordata > Aves > Charadriiformes > Stercorariidae > Stercorarius > Stercorarius parasiticus. The sequence continues at coordinate 424,385 of VWZL01001691.1, forward strand.
GGGTGTGGGAGAGCGGCCCCGACACGTGGGTGACCCCACGGCCAAAAGTTAAGAAGACGTGTCAATCATTAGGAAAAAAGACTTTAAAAAAGCCTAAGAGACACCAATTTACCTATTTCGCCTTGTGTACTTCCTCCTTATATATCACTTTTTACAATAAGTGGATTTCATGCTGGAAAAGATTTAAAAATACTGCCACAAATCACCAAAGAGTGAAGACATCTGTATCATGTGTTCTGTATTAAAATCCATACATGTGCTGACATATTAAATGTATTCTAAGAAATGTAATGGCAAATAGTTTAAACCATGCATATTAATTATTTGTCCTCATTATTCCGTCTGTGAATCCCTTTTCAGAGGATTTCCTGGAACTGAAATATATGAATTATGCTATTTATGGAGCTATTAAATTCAATAGATTTCCTGATGTTTGCAGAGGCTACAGTGGTGTCTTCTACTTTACAACTGAAATTAACAAAAAAGAGAAAAAAATGAGTCAAATTCAAGTCTATTAAAAAGTTTCTCGGAATATGGAGACCCTGAGGGTTGGGACTGATGTGCAGTTGTGAGCACCTCCTTTTTCCTTCCCATTTCAAAAGCTGCTGCCCGTGGCAGTGCTGACCTCCCATGAAGCATATATACCCCCTAGGCGCTATAGCCATCTTCAGAAGGGATGCCAGCCAGATACGGGCTAAGGAGAAAACCCTATTTCCTCTTCAGGCCCCTGAGTAGTGATTCATGCTGTAGACATACGTTTGGAAATATTTATGGCTCACATAAAGTAATTTTAATTGACAGGAAGAGATATCTCTTACTTGCTTCACAGCCTGCACTTTGAACCCATTGGGGTTTATAGCGTCAGCCTTTGTTCCTCCACGGTGAGGAGCATGACCAAGAAAACCCCTCCACAAAAAGGCCCTAGGAAAAACTTCCAGGAGCCAGGTTGTGCCCACCAGTGCAACATGGGAACAGCCGTAGCAGGTCAGATCCAGGGTCCTGCTATCTTGTCCCTGGCAGAGGCCAGCAGCGAGCATTTAGCAAAATTAGTAAAGGGTAACTGTAAAGTACTCTTTCCTGGTATGCGTACCTATTACATGGCTTTTTTTAGATATTTCTCTACTGTCACTACTGTTCACTACCATCCCTCCCCCTCCTTCCCCATTTCTCACAATATTCTAGTTTTCCTGTTTGTGAAAAAAGGCACAAGCCCTTGTAGGCAAGGAGGGCAGCATCTCTGGCTATTATTAAGCAGAATCTGGTGTTATTCAAACACCACTTGTGACACACACACACAGAGACCAGCACTTTAGGGTAAATTGCGCTGAATTTAGCTATGTTTTTGTCATAGCCAGAATTAAGTTTTCCCTTGGTAATATGTAAGCTGTGCTTTTCTGTGAGAGGCAGAATAGCTGTCCCAGCAGCAATAGGACCAAATCCAGGGGAAAAGTCATGCAGCAGAGAACATGCATTCCCAGAGCCTGACTCCATGGGGTGATGGACAGTGCGGCAATGGCACTCCAAATCTATAAAGCAGAATAAAGTCATTTTTACATGAGAAGAAAGGGAGTTTTACCTGTGCAGCTAAACGATGGAGCCCTAATTCTGTCAGGTGGCTCCTCAGTGTTGGCAAGAGGAGGGTGACAGGGAGAGAAGGGTAGGTGCTTAAGGCAGGTTGGTTTTGCCTTTGAAGAAACAGGTAGATTATCTGAACCACAGGCTGAATTATCTTGTGTACCAGGGTTGCTCTAGGAGGCTGATTTTTTGCTTTGTTTTTTTGTGCATTTGAAAGCAAGAACATCCCTGAAACATTAGGGCAGGAGTGTGTCCGGAGCTCTTTGGGCACAAGGGAGGATGTGGTTCTAAAACTCATAAAAAATTTGACAGAAAAAACACCATGGGAAGGCATTGCCAGCCATTAGAAAGAAAGCAGAGGTCGAGACAGCCTTACACGGCATTTTTGCCATGAGGTAGAAGCCAGAGATCAACATGATATATTCGCTCTGGCTGTGGTTTATACTCACATGCAACTGATGTGAAGGCACAGGGCCTGAGTGGCTTGCCCAGATCAGCAGGGCGCTTGAGGTGGTGGGGTAGGGGGCCTGGGGAGGTCCACCTCTTTCCCTTACAAAAAAGATTTGGATTTACTGAGGAAATTACAGGGGTGCAGCCCCAATTCCTCCCCGTCCTCAAGTGTGGCGTTGGGTCTTCCAACACACTTGTGGCCACAGGACTGCATGGGTCCTGGATGGGACATGTCCTGGATGGGACATGGCTGGTCCTGCTGGGGACACAGAGATGATCCAGAAATGCTTTTGTGAATTTCCTCTTGCTCTTAGTCTACCCTCAGCTCTTCGGTGCTTCTGTTTGCTCTTGAAGGTAGATGAAATCTCATTTAATGATGTCGTGTTTAGAAAAGGCCAGGGCCCAAATGTTTGTTTTAAAATTCATTAATAAATAACACTGCTTTAAAAATGGATGTGTACTAAAGAACCCAGAGGTGCTGAGTGCAAGCCAGTGTCTTGTCCATTATGCTACAGCAAAATAGCTTGCAAGAGGCTCAGTGATGGGGATCTGCTGTTCATGCATCGTGACATCTCTTTCTCTCTCTCTCACAGGCTATGTGCCAGAATTTTGACGACCTGCATGTAAGCGGGCCTCTGAAGGACATGAATTTCTCTATTCCAGAAGGAGGGGGAATGCGCTTCATTTACCAGGTAATCAAATGTCTCTTGGTATCCACTCTGGTCAAAAACCCCATCGTTTGCACACACTGACCTCACGAGCAGTGTTGTCATCTGTGCTGGTGGGAAGAACAGTCCCCCGAGAGGATCTGAAATTAACTTTGACTTCCTCTATCTGGGAATTCAAGACTCTACATGCAAAATGCAGTAGACAACCCCCTCCCTCAAACACATTTTAAGAGGATATCCTAAGACAGAGGTTAATAAAACAAGCATTCCTAGAGAATGGGTTTCCATGTAACTTATGTCATCATTTTCCTTCAGCTCTGAGGTTTTCTTCTCAAACCCATAACCACAGAAGGACAGATCCAGCTCCCAGGCAAATAGAGGATGTGTGTCATTTTTTTCCATTCCCGTGCTCAGACAAAGCTCTGTCCTAAGCAGACATTTGCTTTGGAAAGAAACCGCAGTTGGGATTTCCTGCAGCATTCAGGAAATAATGTGAAAACTCCTCTGTTAAGGATCAGAAAAGAGCAGATTTGTTTGAGCAGACTCTTGGAATATCATTCCTCCAGCCAAGCACACTATTAGCAATAGATTTTAAAAGACACGAAAGCATGAAATTATTTAGATGGTGAAAATGCTGAAAAAAGAATGATTTTCCACATGTTTTTTCCCCATTCTAGTTCATATCTGAGCCACCTGCTGTGAGTTTCAGAGCGACTGGTGAAAAAGATGGAATAATTGACATTGTGCCAAAGACAGGTATCCTGTACCTCAATGGGTCGCTGGACTGGGAGACCAAAGCAGTGCACAGGCTGCAGGTAAAAACTCAACGAAAAATAGAAAGGGAAGGTTATTCATATTCACCCTTTTTGAGTAAACCTGAAATTAAAGGAAAACTGTTGAAATTTCAAATTGTTTCTTTTGTCTATGTTTACGGACAGCTTTTTCATTTTTGACATTCAGCTTTGCTGAAAGACACATGGTTTTACAGTTCTGAAAGACTTTGCACAGAAAAGTGCTCCTTAGCACAGGAAGGTTATGTTGAGAAAACAAAAATTACCCTGATGCCAACACCAATCCGTTAATTCTCCTAATATGAGGAGGACATTGACTGGAAGTGAAATCTGGCCCCATGAATGAGATTCGCTTATTATCCCTGAAGACTGGTAGGGTGAATTACATGGCTGGAATGGGAAAATAAACTATTGTCTACTTAGCAAGATCATATTCTATTTAGTTAGAAATGGTCTGAGTAAATGATATTTACACACAGAGGCATACATCTAACCTCTGTTAGATAACATCAGAAAGCTCTTTGGCAGATGTCGAAGGCTGTTAAGGCAAGATCATTGAGTGCTTGTCCTGCTATTATACTCTTTTCACAAGGATCTCATCATAAACACTGATGGGAGTGGGACAGCGGGTAGGTGACTTTTTGGTCTCCGTATAGCCTTGTGCTCTTATTTGTCAAAAATGATATTGTCTTTTTCTGAGGTCCTAGCAACTGAGAAGAACATGATCGTGAGAGGATCAGTATCTGAACAAGTACATGATGATGTTTTAGCTAGCCTTAGCTATCTTTCTATGGTCTAGTACTTCAGGTTTAATGGTGTCATGTTCTCAGCTCTAAAGCATCCTTGGACAATTTTCTAGCCCCAGAAGTTATTAATCCTAAACATGAGAAACCTTTACAGACAAGAAGAAATGATGACAGATCTGAAAAATGATACTTTGTTAAGCCTAAATAATCGTAATTTGATCTATTATGTGCGAAACACCATAAAGATTGACAGTCATAATATATACCTGGTGTTTTAAAGTCAAAGAAGGGTGAAAAATAAAAAGTCAAATAGTTTGGAAAAAAAAAAGTAATCAGAACTAAGAATTAAGTTTTCTTTACAAACCCTTAGGTCGGCCTGTTTTTCTGGTTGATATTTACAATAGCACAGTTGAGTCCGCTATATCATGTTGGGTTTTCTCCTTGTTCTTTAGAAAGTATGTATTTCTGTTTAAAGCAAAGCATGAAGTGTGAGCTATGCAAGAATACGAATAGTCTGCTGAGACTGGAGGCGAGAAATGGCCCTCTGAAAAGCGTAATCAGAAGCAGGAGTAGGTTATTTTGCTTTGTTGGCATTATATACTGTGGCGAATTATTGTCAGTGAGCTTCCATGGTAAATTTGTCCTTGTAGATGGAGCCACCCAGTGATGGCTCTCACCAGGTTTGCGTCACAGTAAGAATGACTTGTCATTTGACATCCTGATGTTCATTTATGTCTTTTAATTATCTACATGAAAATATTTCTTTGCTGTTCCTTCTTTTTCCAAATCAAGGTGGAAAGTCTGGATGAAAAGGGAAACAGAGTGAAAGGTCCATACGCTGTTACAATATATGTGGAGGATGTCAATGACAACCCACCAGAATTTGACCAGTTAAAGTACACTGGAGTAGTGAGGCAGAACTCCCGTCCAGGTAATCATCATCATAATAAAATATTGTAGTTAATAGGAAGTTAGGTAGATTAGTTAAACAGGAAGAGAAAGTGGGGGCTATACTTCAACAAGCTGAAAAAAGGTCAGTTTTCCTTCCCACGGGACTGTACAAAATAAGGATGCAAGCATGTATAGTATAATGAAAGGGCAAAGAAGTGACCACTGCGTAGTGTAAAGGGATGAGTCTAATCAGAAATATTTCATAGTACTTGTTGCTTTGCAAGTATCACTTAAGAGGCAAATATTCCTGCCCTCTCCATTGCACTGAAAAAAACCCCTATGCTAGAATGAGGTTAAAAGTTGCCAAAGACTGTACAGAAAAAGAATGCTACTAAGTCTTTGCATACCAGTGAAACAAAACGCCAGTGTAGATATAGGGTATGTGTGTACTGTGATTAATGCTTCTCAGAACGTGGGCTGAATCTTAGTATTTAGGAGAGAGTCTTAGATGATGGATTGCAGTGATCCAGTCCAGAAATCAGGAAAGTATCGAAGAGCAGTTTGAGACCCATATCTTGGAAATGAAACAAAGGACTCAGCCAGCTGTTACCAACGTGGCTATGGACTCAAGAAGAAACTTTTGCTAAAGAGTACGCATATAAAGTTCCATGGGGTTAGAAAACCATTTTGCAATATTTTACCGTATTATTCAACTGCATCCAAATCAAAAAGATTTTGAATTTTGCATTGGTGATCAAAAGGCAAAAATTCACTTATGTTATCATGCTTTTCTGTATTATTTTTCGCTGTATGATTGTTCCTTTAATTATAACTGTGTCACAGCTGTAGGGTATTTTTCTCAAGGTGTTTTGGGTTGAACTGATTTGTATAAGTGGCCTTAAAGAGAGATACCAGTGAGCTACATTCTGGGTGCAGGCACTCTTGGGTGGTAGATAGCTCTCTGTTTTAGCTCTGTCACCTTCTTTGTCAACTGGTCTTCACACCTATTGTGATCCTACTATGCAGAGCTGGTGGAGAGGGGACCCGTGGGATGTTACACAGTCAATGTAACCTCCACACACAAGCATGGCTTGCCATGAGAAATGTGTGATGAAACAATGGCAGCTCCCCATAAGCTGCCTTCCTGTCTTGAGAGCTCTGCTTGAATGGACTATATGTTGAGGTTTCAGTCTCCTCTTACCACTATTTCTTCTCTGATCTGAACAGGCAAGCCCTTCATGCAGGTCCACGCCACTGACCGCGATGATCCTACAACTCCCCATGCACAGCTGACATACAGCATTCTCCATCATTTTCCCAACCCATATTCAGAAATGCTTTTCCAGATTGATAGTGTAACTGGAGCAATCTCACCGAGTAAGAAGGGTATGTAAAAAGATTCTTGTTTGTCAAAAAGCAAGCATGAGTTCCTGGGTATAAATAGGAACAAAACAACATAGATCTGATTTTAAATTCTGAATAAATGTAGTCAGTGGGATACACTCCACTGAGGCCTTGGATCTAAAAGTACCTTGAGAAGAGAGGTAGACCCTCTGGCCCTCAGGGCTACACTGAGTCATATCTTGGGATTAATTATCTTCCTCGAAATCTAGAAAACTAAAAGCAGTAAAGTGAAAAATGTAGAGAAAACAGCTTCCACGTGATCCCAACTAAACAGCAATGATTTAAATCCCCTGTCTCTTCTGTTGGGCCAAAAAAGTGCCCAACTGGAGTGAGGGCTGTTCAGACACGCATCTGCACAACATGAGACCACAGCACAGAGGTCTCATACGATTACATCCACCTGATGCTGTGCTGCATCGTTCAGAGAAGCCAGAGGAAACAGCTTGCTGAGCTTCGGCACAAAGGCCCAATTAAGGAGTGAACCTGGAGCAGATGAAGCAGCATGGTGCATGTAGGAGGCAGTGGGCAGATAAACTGTTTCCACAGCCTCTACTTCATTTCACTTGGGTCTTTGCTCTGTCTTTAGGCTCTTTTTACTTAGATCCGCAAAAGCAGGACACCTTCACGCTTGTTGTCACCGTTAAGGACATGGCAGGGATGACAACAAATGCTTTCACCAGCAGTGCCGATGTGATCATCACTGTGAAGGAGAGCCTGTGGAAAGCTCCCCCCACCATCCACATCCAAGAAAACTCAACCCAGGTCCACCCTGTCAACATCACCCAGGTAGGACCCTTGGCCACGCTCCCTGCACCTCTCCTTGGTGCCACAGAGTAATTTTCTCCCAGCTAACTGTGAAGGTGTCCCCGCTGCATTCAACACTAGGCTCTTCAGAAGGACTTTAGCACCTCCCAGTTGTTTTTCCTATGCTATCCTTTGGAAATTATCATTAGTGCAGGTCTTATTAACTTATTGTTAGTATGAAAGTTAATGGTTTGAAGGTGATTGAGATACAGTCAATACAAACATTAGAGTGACTGGACTTTGCCCTTCAGTTTGGAGAGGTTGTTAGCACCGCCTGCGTGTGAGAATATCCCATGGATACACGAAACATTTGGAGAATTTTATTACAGCAGAATGACTGGAAGAAAAAAGGTGCTTTACGTGGCTATTTGGCACAGTATGAAAGATAAAGCTCTCGAGACACCCCAAGGGATCTCCCAGACAGATGCGTGGCAGTTGGGTGCCTCTGTCAAGGTGCCGCTCTTCTCTCACGATGGGTTTCTTCAAGCACTTCCAGCCCTTCTCTAACACCATAGGCCCTCCAGGCTTTGGGCAAATCAAGAGCTAACCTGTTGTTATGGTTAGGTTGTTTTGAGGTTAGCCTCTTCCATACACAGAAGAGCCTGGCAGGGGACCAGCTCCACTGCAACCCTGCCATGGGCAGTCCCCCGCACTCAGGGACATCTGCTGTGACCAGTTGTGTGTGATGCAGCACACCTGCTATATCAAAAGTACTTCATAAGGACTGAAATGCCCTCCTCCAGCATCCTGCATTCCCACGGTATTCCTCTTTTCACAGTGCAAACACAAAATATTTTGCCGATAACTGCAGACCAATAGCGATGTATATACATCAGTAAATATTAACTAACAGGCCAGCAGCCTTTCAGAAATGTTTGACTTCAAAAAATGCCTTGGCATTGACACCCTCAATGCCGTCATCCCTTGGACACAGCAGGATTCCTCGGATCCTGTTTGCAAGAGTAACTGAGTCGGTGCTATTCCCACTGGCCTCATGACAGGCTGAGGAAGTCCAGAGTGAAAACAGGTGGAAGAAAAAATAACATGCAACGGTGCTCTCATTCTGGGGTCGCTTGTGTATAAATTTCATGTGGCAGCCAATGACATGTTGATTCTGCCTAGTGGAAAATGAAATGCAGTTGCTGCTATATAGTATAAAACATAAACAGTAATACTGTCTCCTTCATTTATTTGGCAGTATGTTTACTGCATTTCATTTTAAATCTGAAGCACCCCACTAAAGACCCTTCATCACAAACTTTGATGCCTGTAAAGAGCATGCACACACATACATGCAAATACGTACTGGGTATTTGTTTTGTTATTTCACATCTCTGAATTAGATAAACCAAAACAACGGTCAGGAATAGACAGTGTAAGGAGATGGAATAAATTAGAGTCAAGACATTCAAATACATATAATGCTTGCTTCTCCCAAATCATCATTTAGCGCTACATCCCCAAACCCTTCCATAAAAAGACAAGTGTCATAGCCCACCTGGACAGCTGGAGAAACTGAGGTAAAATGGCTTTATCACAACAATTCAGAGAGCAGAGGTGGATTATCAGTCTGTTTTTCCACAGCTTGTCCCAAGAACCTGCCAAACTGTTAATTTTCTGTTTTATGAAGCTAACAAGAATGCAATCTTTTCCGTTTGTGGTCCGGAAATGATCCCTGTTAAATCTCAGTCTACACTTCTAACTTCCTATCCTGACTTATTTTCGTGTTTTTAGGTGCAGTCAAATGAGCAAGATGTAATTTATGACCTTTTTGAAAAAGAAAAGCTGCCCAGGCTCCCATTTTCCATTGATCAGAATGGGGTTATTTATGTGACCGAACCATTGGATAGGGAAGAAAAGGATACTGTAAGTAAACACATAAAACCTTACCGATGGGAGAGACCGTAGCAGGAAGCTAATTATTGATGTGGGAGTAAATACGAGAAAGCTCATTAGAAAGGACGGAGGGGAAAAAAAGAAATGAAAGCTTTGTTTCTTGTCATTTCTGTTTGGGAATGACTTGATAGATATGAAAGAATATTCATCTACCACACTATGAACAGCCTTCAGTTTGGTACCCTACAACATTTCTCCATGGGTTTGGAAGTATCAATCACTGCCCACAGCGTATGTACAACACGGACCAACCATGGCAGGATTGTAGGTGCATGAGCAAGAGGTAGGCAGTGGCATTTGTGGAGGGCAGGAGATTTGGATGTTTCAGAACTAATCCAGAACCCAGGGGCCTCAGGGATCTCTCCATAGCAGAAACAGAGTTGAACTTGCAGTTGCAAATGTAAAGTTACCCTGAAATTCCCCATCTGGGGGTCTTTTAGACAGAAAACCCTCTGTCCCTCTGAAATTTGGGCACAGAATAGGCCAGAGATCAGATAACCTGGAGGAATCCTATCTCTGTATGTGGCAGATGAATTTGCAAAGTGACAAAAATGAGATATTCCTGCTTTCCTTGAATTTTTGTGAGAGCAAGTTCACAGTGCAGTGAAGTATTCAGGACTTTTAAATGGTTTTGAAAACTCAGACCTCAGGCACTAAGGAGTGAAGTAAGACTTCTGAATTAAACAGAGTGAAAATACCAAATGAACATATGAGAGGGTATTTCTTTTGCATGGAACACTTCCATAGTTACACATTTAAATGCAAAATATTGTCACAGTGAACATTCAACACATATAATCTCAATATTCTTATTGCAGTATTCTTTCTTTGCGATCACAAAAGATAACATGGGAGAACTGGTGGACAAGCCCCTGAATATTCATGTTATTGTAGAAGACATTAATGACAATCCGCCTGTGTGCCAGCAGGCCCTCACTATAATTGAAGTTCAAGAAAATGAAGGTGGAGGTAAGAAAACAACTTCTATTAATTTATACACATCATTCTAGTCCTGTTATTGTTTCCAGCTGGGGGAAAATAAAGCTAGAAATTCTGATCCCAAAGAATAAAATATAGCTCTCCTAGAGAAATGTTTTCCTGTGCAAATAGCCCTGTTGTTTTCACTTCAATAATTCACGTGGAAAGGATTTCAATAACCTGAGAAAGACAGGCCTAAGACACCTACTTAAAAAATGCTGTTCCATTGCATTTTCCCACAACCACAGTTTTGGACAACTGCTTAGAATGTAAAAAGAAAAACACTAATTTTATTACTAATAAAAGAAATACTGCTCTAAAAGTGTCATGAGCCCATTTTCCCTCATCTAGGTGCTTCTCTAGCATACTGCCTTTGACTTCAATGGACCATTACTGAAATCTGCCCCTAAGTCTTCACATTAGTTATTTGGTTTCAAGGCTGAAATGTCAGTTACAATCACTCCTTCTGATCAAAACATGTAGTCCAGTCCTTTTGGACTGCCCCAGGGCCAAAACAGCTGGTTGGGATGCTAAAGGGAAAACTCCCATTGCAGTGTTTTCCATGTAGTTGTATTTTTATTGGGCCCCTCTACATGTATATCACTGTTGTCAGTGTGCACCTCTGTGGAGGAACAGGACCACTGCATATCTGACTGACTCTCATCTCTCCTCTGCCACAGGAAGTAGTATTGGCACCGTGTTCGCCACGGACAGTGATAAGAAGGACACCCTTAACTCTCGTCTGCAGTTCAAAATTGAGAGTCAGGTTCCTGATGTTCCTGCAAGTAATCTGTTCTTTATTCAGCAAGAGACTGGGATTTTGCAGTTAACTGGCACTTCGTTGAACAAGCGCATCGCATCCAGCTATTCCTTGGAGGTGCTGGTGACAGACAGAGGTACGTAACATCTGCTGTTATACGCCAGAATAATTTTGTTCATGCTGATATCCCCAGTGCTCAGCATCCAAGGGACAAGAGGAGACCTAGAGGATTCACTGGATGGAGCAGCAGCACCGGGAGCTGGCTTGCTCTGGTATTGTACTGCTTTGTTCTTGAGATGCAGAGAGGTTAATCCTGATTCATAATGCACATATGGAAGGAAACCAGCTTTTGGGCAGAGCATGAATAAACTGTGAAACTTGTTAAGAAGCAGTCCAGTAAGACATTTCCTTACACAGGGGAAAAAAAATGAAGAGATGACGATTGTGGGTTTCCCCCAAAATCTCTCAAAGGGACTCACTGAAAAAAATCAAGAAATTAAACACAGCTGCTTAGAGAGTCCAGATAATGTATTTTAAAAGATTAAGAGCTGAAATTAATCTTCAAAAATAATCTTGTCCATTATGCAAGTTCCCAGGAGTCCTTTGTGGTTCACTGAATGGAAAGGAAGTCAAACTCCATACTAAAGCTTAAAGCTTTGTGCTGCAGTCCTTATAGTCAGGCAAAACTTGTAGATGGAAGAACTGGCATGTAAAGAAAGCAATGTGACACATCTGTAAATGAAATTTAGGCAGATGATATGAAAACCTTGCAGGGGGAGAAGCTGGTGGTTTGTTTTGGATGCTTATTTGAATTCCACCCAACCATTTTTGTTTAGAATATTCCTTAACTTTCATCTCATGAAGCATGTCCATAAAACTCTAAAACCCAGCTACATATGAGTAGCAGACGACCAGACAGAGTATGCTTTTAAAATCACAAACCCCCATTGCTATGGGTGCCCCTGCTCAAGTAACGCTTAGATTTACATAGATCTGAAGTTTAAGTCTGACTGTGACATGAAAATGAGGGCACTGCCTGATGGCCCATCAAGAGGACGCAGTAGTGTAACATCCTGGGGCTTACTTTTTGACATGCAAAAGTGATATTGAGAAACCTAACACAGTTCATAGTTATCATCATCCTGGTAATGCGATATAACTAGAAAAAGTGAGGGAAATGAAATGAAACAGGCTGAAGAAATTGGGAAGGTGAATAGTAAGATACAAAGTTAGGTTCTCACTGACTACAAGATATTGGAGATCAAGTGCTTCTTACAAAAGTAGGGCTTTGCTTGGATCGGGTGATTTGGCAGCACTCACTTTTGCTTGTAGTGAACCCTTTTGAAGAAAAGTTATTTTCAGCAGAAGGGTGGCCATGACGTTGTTTGTTCTCTTTCCATGCAGTATTCCAAACTATCTGTGACGTGCAAATACATGTCATCGACACCAATGATCAGATTCCCATCTTTGAAAAATCAGATGTGAGTATTTTTAACATCGTTTTTGATGTCCCAATCACTTTTGACAACTGTTTGAGCGTATGTTCAACGTCTATAGAATGTCAGAGGCAAACCAACCATTTACAGAACAAGTAACGGAGCAATCCACTAGTGAAAATACAGGCAAGGTGTTGCTGCAAAGCCTGCATATAAGGTCTATCTAGGCAGTAGACAGTGGGACTGACTCAGTTAATTCTGAAATGTAAGGTAATTTGCTCAGTGGAAAACTATGCATACAGAAAGAAATTACTCTACTAATGCAGTTTATTCCAGAAATGTAAGTTCTGGAGGGAAAGGAAGAAGGAAAGGATTTAAAATTAATTAAAATAGCTAACTGGAAAAAAGCTAACATCTCTCAAGGTCTCTTCCAAACACAGTTATTAATGTACCCATAAAAGCCAGAAGGTGAATGGAAATCAACAGCTGTATTTTCTTTAACCAGAAACAGTGGTCCAGTGATCCATGCCCAAAATGTATACCTGCTGGTCCTTCCTTCAGGAGTCTTAGGTGCCTAAGCTCCCGCTGTACTTATAGGCAATGTGGGCGGTGGGGTCAGGAGGGCTATCTAGTTCATCAGGTGTAGATGTCCTCTTGGGGAAGTTGTGCTGGCTTTTGGCCTTTGCTGACTGTGTTGCCCAGCTCTCTGTTGATGATAATGGAGCTTAGACACATGCAGACCACATACCTACATAGCAGGCTGTCAACTTTCTCACCTCAAGGTTTCAGTCCACGACCCGGTTACAACATGAGACTGCTGGGTCAGAGCACACATCAAACAGAGTAAATGGAGCTGGGCTGCTCATGTGGCAATGGCACGTGGTGCATGAAGCAATTAAATATTTAACAGTCAGTAGCTAGGATGCTCACTGGGTACAGAGGAGACCTAGATGCTGTCCCTACTGCTCTGAGCATTGCACATACAAGGAGTATTTTCAACAGAGAAGGTAAAGGCTCCTCCAGAGGGTCTGGGACCACTGCTATACCGGTAGCTTACCCACTGACAGAGATCTCATCATCTTTGATAAATGTATGGCTACAAAGGGGGATATAGCATCAAAAGAAGTACGGCCAGCCCATCAAGGGAGGTGATTCTAACCCTCTACTCTGCTCTGGTGAGACCCCACCTGGAGCACTGCATGCAGCTCTGGAGTCCTCAGCACAAGAAGGACACGGACCTGTTGAAGCTGGTCCAACGGAGGGCCACGAAGATGATATGAGGTCTGGAGCACCTATGCTATGAGGGCAGGCTGAGAGGGCTGGGGTTGTTCAGCCTGGAGAAGAGAAGGCTCTGGGGAGACCTTATAGCAGCCTTCCAGTACCTAAAGGGGGCCTATGGGAAAGATAGGGAGGGACTCTTGATCAGGGAATGTAGCGATAGGACAAGGGGTAATGGTTTTAAACTGAAAGAGGGGAGATTTAGATTAGATATTAGGAAAAAATTTTACACTGTAAGGGTGGTGAGGCACTGCAACAGGTTGCCCAGGGAAGCTGTGGATGCCCCATCCCTGGAAGTGTTCAAGGCCACGCTGGATGGGGCTTTGAGCAGCCTGGTCTAGTGGGAGGTGTCCCTGCCCATGGCAGGCGGTTTGGAACTAGATGATCTTTAAGGTCCCTTCCAACTCAAACCATACTGTGATTCTATGATTGCAGAGGGTCTAGTGCCCATCTTGCATCTAGGTAGCTCACCTGTAGTGCTTCAAGGCACTTCACTAATGTGTTTGTACATCTCTCTAATCTGGTTACATCTCTGCTGTGAAACATACCCACTGCTTCCCTCCCTCACACGACTGCTGTGGGTTGAAATATGTTCGTGCTCATGGGTTGCGAGCTTGTTGTAGCGCTTAAGTTTTTATCAGCAGATGATGCTCAGTGTGTCATGTTTCAACAATTTCTCTCTCCTCAGTATGACAATGTGACTGTTGCAGAAAATGTCACAGTAGGAACAGTGATATTAGAAATTCAAGCTACCGATGGAGACGAGCCTGCCACAGGGAGCTCCTACATCATTTACCAAGTGAAGGAAGGAGATCCAAACCACACGTTCATCATAGAGACAAATCCTGAAACAAACCGAGGGTTCATCAAGATTAACAAGGTGAATAGATGGGTTTATTCTTCTCCTTTATACATATATATATACACACACACACTTTTATATATATATATTTGTCATAAACATTATCTGCCCTGGTGATGATTTGCAAAGGGAGTGGTTGGCTGGTGGTGGGGTGAGGACACCCTAAGCATGGTGCAGACTGCAGGAGGCCCCACTCTTGGGCTCAGGTGCTGTGCCTGCGCAGTGTCCAGGCACACCTATCCTCCTGCCTTTGCTGTCCCCTACCCACCCACCACCATCAGCAGCTCCCTCTGCTGGCTCTATTGCTGTCCAGCTCCAGCAGAGCAGGCTCTGGTGGATGAAGTAGGTCTTTATGCACCATAAAGGGAAAAAATGGCATTATTTGAGTGATTTTGCAGCAGTGTTTCTGGAAAAGAAAAAGCCAGCTAAATGCTTCCATGGGCTGTGATCGTGGTGGTAGTCTGTCACGGGGCAGATCCTCCTCCCTGTTTGTGCTCTGGGCTGTTGGTGGTTTTTGCAATGGGAGGTGCAAGCGGGACAAGCATGTCTCAATGTCAGGATGGAGAGGCAGTTTGCTCCTGCTGAGGCAAACTTTAACTGCAACAAAGCCAAGGTCAGCACACGCTTCGATGGCTAATACAACCCGTATGTTGAATGACACTTTCTGCTGCATCCATGAATTTCAGAAAATAGCAAAAGTGCTTTCCCTTTGAAATTAGCCTTCTCAAAGGTGCTTGAACTGTGGGTCAAGAAAACCTATCGCTCATTTTCCAAGGGGTAACATGTTGTTTGCATCCAGTTCACCTGCCACTGGCTGGGCCAAGGGCAGGCAGATGCAGCATTTGGTGGACCATCTTCAGGCTCAACCTCAGCATCATTTTTTCCCAAGGAGGCAATTGTGAGAAACTCTGCGGTGTAACAACCCTCGCATGACTTTTGTCACCCAGAGGTCACCCAAGGCCTTCTCGTACAGAGCTATAAATACTATTGCTGTAAACAGGATATAGTTATTAAATTTAGTCAGGCAGGTGGCAACATTATTAGGAAATGCAGTTGCTGAGAAGGCCTCCAAACGGGCATATGGTTTCATTTAAATTGACTGTTCCCAGTGTTATTTTGCTCCTGACAGCTCTCTCTTATTTCCTCTGTATCTGGGATGCAATATCCTCCTTGAGAAGAGGGGGACTTTGTGGTTTCCTATGAGAGCTCCCCATGGCAGTGGGGCCCTTGCTTAAAGCACTTTTTTTCTAATTTTTCCAGGCTCTTGATTTTGAAGCAACTCCAGTGTACAACCTGGTGATCAACGCCACAAACCCCGAACCGTTGGTGTCAGGCGTGCAGTACAACTCAAGCTCTCTTGCCTTGTTTAAAGTTTTCGTAACAAATGTGGATGAGCCACCTGTTTTCCATAAGACAGTTTACAACATAGAAGTGTCTGAAGACTTTCCTGTCAATACCCTGGTCGTGACGGTGGAGGCCTATGATCCTGAGGGGGATTCTGTACGGTAAAAAAAAGTGACCATGATTTATTTATTGAATTTAGGGTTTAGAAAATTGTTCTAGAAGAGGTACAAGGAAAACATGCCCAATATTTGGCATGCAGGAAAAAACTCCTTTACAAAAGTCTCATCTCCTAGTGGAAAGTGGAAGTGTGGTGGGGTGGTAGTCAGTGACCCACCTGCAGCAGACTACTGGGCAGTGCTTTTCTAAGCAGCTTTCTCTCTGTGCTGTGACAAGCATCAGCCAGTGGGGCCCCTGAACCAGCAAACTAAAAGGGAAGAAGGCCAACAAATGTCTCCAGGAAAAAGGCAGAGCTGGTCTGAGAATAACAGGGTTTCCACATCCATAATGCCTTTGACAAACGAATGAAGCATATGCTGTGTACTCCTAGGAACCAGTGAGACAGTAGCTGCTTTTCATGTCACACTGGAAACTGCACAGGGCTTTTTCTCCACCAAAACACACAACCTGTAGTGAAGCTCAAGTCTATAAATGACAATTCACTCATTTTATTTTCCAACTGCCAAAGGCAACATGCCTGCTTCCACTGTAGCTGCAAAGCTCTGTGCAAGACGACAACTGTGCTTGTGGGTGGGATGCAAAACCTCAAACTGTCTCATTCAGAAGCCACATTGTATGATCAAGTCACCTTGAGGGTCTGCCAGCTCACGGATCTATGCACAGTGCTGTGTTGCATGGTTTAAAGGTACCTGACACAGTAGAATCAGATAGAAGAATCATGTGTGGCTCTTGCTGCACTGTTCCCAGCTGGGATGCTGAAAAGATCAACCCAAAACAAACAATACCTGAAATTTAGCTGAAATTCAGCAAAACACCAAGTAGTTAACAGAATTGCAAAATATGACTGTGAGGTCTCCCATGGATTTTTATTCCCAGAGGCGTCTCATCTGGCTTTCTACTTTCCCCTAACTTTTGGGAACTTAGCATGTTTGGCCTTCTGTCAAACTGGTTTGAAAGTGAGCCACATAGTCCAGAAGCTCTGGGGGACGACGACAGAGACAGATGACAGGAACTCATATTTACATAAACCAAATTTCTGCTAAAAAAATAGGTTAAAGGACATAAAATAAAAAAATATTAAAAGTTAAAGATGTACAAACATGCCAGCATGTTGTTTTTAATGTGAGGGGTACTGAAAGAACAAAAGCATCGAATAAGAAGGTCAGGTCACATCTACCCAAGCAAATGCCTGTGCTTTAACTGGGTCACATGTTCATGGTTAAATTTGTATAAGTAAATACCCAGCGACCTCGGGGCTGTTTTTTTTTAACAATAATATAAAGGCAATTATGTGGTGATGTTTAAAGCACTCTCTGTTCCAAGGCTGCCCTGATGGCAATTACAGGCTGCTCCAGACTGGCAGCAGATGACCACTGTAGTCCACCTCAGGGTTATGGCCCCTTGCTGGTCCAAGAAAAGGTGCCTGGCTGCGTTGCTCCCTCTGCCCCCAGCCTTTGGCTTCTGCCCCCATCAAAACCAAGGCATGGGAGATATGATGGGGAGAAAGAGACATGGGGTCAGGACGGACCGCAGTTTTGAACCAAAAGCTCATGAACAACCCAGGTTTCCCAGTCAGGAGGAAGGTGGAGTTGCAGTACACAGGCTGGACGAGAGGTAGAATTCCCACAGTTCACTGTCACTCTTTATTCTCAATGGTTTTGGCCTCCCTTCCTCCTGTCTCTCCTGGTTGGCTGTAGTACTGGGACTCTTCCAAGAAACCTCTCTTCAAGTACAACTGTAATCAAGCTGCTTGCGTAAAATCAATAAAGAAGTATTTGCTTTGCCAGCAATTTTCCCTGATTATGAATATTATATGTGACTTTTTCTTCTTTCTTTCCAAAGATACTCCCTAGAAGGTGACGTGAGGAAATGGCTGAAGATTGATTCAACCACTGGGCAGATATATAGCGCTTCCACTTTGGATCGAGAACAGCAAGAAATATACACGGTTGATGTTGTTGCATCAGAACTAAGTAAGAGATGAAAAAACTACTTATACACACAGAGGAATCCCCTGCCTTTACTGCTTTATGAATTATCATACTTACTATGACTAAACCCATGAAAAGTACTAGAACATGTGGTGTATCCTTAGAAGTATATATTTCTTAAGAATTTAACTTTCCTAAAAGAAATCTTGATGTTGTAGATAATAAGGATTAAAATATCTTTCATGAAGTTAGATGTCATATGCCATTATATTTGCTTGAGCCACACGGCATACAGAGAAGGTTAGAATTTCTTCAGTGTTTTCAGCATCAACATTTTCTGCCACTTTTTTACCCTATAGCTATAAAGGTTTTAGTCTTCCTTGTATGTATGTTTAGGCTTCCTAAAGACATACTTGGAGAGTAACTTGCAACCTTGTACAGAATTTCATTTTATTATGAATAAAACTAATACACTGGTTAGTCTGAAATACATTAGGGCTTGTAGTTCCAGCCATTAGACTTTTTCAGATAGTCCACCTGCAGAGATTCCATTACGTGATTTACATTGAATATGGGTTAAAAACTCTGGACTGTATCTGATTAAATTAGGTATAAATCTAGGTTTTCTTTATTAAACACAGCTAAACAATAATGCTTTCAACTGTTTTGGGGGTTATGGGTAAAGATGCAGTTCCTATATGTCAGGAAAAAGGAGTGCTTACTCAAGCACCACGATGGATTGGGGCTGTTCCTGCCGGAAGAGGATGGAGAAACGCCAGGGCTCTGAAAGCTCTTCTTGGGCCCCTTGTCTCTGCCCCAAGGCAGAATACTGACTTGCATTTCCTATATCCAGAAAAGAAATGGGAAACTGAAGGAGTTTCATGCTTAAAAGAGTGCTCCAAAGAGCACTGGTCACCTTGGATGTGACTTCTTACCAGATGTGATTGATGTGACTGCTTACTAGATACGATGGTCTATCTACCTCCTTTCACTTGCTAGTGTTCTGTATTTAGCAAGAGTTGGGGGTAAATAATCCATACTTTTTAAAAAGTGGTGTCAGCTATCATGAGTCCCTCGGGACCTCCTGACACCTTGCCTCTGCAACCCGCAGACAGAATGCCACCTCCCACTGCCTGCCTGACAGTTCAGCTATACAATAACTGCAAATGCAACTACCCAGCATGTAAGTTCAAGATGTGTGTGTAACTTTGCATTCTGTTAAACTCTACAGATAATGCAGCTCAGAAATCCAAAACAACCGTGATACTACATTTACGTGATGTGAATGACAACCCTCCACGGTTAGTTACGGATTATCCTACTTTCTTCTGCCACCCAGTCATGGGAGGAGAGAGAGCTTTGATTCAAGCTACTGATGATGATGAACAGTGGTTTTTCTCAGTGTTTACTTTTTCTCTCGTGGATGATATGAATACAAGAAATAACTGGGAAATCTCAAAAGTCAATGGTAAGTTAATAAAACTACTCTTATGATGATATGGGACTCTCTACGTATTCTGGGAAACAGAAGGAAATATGGAATTCCTTTTCATTCCTACTATTGCATATCCAGAATTCCATGTTGAAAAAAACAAGCTTTTTGAGAAATTAAGTGCATTTTGGCAAGTACTTATTTGAACATCTGAGTCATTAATTATTTTTTCAATATTTATTTTTTCTAGTATGTTGCAAGCTAAAATTTCACTAGTACTTATAAGTGAAGAAACATGTAAGAATAAAATGTACTGTGTGCTTAAATGGATACAAACCACTCCTGATAAAGAAATAGAGCAGTTTGAAAAATGTCTACTTCTGGCATTTCATGTGCAAAGGGAAGTTGTGCCTCACAAACCAACTGGAGTTCTTTGAAGGGATCAGTGAGCACACAGATAAGTGCTTGGCTGATAGAGCCTGTCTGAATTCCTAAAAGACGTTTGATAAAATGACTCAATAGAGAAAGTTGGGTTGCCCTGATGTCAAAGGGACATGAAAGCGACAAGTTTTGAAAGGATAAATAATAACTTAAAATTCAGGAGTTGGAGTAAATGGTCGGCTCTTGCAGTGAAAGGAATTCATATGTAGTTTTCCAAAGGTTTTTTTGCTATGACCTACGTAGTTCAATAAATATGGGTGTGCAGTGTGGAGGCAAAGTTTTCTCATTATACAAAGTTACTTGAGTAGGAGCCAAATGTGATGAATTGCAGAACATCTTTGCAAGACTGGGTTGGTTGAACAATAAACTGACAGATTCAAATGGACCTCTGACTCCCAAACTCACATTTGAAACCATGGGTGCTGAGTGGCCAGCACGAGTCAGGAGTGGGACCTGTAAGCAGTTCCATGAAAACGTGAGATCAAATTACCAGCAGTGTTCAGAAAAGCAGATCAAATATTGGGAATTACTAGGAAAGGACCAGAGAAGAAATCAGAGAACATCATTATGCCCCTGTATAAATCCATGATTTGTTCAAATCTTGAACATCTCCGAAAAGATGTGGTAGAACTGGAAACAGGTTCAGGTAGGGCGACAAGGATAATAAGAGTTATGGAGCAGCCTGATACAAGGAAGTAAGCTGCTACCTTTTAGCTTGGAAGAGTGTAGGGAAAAAAATACAATAGATGTCTATAAAATCATGAATGTTATTGTAACGGTGGCCAGAGAGTCTGTCTGGCCTTCTCTTCCAGTACGCAAACCTGTGAGTCTCAAATGAAACTTATGGGAGTTATTTCCACTGCAGATAGAAGGAGGAAGTAGACGACTGTGGAACTTGTTGCCACAGTGTTGTGTATGTAGAAAGTTTCTACAAGTTCAAAGCAAGAAATTACATCTCACTCAAGAAGTCTCTGAGCTGAAAATGGTTGAAGGCTGGGAGAGCATTAGGAAAAAATAAAATACATGCTTGCTTTTTTATTGTAATCCTCACTTGTTCTAGAGACAAGATACTAACATTGGTAGACCTTTGGTCTGATCCCAATGGCTGCTATAGTCTCACTTTTCCAAGTTTTAAAGAGTATTTTATGTGACAGTGAAAGTGCACTAGAAAGATGGTCTGTCTTAACTAACTTATCTTGGGAAAAATTTAAGTTGGTTTAGGCTTCTATGAGTATGAGGGGATATTCTTAGTTTAGATGTGATACTGTGAAGTGTAACACTACCCAAGATCAGATTTGGCCTGCTGTAGAAATTAGGAAGGAAATTCTCTGACTGTATTATGCTAAAGGACAAACTAGGTATTCAGATGGTCCCTTTTGACTTAATGTCTGCAAATGAATGAAAGCTGGGAAGACATGGGGGAAAACAGGAACCATCATGTGCAAAGCAGCCTTAAAAAAGAGCATTTGCAGCTGGTATGAATGTTTTGCTAAACTTCTTTCTTGTGCTGACATGAATGTCCCATTTCCTACTTACAGCTACTCATGCTTACCTCTCTCCGAAGCATGCTAACTTTGAAGAGAAGGTGTATAGTGTTCCAGTAATAATTAATGATAATGGAAAACCACCTTTGGAAGGAAAAGTGGATCTTGAAGGTATACTATGCACAGGCCTATTCATTTCAAGACAAGTTACATTTATGAATAATCAAATTGGACTAGTAAAGTTCTCATTAACCTCATGGTTATTTCTTTTTGCAGTAAATATCTGCAAGTGTTCAAGTGAAAACTGGTGTTTCGTAGACATAGAGCGTCAACACTCCTGGCCAACCGTCGGCCAAGCAGTTGGGATTCTTTTTGGTGTCCTGCTTATCATTGGTAGGTCATTTTTTCTTGGTTAATATGAAGCCAGGTCTCCAAGACATGATGGGACCTGGACGAGCTAGAGAGATAGGCTGGAGCAAACCTTATGAAGTTCAAGAAGGCCAAGTGCAAGGTCCTACACTTGGTTTGGGACAATCCTCATTATCAATACAGGCTGGGGGATGATGTGATTGAGAGCAGCCCTGCGTAAAAAGACTTGGGGGTACTCGCGGATGAAAAGCTGGACATGAGCCAGCAACATGCACTTGTAGCCCAGGCAGCCAATCACATCCTGGGCTGCATCAGAAGAACCACGGCCAGCAGCTCCAGAGAGGTGATTCTC
>VWZL01001691.1:446598-532318 GCA_013396915.1 Stercorarius parasiticus
TAGTTGAAGATGTCCCTGCTTACTGCAGGGGGGTTGGACTAGATGACCTTTAAAGGTCCCTTCCAACCCAACACATTCTATGAGTCTATGATTCTATTTTTGACACTGATTTATTTGTTGAGTGAAGAGATGCCATGAATTTTGCAGAATCAGCAAAAGAGGAAAAATCTCACGATTGTGTACCATGATTGCTGCAAAATTCTAAGTTTTTGTTCATAGGAATAGCTTTCTTTGACCTGTGCTTCTGCATGCATGTACAATGGCACAGGAAGCAACTATGGCAGAAGAAAATGCTGCACTTGCAGCATATTGTCACTTCATTGTTACCTACTGCCTTTTCCCTGTCAGGGAAGGGATTGGAGCCCTGTTTTTGGCTTCCAGATTATAGTGAAAATAGTGAAGCATCCCGTGTCATACTTACAATGTCTGTAACCATAGCTTACAATTATGATTTTATTCACCTATTTCAGCTTCGTAGGTTTCTATTTTTCATATGGAGAATTGCTTTGAGCTGTGGGAACTGGCATTCACATGAACAAAATACAGTTATATTCTTAAGTGGTAGTAAACAGTATTATGTTCTTATAGGCATGAGCTGATGCAACTTCAACAAGTAGTTTCCAAAATAAGGCAAAATCTTTTTTCAGAACAGAACAGAACAGAACAGAATAGAATGGAATGGAATGGAATGGAATGGAATGGAATTTTTCAGTTGGAAGGGACCTACAATGATAACCTAGTCAAACTGCCTGTCAACTTCAGGGCTGACCAAAAAGCATGTTATTAAGTCCATTGTCCAAATGTCTCTTAAACACTGACAGGCTTGAGGCATTGACCACCTCTCTAGGAAGCCTGTTCCAGTGTTTAACCACCCTCTCAGTAAAGAAATGCTTCCTAAATCTAAACCTCCCCTGGCGCAGCTTTGAACCATTCCCACGTGTCCTGTCCCTTGATCCTGGGGACAAGAGATCAGCACCTTCCTCTCCACGTCCCCTTCTCAGGAAGCTGGAGAGAGCAATGAGGCCACCCCTCAGCCTTCTTTTCTCCAAACTAGACAAACCCAAAGTCCCTAGCTGCTCCTCATAGGACATTCCTTCCAGCCCTTTCTCCAGCTTTGTTGCCCTCCTCTGGATGCATTCAAGGACCCTCATATCTTTCTTAAATTGTAGGGCCCAGAACTGCACACAGTGCTCAAGGTGAGGCCGCACCAGTGATAAATACAGCGGGATAATCACCTCTTTTGGTCATCTTGTTATGCTGTGTTTGATGCGCCCCAGGATGGGGTTTGCCCTCTTGTCTGCCAGGGCTCCCTGCTGACTCCTATTGAGCCTGCTGTCGACCAGCATCCCCAGATCCCCTTCTGCAGGGCTGCTCTTCAGTGACTCCTCTCCCAGTTTATACTTGTACCTGGCATTACTCTGTCCTAGGTGTAGAATCCAGCATTTTGACTTGTTAAATTTCATCCCATTAATCATCATCCAATGCTCCAATCTATCTAGATCCCTCTGCAAGGCCTCTTGTCCCTCCAGAGAGTCAACAGCACCTCCCAGTTTGGTATCATCAGCACAGCTGCTAACAGTGCATTCAACGCCTGCATCCAGAATGTTGATAAATATATTGAACAGAACTGACCCTAGAATTGAGCCCTGAGGAACACTGCTGGTGACCAGTTGCCAGCCAGATGTAGCCCCATTCATTGCAACCCTCTGAGCTCTGCCCTTCAGCCCGTTCTTCACACAGCGCACCATGAACCCGCTAATCCCACAACTGGACAACTTGTCCAGAAGGGTGCTGTGAGGGACAGTATCAAAAGTCTTACTAAAATCATAGCATCACAGAATCATAGAATCATAGAATGGTTTGGGTTGAAAGGAACCTTAAAGATCATCTTGTTCCAATCCCCCTGCCATGGGCAGGGACACCTCCCACTAGACCAGCTTGCTCCAAGTCCCATCCAGCCTGGCCTTGAACGCTTCCAGGGATGGGGCACCCACAGCTTCTCTGGGCAATGTCTCCACCACCCTTACAGTGTAGAATTTTTTCCTAATATCTAATCTAAATCTCCCCTCTTTCAGTTTAAAACCATTACCCCCCGTCCTATCACTACACTCCGTGATCAAGAGTCCCTCCCCAGCTTTCCTGTAGGCCCCCTTTAGGTACTGGAAGGCTGCTATAAGGTCTCCCCGGAGCCTTCTCTTCTCCAGGCTGAACAACCCCAGCTCTCTCAGCCTGTCTTCATAGGAGAGTTGCTCCAGCCCTCTGATCATCTTCGTGGCCCTTTTCTGGCCCCGTTCCAACAAGTCCATGTCCTTCCTGTGCTGAATTCTCCAAAGCTGGATGCAATACTCCAGGTGGGGTCTCACCAGAGCAGAGGAGAGGCGTAGAATCACTTCCCTCAACCTGCTGGCCACGCTTCTTTTGATGCAGCCCAAGATGCAGTTGGCCTTCTGGGTTGCGAGCACACATTGCTGGCTCATGTTAAGCTTCTCATCCACCAACACCACCAAGTCCTTCTCCACGGCCTTCCCTTCATCCACTAGGCAGGTGACCTTGTCATAGAAGGATATCAAATTAGTTAAACAGGACTTCCCCTTTGTGAACCCATGTTGATGGTGCCTGATGGTGCCTTAAATGCCTTTCACTAGTACCCAGTGTGATCTTCTCCATATTTTTTTCCAGGAACTGAGGTTAGACTAACAGGTCCGTCGTTCCCTGGGTCTTCCCTCACACCCTTTTTGTAGATTGGAATAACATTGGCTAATTTCCAGTCAGCAGAGACCTCCCCAGACTGCCAAGACATTTGGTAGATGATCGAGAAGGGTCCTGCCATATCATCCTCTAGCTCCTTTAGTATTCTCTTTACCAGTGTAAGTGCAAAAGTAGTGAGGATGACTGTTGATGGGATGTCCCTTAGGAAACAAAGAGCGACAAGAATTTCGTGCTCAGTCCCATGTGATTTTTGAATGTGATGGTCACAAGAACCAGACTGGGAAACTGTGACTCAGCTGTACAGAGGGAAGGGAGTGTGAAAGACCCATGGAGAAAATAAAAGAAAAGGAATTAAATATGTTACAGACCTCATATTCAAAAGAGTCAGATTAAATTAGAGGATAAAAGGGAAAAAAAACCCAAGAACTTATGTAAGTTACCATTACTTCAATTCTAAAAGAAAAGAGAACGATCCCCCAGGAACAAGTTCAGTACCTAAAAAGACAAAACCAAAGCTCTGTGTTGATTTTTCTTTTGTAATACACAAACCCCTAAAGCAAGAGAAAGTGCCGATACATATGCGATGCATATGTGTTTGTCTTTTGAAGATAAAATGAGAAACAAAAAAATAATGCAAAGAACTTAAAATGGAAGAAGCCATACTCAGACCACGTGATTGACAGAGAAACCCCTCAAACTGCATCTTTATCATCTCTGTTCGAGCGTCCCACATCACTTAGTTCTGCACAATGCCTTAGTCTGATCCCTCACTTAGTATAGTGCCACATTTAAGTGAAAATTATCTTGGATAACTGACTAAAGATGTTTTCATTACAAGAGAGGTGGTTAGCTTCAGAGAGCACAGTAAAAGTTGCTACTTCTTTATGGCTTTTAATAAACATAGTGTATGTAGCTCATAAAGGATTTTTAAAAGAACTCCTGAAATGAATATGCAGGTTTTTTCAATAGCCATTTTTTTTCACTTTAAAGGCAAAATCAGATGATAGCCTCTCAGGTGGATTTAACAGGGATCAGAGTTGGGCAAGGAGAAAACAACGAGAATTATCTAAAGATTTTATGAAACCTGGGTAGATTACAAATGTTGTGTTTGGCCTTGAAGCTCAGAGGATATGACCATAAAAACAGCCATCTCTTGAGTGCCTGTCTGACACTGGAATGAATTCCCGCATGAGCTAAGGCCTCTCTCAGACCTCAGCACCTTTTGTTCCAAGAGCAAGAATCCTCTGTAGTCTTTCTTTAAAAGAAACGCAAAGCATAGATGCTGGAAAATAGAAAGTTCCAGGGAGACCTTATAGCGGTCTTTCAGTACCTAAAGGGGGCCTATGGGAAAGATGGGGAGGGACTCTATCAGGAAGTGTAGCAACAGGATGAGCTGTAATGGTTTTAAACAGAAAGAGGGGAATTCTAGATTAGATATTAAGAAGAAATTCTTTACTGTGAGGGTGGTGAGACACTGGAACAGGCTGCCCAGGGAAGTTGTGGATGCCCCATCCCTGGAAGTGTTCAAGGCCAGGCTGGATGAGGCTTTGAGCATCCTGGTCTGGTGGGAGGTGTCCCTGCCCATGGCAGGGGGATTGGAACAAGATGATCTTTAAGGTCCCTTCCAACTCAAACCATTCTGTGATTCTATGGAAACAAAATACAACAAAACAAAAAATACACCCCAAACCCTCATCCAATCCATTCTGATGGGAGAAACTCTTCCATTAAGACAAACTGCCTTGCTCCTGGAAGATATTTCTCCCACTGAGAAGAGAGTGGGAGAATAAACATAATGTGGCAGATAATAGTCAAGTTCCTTGATTAACTCCTCAGATACCACAAATATGAATGTAAAATAAGAACAACTACAGAACAGGTATTCAGAGCAATGAATGGGGCAAGGGGTGTAGCTGAGCTGTCCTATATACTTTAGTAAAGGAAAAAAGAGATGTTGAAATTGATAGCTAATCTAACATTGATAAAGAAGAAATAACATTTACACACAGAGTAATAGGCTCATCATGATTTAAATGATCAAACATATATATACACACACATGTAATATGCGTATTTGATGTGTATATATACATATATGTATACATGCATGCGAAGACATCTAGACGTCTTAGATTGGATATGACATGTGGTGATAAAGAGTATAGGCACTTCTAATCCAGGTCAGAAGAAACTCTCAGTCATTCCTGGACATTGGCATACAAATCTCTGGGGTCTATCAGCTATTCCTAACAGATACCAAGGAGTTCCTGAAGAACAGTTTTGCCGTCAGTAGCCTCAGCTTTGCTGTGAGATAATTGCCATTTCATTGGGAAAAAAACCCCTGGAACTACAATTTAAGACAAACATGACAAATCACTGCTCAAAGGAAGCAGGGCTAAAAAAGACACTTTGCCATCTGGTCAGATCCTAGAAGAGAAGTTCTCCTTTGGGGGAAGTCTCCTGAGCCCTGAGGCATCTGATCCTGCCCACCAGTGCCTTGGGTCCCTAAACATGCTGTTGGTCCAATGCTGCATGGTCATTCCCCAAAGCCATTTGCTTCTGTTCAAGAGGTAAAGCAGCATGGATATTACAGTGCAGGCGTCAGATCCTTTGCTGAAATACCTTTTCAGAAAGTTTCTCTTCCCTTTACTGATGAGTGCTCTCTGTTTTTCAGGTTGCATTGTAGGAGGCGTGTTTTTTCACATGAAGTACAAACAGAAAAATGAAAAGAAGAGCCATCAGAAAGACGTGAAGGATAGGTCTGAACTCAGTAGACTGGCTTAATGACTGTTTCATCAAGAGAAAAAAAAGTGCCCTGGCTTAATGACTGTTTCATCAAGAGAAAAAAAAAAAATGCCCTTTGGGTTGGGAAGGAGTGAGCTTTGTAGCTCCCTAAGCCCAGAAGTTTACTATCACAAGCTGAGGATACAAACAGGCAAAAGCAGGCTCCCAGGGTTTTTTTCCTCACTTTTGTAGGTAATACTATTCAGTCAAGAAACAAAAAAAGTGTACATTTCAGCTGTAGCCATTAAAATAAGAATATCAGCTTTGACTGAAGTGTTAACTCATGACAACACCAAATGCTGAGCTCCTGCAAGGATCAATACATGGGACCAGCCTCCTTCGTTTGGCAGCTGAAGTAAATATGGACTTTCCAGAGGAGTACCTCTTATCTAACTGCACATCTTTGGCTCTTTCCATCTCAATAAGTTATGGAATAGCAGAACGGGGAATAAAGTCTTGTGCTACATTTGAAGATATCCCATGAAGTTGCAGGAATCTCTCTGGCTCTCTGCAAAGGAGCTCCCAAACTTACTGTCATCTGTAATCCGCCCTGGGTCATTATGCTGGGGAATTTGGGCTAGCAATATCCACCAGCAATGGCCTTTCATTACAGTTTATAAGTTAAAAAATACATGCTGAATCATATGGAACTGGTCATGTGCTGTTTTATCATACTGCTGCAAATATCGTTCTTGCCCACTACACATTAGATAAGAATAAAAATGTTCTTTAAAGGTTTTAATGTCTGCTTATTTTATTTAAAAAAAAAAAAAAGGGAGAGAGTGCGTGAGAGGAAACCATTGCTGCTTGGTTATCTATTGTATTTAACCCTTACTTTTGCACAATACAGATTAAAAATGGCTCTCAGGCCAGAGTGATACATGTCCAGCTGATTCAAGATACAGTGATTGCTGGAGGGACTTGTATCTTGGTTTCAGTAAAATGTATGTGAGCCCAGGATGACACTCAGAGAAGGAAAGCCTTTCTCCTGACAGCATGCCTATAGAAGGGCATTTTTGGTGACAGTTTGAGGGAGGTTTTTCTTTTAAGCTATAAATAAAAGCTGACAAATATTGTGTTAAACTGAAAAGACAATATAATTTTGAAAGCACTGAAGAAAAGGTCATATGGAAAAGAGTATGTTTGTTTACGCAGGATTTTTTTTAA
The DNA here is from genome assembly GCA_013396915.1 of Stercorarius parasiticus. Taxonomy (NCBI): domain Eukaryota; kingdom Metazoa; phylum Chordata; class Aves; order Charadriiformes; family Stercorariidae; genus Stercorarius; species Stercorarius parasiticus. The sequence goes on from VWZL01001691.1 coordinate 453,259, forward strand.
TAGCTTTTGCATGCAGCACAGAACTAGAAAGAAAAGAGCACTTTTTTGGTAGCATTGCATTATAATAGGTTTTCCTAGAATGCTGCCAGCAAAAACTTTGCTTTTGGGCTTCAGCAACACAACCCAATTGTTGTACCTCTACCCCAGCTTCCCCAGCTGTTGGAGCTCTGTTATTTGCTGTGAGGCTCACTGCTGGAATGTATTTATTTTATGATGGGAATGCAATCCATTATATTTGGAAAGTATGACATTCAGTTACGTCAGTGTGTCCAGGGACTGGGATTAGTATATTGTCTTATAATTAAAGGAGCCAGAGTTCAGGAGTCATTGTACTTGTGTATACCAGTACAGCTTTATCTGAAGATGGGGAAAAAGTGCAGAAGTTCCACTTTGCTTTACCTCCCTGACCTGTCTTTCTGTTTACTAATTTTACGCAAACACATCTCCTATTTTCAACAATTTCTTTTCTGGAAAAGGGTCAAAAAATTTCTTGTCTTATTTATCTACATTCATGGCTGGTTTGATAGCAGGACCTTATCCCTTTCCTCAGCCTACGGAGGCATTGCTGCAATTTCTTGTGTCTTGTGGGGTAATTCATTGTGCCCTCTGCCCAGCTGCCCTTAGACCAGTGGATAGCAGAGCTTCTAGGACAAACAACAAAAAAAAAACCCTGCTTGGGGTCTTGACCATGTCTTCAGTCTTGAAGATATTTCAGTCTCAGTGTGTCTGAGGTCAACCTTTCTGCAGGTATTACTCTACCAAACGTGCTTCTTGTGTGGTAGGAGAGGTCTGAATGAAACCTCCTCGGGGTGCTCCCTCTGTGCTCAGAGCACGGCCAGGGCCCACAGCACCCTGACCACCTCGCTCCATCTGCACCCCCTTCCCCACCCCACTCACCCAAAGTCCCCTGCACTCGAGGGATGTCTCATGTTCACATTTGCATGGGCAATACCCAAGCAACGCAGCCACTAGCTAACCTGCGGCTGGGGAACCAGGCGCTTCTTAGTGCTTCTTGTACTCTGCGTTAGTCCCACCCTGAAAAAAAAAGAAAGAAGGAAACCATTTCCAACCCTGCCACAAATATTCTTATTTTCTTCACCCTCCTCCTGCCTGCCTGCTTGCCTGCCAGGAATTCCCCTCCAGCCCTCAGGGGGTTTATTTAACCCAGTCCTGCTCTGGCTCCTCCATCAGTCTCTTTTGGGAGCCAGACAAAAGCTCTCACCCAGTCCCAACCCTCCCCCCGCAGCAGACTGCTGCCCCCGGCCTCCTTTCCGGAGGACAAATTCAGTTTTCTTTGGGTCTCTGGAGAGGAAGAGAAGCAATACTTATTATTGTTCCTTCCCACCATGCTTCCCACCAGCCCCAGCTGGTTCCCAGGTCCCTGCAGGAGAGGCAGATACTAGGTCATTTTGCCCTTGTACGTTAGATTTTGCTCTGAATTCAAGTTTTAAAGGACAAGCTCTTCTTTTTGAGCTCCTCAAATTTCTGCCAATGTCTGTTAGTCACTGCATTCTCCAAAGTAGTTTCGCTTCTTGGTAATAACTAACAACACACAAATTGCACTTTACATGTAGAAATGTAAAGATATAGACAGCACTGAAAAGAGAATTTAGTACAAACTTCCAAAAAATAGTTCTCTGAAGTTGGCTACATTTTTTTTTTTTAAAACAGCTTTGAAATATTTGCTTATACTTGTTTTTTATGCTTGAGTAATAGGTATGGCATAGCGACATGATTTGCACACATACACGATTCACTATGAAGAAACTTGTAAGGTCTGCAAGCATAAAACTGAATTAGTGCTGTAAATGCATGATGCTTAAAAGAAAATGGTAGAGAAGCTGAAGCTCTCCTACTTTATATCCACAAGTTATTAGAACAACCTTATACACTTATAGCAGAAGGACAGATTTTGAAAACAGTGTTGATGGCTTTGGACTCCAGTTACAACCTTTCTGCCAAGAACAATATCACACAAGAAGTCCAGTGATGAAATCTGCTGAGAATATGTCCTCTGGCGCTGTTCCTTTCCATGGCTCCTCCTCCAAGCACGCAGCACCCCATTACAAGGCTCACAGATAGCAAAAGATGTTTCAGTGCTTTCTAATTTTTTTTTACAAGATTAGAGACTTATCAGGGGTTTGATTATCTCCGGATTAATGGCATACATTAATTAAACTGTCATTATGCCTATTTTTCAACCCTTTTGTAAATATAAACTTGAAAAGTACGAATAAGATTTTTATCTGGGTTTATAGAACAAATGCCACAGAAAGGCAGCTCTTGGGGGAAAATAAAAGTGTCCTTAATTCACGTTTTGAAGTATAGTTCATCATCTCTGCTCACACGATCAAACGAACGGCCCAAGGCTGTATCCACCACGCATAGCTATTGCTTCGGCTGTGAATGGGGATAAAGATAAGGCAGCCCCCAGTGACATGGCAATGGCTGGGGAGGGTGCGCGCCAGAAGCGCGGATGGGACTGCGGTGCTGCCCAACCGGCTGGGGACACTGGCCCTAGCAGAGCGACAGACTCCCTCCAGGAAGGGTGGGCCATCTGTACCTGGGGAATGCAGGGAGAAGTGTGTCTTCACCTGTAAAACAGCTCTGGAATGAGCCGAGCTCTTGGGGTGGGCAAGCACCACGTGGAGAAGCACAGCGTCCAAGGTGACCTGTAAAAGGGACCTGGGTTTGGGATGCTCTCCCATTCCCTCTGGGTAGCAGCTAATCCTAGATGCACCTCACTAGGAGTTTGAGAAAACTTTACTTAAAAAAAACCAACAACCCACCGCACTTATTCCTAGTGTTATTTCTCACAGATTTGCCAGAACTGGGAGCTTAAATTAACTAATTGCTTGTGCACACTAGAGCAAGGAACAACACAATCCATAGAGTTACCACTCTCTCTAGACACCAGAGATCTTGTGCCCACTCTAAACGTTATTTCAATGGCATTCGCCCCCCTCAGAGAAGTCCTCCTTCCCTGTTGTCTGACTTTGGGCCTTGCACAGAGGACTCAGAAATTTGCAGCTTAAACTACAAGACAAAGTCCTGGAGCTACTGGTTGCTGCAACAGCAGAGGAACGTCCTCTATGGACGGAGCTGAGAGAAGGGAGGCAGGACAGCCTGTGACCAAAAGGTTACAATGATGTACATGAGCATCCATTAGTGCAGTAAAATAAACATTCAGAAAGATGGACAGCATCATCGCATCGAGGATTCTAAGCCAGGAAAAACACTTCCATTTTTTCAGTTGTGTATTCCGAAAGCAAAACAGAAGATTAGAAGCAAACCAGCAGCAGATCTTTGAACTCGTTGCTGAACAGCATGTTCCTCCGCTGATAGCGAAAGATCGTACAGCACAAGGAGATGAACTACTTGAGCCTGTTCTGTTTACAGCTGGGGGGCCAGAGACAGGCAATGAGTACAGTTGCAAAAGGGTATTATGCCACAGATGAGCTCAAGGGGAAGAAGCGTCATGCGTTTGCAGCTGGGAAAATGACAACTATTATTGCCGTGAGCTGCATGCATACTTACATCCAGTTCATCCGGTTATGATATCAATATCATAAGCGGACTGATCACGCCTTTCCCCAACCATTCTGTAAAACATATATTAATGCTGAATATGGTCAAGAAATGTGTTTTCACAGCCTCCTCTTTCCAGTGCACTGCTCCTCGGAACTAACATTTCACTTGGAAGTCCTCTAGGAAAGTGTAGGTCTAGCATATCATTCCTGGTTCTCAGAACTAAGCAGGAAGAATAGAAGCTGGAAGCTGCGAACCAGGGGTGCTCTCTGGTGCAATAATCCTGTCACCAAGTGAAGAGCTGGGATTGGTGTCCAGCTGCTAACAGTCAGCACAGGCAGACCTTCTGTCATTTCTCCACCTGCCAGAATCTTTGAAGATTCCACCCACTGAGGTCTTCGTTGCAGAACTACATTTGAACTATTTCTTTCGTTTGGCAAAGCCAAAGTGACACAACAGCTGGGCCCACTGCTCACGTTTCCTCAGGTGAGACTCACGGAGGGTTTATTGCGTCCCTCTGCACAGTGCAGTGAGCTCACCTGCGCTGCTTGTCCCTTCCCAGCGAAATGACTTGTCTGTCCTCCCTCAGCACTGCAAGGCCATTGTGGGAAGGCAGTGGAGGACCAGCAGTACCAGAGTGGAGCCAGTAAAGATTTACTGACTTGATTTACATGAGTTACAACTCAAGAAAACTTTCAAAACCGGCTGAGCCGACTAACAAGACGTAGGGACTGGCATAGCTGGTGCTGTGTTGCTTTCACACATTCAATCTAGACAGTGAAGGGTTACCAGAAGAGGTGATGGTAGGAGAGCATCAGAGGGCAGAAGGAAAAAGAAGGCAACACTGAGCAAGACATGCCAAAAAATGAGAGCAGAAGCGTACTCAGATCCCCAGTTGAAGACCTGCGTGAGTGGCCGTGCCTGAAGGCTGTGCAGCTCCCCTAAAGCACCACTGTCTTTCCTACCTGGAAGGAAGTTGGTGAACTTCAGGAAGCACATACATCCTTCCAGGTCTGATGGCCGCAAAGGGGTTAGAGGCAGCAAGTGCCAGTGACTTCAGGAGCCGGGGAATTTCCAGCTGGCACCCCTCTTGAGCTCCTTTTGCTGGTGGCTGCTGCTGCCAGACCTGACTGAGAAGGCGCCTGTTTTTCTTTCATTTTTGGCCAACATCTGAAAGGCTACAGACTTTTTTCTTGCCCTTTGGATAACTCTGTTGATGTTAAAACCTACTCTTATGAAATTTTTTCCATCTCCCCAGGAAATATTTTGTGTTAATATATTCGTATCCTTTCCTTATTGATTTTATCTGCAATGCCTTTTGCCAAGTCTAATTTTTAGAGCCTAACATTTATTGTCTTAGGCCCCAGTCATTAAGTGTTTTGCTGGGCTCCTTTTCTTTCTTTTTTTTCCATGATGCACAGTGCACTTCTGTCAAGTGAGGCACAGCTAAGAGGGGTTTGTTTTTTCTGTGTCAGTCAGTCTGTCAGTGTGGTCTAGCAAACCGGGTGAATGAATAAGAGACAGAGCATCTTCCTACATGCTTACATCAGGGGAGCTGAAGCCAAGAGAAAGCTGAATGATGCATAATTAGTTAAGATAAGAAGGAAATGAGAAGGGGACACATGGGAAGCCTTAGGCAATGACTGTTATTTTCTAATGCTTATGGCTATGTGCATGGGTTCAAGCATTAGTAAACCATTTTGTACTAACAAGTCATTTAGTTATAAATATCTCGTATTTCAGGAGCATCCTGCGTGTTGGGCTTGAAGGTTTGTCACCTGCTAATGTCTCTTACCTTTCCAGAGCTCTGTGATGGTGCAGGAGAGGGTGACCCTGGGGACAGTGGGACTCTGAATGCTGAATTAGGGGATGTTGCAGCTTCCCCTCCCTGTGCCTCTTCTGCATTGGTCACTTGTTTGCTTTGCAGACTTCAGCCCGCCTGTTTGTATCATTTTTTTAAGGTCTAGCTCCTGAAAGCTGTAAGCTGTCAAAAAAGAAAAAAAAGCAAAAGGCAGATGTCTTCTCTGACAGACACATGCCTCATCTGCAAAAGTCAGACCTGCTAACAGGTGCCTTTTAAGTCAGCTTGTGGAATTTCATGATCTGCGTGGGGCTGCGGGCAGCCCCTGGAGACTCCTCGCTGGGCTGTCCGATTGCTCGCCCTGCTCATCTGCAGGGCTGAAGCCACATTTCATGCTGTTTGAGTGGATGACATACCAGCTCTGACAACAAAGACAACTCTTCATGGACTAAGCGAATGCCTGACTTAAGCAGCAATGAGCAGAAGTGGAAGCACGGTGGCCCAATGTGGGGTGGCCGCCCCAACAGAGCACCCCGGAGCAGCGAGGAGCCCTTCCTGGGAGAGAACTGATGCTGGGGAGGGAGGGAGCTTGGCCAGAACCACCGAGATGTTAAATGACTCGGTGCGTGCCATGTAAAGGTTGTTCAGTTTGCAGGGATGTGGAAAGAGCTGTTTTCCCAGGATCTCGGGGAGGCGTTATCACAGCAGAGCTGTGGCGATAGCCACTTTCCCAGAATTTTTTGAGTGAAAGATACCTGGACAATTAAATATTATTGATACTAGCAATCTCCAGAGCCTGTTTGATTTGCAAGGGCCTATCACCCAGCCTCAGTCTGCCTTTGATGTGCATTCCTGCATACGCACAAAGCACATTCATTTCCTTTTGCAGTGTTTTCACTTGCTGCTAGGAAGCCTCTCGGTCCCTCAGATGGGCCTGTGGCTATTCAAACAGTGTCAGTAGTTTTCATATCACTGAGAGTCTTAAACAAACTCTGCTAGTTTTCTTCTCCGCTGCATACCAGTGTTTTACCACGGTGCAGGGACTTTTAAATTCACACAGTAAGACCTATGGCTTCTCTTCAGAAATTACCCACCATCACCACTGCAACTGCCCAAAATATTTGCCTGAAAATTGAGTTCTTGCCAATACCCACTATGGAGTCTCATTTTCTAACACTACAGTGTAAAACAGGGCTTCCCTTTCCAAAAGAGGTATCCAAGGGTGCCAACAGAGCATGTCAGGAGGAATAAAATGAAGTACAGCTCAAATATATTCTGAAGATGCTCTTAGGCTGCGCAGATTTGCATGTGGCAATGTTAGCTGGAGGCAGTTGTAGCAAAGAAGTGTTTCCATAAAACACTTCCATAAGAAAAATCCCTGTAAAAACTAACATGTATGGGAGACAAAGCAGTTCTCCAGCACTATGCTGTTCCCTATGCTCCTTCTACTCGTGCTTCTTTTTGTTGTAAGATGCTCACAGCGGAATGACTGTAATCAATCTGCCAGTGGCATTACTGTTTCTCAGGGTGCAGCACTATGCCTTCAGAAGGTGCTGACAGAATTATAGAATCATTTAGGTTGGAAAAGACCTTTGACATCATCATCTGTTAACCTAGCACTGTCAAGTCCACCACTAAACCACATTCCTAAGCGCCACATCTACACGTCTTTTAAATACCTCCAGGGATGGTGACTCCACCACTTCCCTGGGCAGCCTGTTCCAATGCTTGATAACCCTTTCCGTGAAGAAATTTTTCATAATATCCAATCTAAACCTCCCCTGGTGCAACTTGAGGCCATTTCCTCTTGTCCTATCACCAGTTACTTGGGAGAAGAGACTGACACCCACCTCACTACCTCCTTTCAGGTAGTTGTAGAGAGCGATAAGGTCTCCCCTCAGCCTCCTTTTCTCCAGGCTAAACACCCCTGGTTCCCTCAGCTGCTCCTCATAAGACTTGTGCTCCAGAGCCCTTACAAGCTTTGTTGCCCTTCTCTGGACACGCTCCAGCACTTCAATGTCTTTCTTGTAGTGAGGGGCCCAAAACTGAACATGGTATTCGAGGTGCGGCCTCACCAGTGCCAAGTACAGGGGGACGATCACTTCCCTAGTCCTGCTGGCCAGGCAGGCATGAAAAGTCAAGCAAACATTTTGCAACTGATGTGTGTTACCAAGAATGTAGGGTGGACCAGCTGAAACTGGAGGAAAGCAGAAGTAATGGAAGTGGACAGTAGGGTTCGTATCAAAACAGGATGGGACCAAAGCCAGGGTAGATGTGTGGACAGGCGGGTCCATGGTTGAGCGCCAGATCATGATTCAAAACATCAATGAGCCTTGAGCATGATGCATCCAATGGGAATGTAGGGGTGAAGTCTAGAGTCACAAAAATGTCAGGAAAACTAAAACCCAAGGAGGGTAGGGAAAAGAGTGGCTGGAGCCGGGTAAACAGGCTGATCAGGAGCAGTCACCAACTGAGCCATTAGCCTATGCCAAGTGTGCTTCTGAAGAGCACTTGGGCACCTTGCCTGCCCTACAGATGCTGGGCCAGGAGGGTGCAGGTCTCCCACAGATCCTGGGTGACATCTGCAAGGCCAGGCAGATGGCAATGACATAACCCTTCCTAGTTTGTGAATAACGGAGCTTGTGGCATTACCCTCTAGGGTTCAAGATGTGTTTAACTATAAAGCTGTCATTACCAGAGATAATGGCTAGGGGGAGAAAAGTGAGGAAACAGAAAAGGGTTAATCAGTGAAACGTGACAGTCTTTCCTGGGCTTTTGTAGTCTTGGGCAAGAAAACACAGCATGCATCAGTCCTTTAGCTGAAAATACGTTCAAATAACAGTGGCAAGTAGGATTGTGGTTTGAGGACTTCCGACACCTAGCTGCCAGCTGAAATATTAAGGGGTTTTAAGGAGAAGCAATGCAGATGTTCTTGCCAAACTTTCTTGGCACGGTGGTTGATCGGCTTTGCTGCACTGGAGAGTCAAAGAGAGTCAGTAAGTGCAAAGTGGAAGCAGGGAGGAAACTTCCAGCTGACAAAGCAGCACCCCGGAAAGTGAAGGCATGGATGGCATTGTCCTGAGCAAGCATGGTCAAGGGTTAGGTGTATACCACATCACTCCGATGAAGTTTTAGAAGGCAGTGGTATTACCTAACACTGATTTCCATTGCAGGGGACCAATTGACAGAGCGATGTAGAGGGATTTGAAAATTATCTTTAGTAGACTAAGGATTTACCACCAGGTACAAGAAATGAGCGTGGGCTTCAGCCTGAAATTACTCTGACCAACACTGCAGGGAACCAGATGCTCTGAAGGGCAGAGGGCAGCAGGTGATCCTTGCATGGAACCATCCATCTCAGAGAATGGTGGTCTCCAGATACAGTTTTGTGAGCAAGGCAACTCAGAGATGATTTCTGAAGGCAGGGTCACTGACGTCTGGAAGGAACGAAGTGCGTGAGCCTCTGTGGATTGGTGTGATCTTAGGTACTACATGAGTGGATAGATACTCAGATCTTGGGTTCGTATGTCTAGACACCAGAAATCATCCATGTTCTAGTATTTCCAACCGGATTTGTACCTCCAGGGTGAAATCTCTCCTTTTCATGACAGAGTAGCCTTCAAGCCTTAATTTAAATCCAAGGTAGCTGGTCTTTCTGTCAAGGTAGGGCAGATCTGTACTAGGATTTTTACTGGACCTATCTTACTAGGATAATTCCAGCAGAACAACCTCTATAAATTGCACATCTTTTCACTGTTGTAACTGGGAGGTCTCAGAACAGTGTAACTTGCATTTGCCCTTTACCGGGTGTCTGCCTTGCTGTTTTGATTACTTGGCTGATAAGTAAGTTACAGGAATCTAAACACTGAGGAGAACAAGGACCATGCCGCCTGTTGCTTTGATCGCACAGCCTTAACTGCAGAGTTAGAGGCATCTGCCCCCGCAAAGAGGAGCTCTGCTGGGCTTTAGTGTGTATGTGTAGGGATCAGGTGGTCATCTGCTTCGGCTGCTCCAAAGCAAAATGGACTTCCCTGGGACACTTAATCTCCATTTTGAAGACTGCAGCTAGAGGGGCCACTCACTTGCAAAGCCTTTGATGAACTTGTTACATAACACCAACCAGAAAACATGCATTTTTTTAATTAGTTGGAGTAGTAGCCAAGCTCCCAGTATCAAAGCAATGATCCAGAAGAGGAACGTCTGTGGTCTCTTGGAAGACGTTATGCAGAAATACCATGACTGTCACTTTGTTTGGATTAGATAGACAGATCATCTTGACAAAGATGTCCCAGGGCAAAGCAAATGTAAAGATTACTCTAGTTTTCCAATACAAGGGGTGATCATTGTATCATGTCGCTATACATCAATCTAATGTTAAAACATTATGGATAAAATTCTCAAACACCACTGGAGCATTTAAAGTCATTTGGGTATTTCAAGATACCAAAACATCAGATGTAGAATATGGTTTTCCATTCACTGCTCTGGTAGATGGAGGTGTGTTCCCTGAAAGCCAACTTAAATTTAAGATCAGTGCTTCCTGCTATATTTGAAATACTTAATTTCTGAAGAGCGAGGGATATAAATCTCCAGATTTGACTTGATTATAGTCCTGTTGTCTATATAAATGACAAGAACATGGACTTGCACTTCACTTTTCACTAGCAAGTTTCAGAGCATCCTTGAATACACTAGCAAAGAGTGTTATGGGCTTGTTCACAGAGAGACTGGAAAAAAAATGTCTTTAGTGTTGTTAATTCAGTAGGATCACATGATGCTATGTATGGCAATGCATCAGTTAGTCCAAGACTTGGCAGAATACCTGCAATGCTCCCCCACCCCCCAAAATAATGTTTTGTGTTTCTAGCTTTTTAAACCCAAGGCCAGGAGCCCCTTAGCTCAGGTACTGTATCTTGACTATGGCAATGGTATGGAAGTAAATAATAACAGCAGCTGCTGCATCAGGAGAGGCTGCAAGGATGAAAATCCTCACATTTCAGGATCCGTTGCTACCTGCAGGACATGTGAGGACACTGAGGACAGCTTCAGGATCATGACACCTAACTGCAGTACACAGGGAATGGAAAGGATTTTCCTTGGCTGACTAGACCAGGCACAGCAGAAACAAGAGGAAACCAATGAACAAAAGGCTATAAAATGGGAGCTTAGAGTTCCCTGCAACGACTGTGAAGAAAAATGTCAAGGATGAGGAAAATTCAATGATAGCAACTTAAATTCATCTTTAGGCAGGAGTGGCGATATCTTCACAGATGGTTGTGATGACAAAGACAGAAGTTGGAAGAGGGGTTACCTGACAGCAGCTTTTATGCATGAAGCCCTACCTGATGTGGTTGATGGAATAGAGCACCCGCAGGCAAGCAGTAACACTGAAGATGGACAGGACAGGCAAAAAGGCAGATGTTGGTGTGAGAAAGGGAGCAGGAGAAGTGTGTTATCAAGAGAAAAAATAAACAGCGAGGAAGACAGAGTAAAAGAAAAAGTTCATACAAAGGAACATACCTTCAAACTGGAAGAGGGTAGATTTAGATTAGATATTAGGAAGAAATTCTTTACTGTGAGGGTGGTGAGGCACAGGAACACATTGCCCAGGGAAGCTGTGGAGGCCCCGTCACTGGAAGTGTTCAAGGCCGCGTTGGATGGGGCTTTGAGGAACCAGGTCTAGTAGGAGGTGTCTCTGTCTGTATCAGGGGGTTGGAACTAGATGATCTTTAAGGTCCCTCCCAACCTACACCATTCTATGATTCTATGAGTATAAAGAGAAAATAAAGCAGTAAAGAGGATGTGGTTGCACTGAAGAACAGAAGAGCAACTATCTCTACCAATAAAAGAGTAGGATAGAAAAGATACAATCTCAAGAAATTGAGCTGAGAACTGGTAGCAGACCATCAGTGTATGTCTTAGTCATCAAACTGAAGCAGAACGTAAATGTTTAGAATGTAGTGACTCAAACGGATGCAATCATGTGAACATAATCTAACTTTATGAGTCCAGATTGAAGGAAAAACTGTACTGGAACTTAGATGTTCCTACATGCACTAGCCAGGAGATGCTTTCAAAAAGTTACTGAACAAACAAAAGCAATGCTAATTTAGATTTGACTTCAGTAAGTGGGAGGAAATTATAGAACATCTGACTGCAAGTCCTAAAACATGAACTTCGGTAAAATAAAGAAAAATGGCGAAGCTGGCTGAACTGAAAAACTCAGAAAACAAATGAGGAGTAATCTTGGTGCATCTTTGAGTCAAAGACGTAAAAACTGCTTGTAGGGAGAGAAAAACTTACTGAGAAGCACTCCAAACTTAATTGGCTGAGTATCGTCTCAAAGAAGACATTAAGAATAGTCCTTAATGAATACAAACAAATTCTTATGAGCATATAAAGCTATGGTCCTTAAAGAATACAAACAAATTCTTATGAGCAAATAAAACTGTTTTGTACATTAGGATGTGCAGAGATAAATTAAGAATAAACCAAAAATCAGAACAGATTTAGATGCTGCAATGGAAATTAAAAACAAAACATTTTTTCAGCAGTATAATAAAGAAATAAATACAACAGAGAAAGAAGTGGAGCCACAACAGAGCAAGGACTAAGTAGCTGAAAGAGTCGATTCATACTTTGTCTTAGTTTACAATAAGAAACATGAAATAAAGCGTAGAAACGAGCAGGCAACTAAAGGAAATTATTGCATTTGAGGCATAAACAAAACTTCAGGTACTCTAATACTGGGCTTCCATCTCATAAATTCCAGAAGAATTATTTACATGCAACGACAGTTTTGGTAGCTAGAGTTTTGGTGGCAAGTTAAAAATTGTGCAATTATGAGTAGACAATAGCAAATATGATGCCTCTGTTTCAGGAAGGAAAAAACAGTGTTCTGTGCCAGGACTAGTACTCTGACTTCAGGAGTAGGCTTTAAAGAACAAGCATAACTGAAAAGAAATAATAATTAAAGACATGAAAATAATTGTTGAGTGGGATAAAAGGCACATGGGTTTACAAAGTTTAATTATCCCAGACTGGCAGAAGAATTAATTTCCCCTGAAAAAGAAATACAACAGATCTAATCCCACTGAGTGTCAGCTGATATTTTGATACACTCTCAAATGGGAAATGGTTAATATAACTGAGGAAGGTAGAGGATAGAATTGGGATTAAAAATCATACCAGGGTTTCACAGAGAGAAGGTAAAACCAGACCATGTTGAAAAGGAAACTACTGGGCTGAAGTATGTTGTTAGAGTTTGTCAAAGATCAGTCTTCGTTTCATCTAATTAAATATTTTCCTTTGGGACTTCAGCAAAAATGTAATTTTTCTGATGACATTTGCTAGAGACACAAGTAGTCTGTAATGGTCAACACAATGCAGAACCAGAGTACCACAAAGGAATAAAAGATGACCTTGAGAAATAAGTAATAGAAATGGATTGAAAGTTAATAATGTGAAGGGCACCATCACTTGGGGATCAAAAGTAATTTCTGCTGTACCTGAAACCACAGATGGGAACAGCTGGGGGAGAAGCCTACTATACTAACGTGGTGTTGGACAAGCATGAACCGCTGCTGCGACACAGCCATGAGAAAAGCAAATATGTGCCTAGTGTGTATCAGAGGAAATAACTTTCACTGCAGAAAGCAAATTATGAATACTGGTCTCCAAGACATTGTGAGATCTCATCTGAAACACTAAGGACGTTCCTGGTCATCCCCTGTCAAGAAGAATTAATTGAAACAGGAGCAGGTGCAGACAATGATCAGATCGATGGACACTGTCCTACAGGAAGGACTGGAGACTGCTTAGCAAGGAAGAGAAAAGGAATACAAAGGGTTTCTAGAAATACATCAGGAAAGAGTAAACACCAGGGGAAGAAAAACAGCTGTATAAGGGAAAGTGGGATAAGATGGAAATTTAAGCTAGTTACAAACAGCATTAGTGTAGATGATAGAATTTGTTTTTGATGACTCAGAAGGGCAAGACTGTGGCACATCCTCTCAGTAGAAGTAGTGGAAAAGAAATTTGCCTGGTATCAACATGCAGCAGGACCCCTGCATAGAAGGACTGTGCCCAACGGCGTTGCCTGAGAAGCAGGAGACTGTACTTGGTGGTCCCGTGTGCTCCTGGAGGAGGAGGAGGCAAGTCCCTCTTTCTGGTGGCACGACCACCCATGCTTCCTGCATCTGAGCTGTCAGCCTGGTTTAACTAGAGCTCTGCAGTTCTCCCTTGTCCTTGAATTAAATGTTGTATGCGTAGAAATCTAAAAGTGGTCATCTTCTGCAGACAGCAGTGCCTCTCACTCCTGCTCTGCTTTAGCAATACAATTCATTCCTCCCATTTGAACGAGAAGCTCTCCGCATCAATCTGGCTATTAAGCTTTATGTGTTATTATATATACTGTGTGCTTACACTGTATCACTGCTGGACATGCACCACTGGCACCACTCCACAGAGAAGGAACGCATACTGTGCTCCCGTTTTGGGATTGCCAATTCTCTTGACTGCCAGGAACATGTATTCCCTTACAGACTGTACAGTACCAGCTTATTGCGGTGGAAGTTTATCTCTATTTAAGTTACAGAAAAAACATATTACCACAGGTCACACATTATATAATAAAGCTATAAGCTGTGCATAGTTTTGCAAGGTATTTTCCTTGTGACAGTAAATGTCTTCGGTAGTGAGTGAAGTATAACAAAAACAGCCTGCAGTTAGTGTCTAAATGAAACAAAGCATAAAGCGGATTAAGCGCTACCATCATTTTATCATAGATATGTGACTAGGAGAACTGCTTTGTTTAAAAGTTACAAAATCTTTTTGAAGTCTAAGCTTGGATGAAACTAATCTGCACAGGAAGCAATCATTTTTCTTCCTTTGTATGTCACTGTTGTTCTTCTATTTCAGCTCCCTTACAGTTTGTGCCTTTTTAAGCAAATATGCTGCTGAGCTGCGGGGGACTGGGAGGCTGCATATCCCTCATCTTGCACAGTGATGGATGGGTCCAAAAGCCTTGGGTTTGCTCTAGTGTCCAGTCCAGAGCACAGGACCTCGAGTCAGGTGTTCACGTTTCATGTTCACTGCAAGCGTATGAATAATTCTTATGAGCAAATACAGCTATGGTCCTTAAATAATACAAACAAATTCTTATGAGCAAATAAAACTGTTCACTGGGACCAGGATCTAGGTAAAAAACAAAGAGAAAATCAATGCAGGTGACAGAGAATATAGGACATGAGAGGAAGCAGGTGAATCACAACTAGCAGGGAAGGATTCGATAGCAACTAAAGGAAAAGTAGCTGAAGAAGCAGGGAAGAAGGGAAAAGAAAGAGAGGAAGCAGAACAAGAAAGGCACGTGAATATGGGAGGAGCTGGTGTAGTTACTCAAGGAGAAAAGCACTCAACCACAGGAGCTGGGTGGGAAGGGAAACAAAAGGCACAAAATTACAGAAATTTTCAGAAGTGGTCTGTTGCCTGCACAAAGCAGGTGCTAAACTTAAAGCACATTTAAGCGCATTCAGGATAATAGGTTAAAATTAAGCACAAATGTAATTTCTTTTATGAATCCCATCTTGGAACAGAAGGCAGATTAAGAACAGGGAACGGGTACTACACCTTGAAGACCCAGATGACCACCTGGTTTGCAAAGGAGTTTGTAACAGCAAGTGCCTTCAGAGTGGGAGCTCATTTACTCGGTCCTCCACCTTTTCCCTTTCCATGAGCTCAGAAGGAAAAATCAGTGTCAGGAGAAGGTACCCAGAGCTGCCTGCTGTCCAGGGGCTAAGCTGGCACTTCGGATGTGCTGAGGATGTGATTCATGTTGGTGCCTTTTACTGCGTTTCATGATTTCCTCCTTCCTTCCAGTCTCTGTGTTTTGGTACTGGTCCTAGAGTGTGTGGGAACCAAAATATCTGTTGTTCAGAATGTCTTTCTTTTTCTAACTGGAACAGAGCACCATGAAATTTTCACAAAGCAAATGATACTGGTTTCTTGTCCATAAGAATATTTCACGTTGACTTTCACATTTCCAATAAGAGAAAACAAAATATTTTGAAAAAGATTATCCTGAAGTGAAAGAAAAACATTTTACTTTTAAAACTGACTGCTGAAATTTTAAAATACTACTACTACTACTACTACTACTACTACTACTAAAACAGACTGAAATACTCCATCTTCTTTAAAGGCTTCTGGAGGTTTTGCTTTTCCAAAATAAAATGCTCTTGACATACCCATGTTTCCACGGAAAGTTTCAGTTTTGACATGAATGGCATTGTTTGACCAAAAAAACAGTCTTCCACTGGAAAAAATTTGACTAATTCTTGTGTGGCCGTCCACACCCTTTTCTTTCTCCTCAATATCTTTTTCCACTCTTGACCAGTTAGTCCTCTGCTGAAAAAAGCTCCGCCTGCTAGAACAAGGAACAGAGGGACTGTTTGCTATTGTTCTGCTCATTGCTGTGTGTACCCTGGGTTTTTTCACATCAGTCCTTTCCCAGCTGAGACCCTGCAGGTTTTCGGGACAGCCACAGCCTCCTACTCTGTGTTTGTGCCATGGGACGAGCATGGCAGGGCAGAACCAAACCCCAGACCCCCTCCTAACACCCCACCAGAGGAGACACCTCGCTGCAGGCAATGGGAGTCCCCTGGCTGGAGTGGGCACGCTCTGGTCCTCAAAAACACAGTACGTTTTGTTATGCTGCACGTTTGCTTTCCTGTTCCCTGAGCTGCCTCAGAGTTCACTAATATTGAATAAGTGCTGATTACTGACAATTAAAGGAGTTCTGTGCACAGCGCTGATTACGCAGGCCTGAGGTGGGTGTTGGCATTTGTGATTTAACTGCTTCTGCACAACATGAGGAGGATTTCTAGGAACAGGCAAGGTGGCTGAGCGTAAGCTCTGCACACGGGTATGTCAAGGAAAAGAGGTACTGCACATAGCAGGTCTTGGTCTCCAGCGCTCTGAGTGCATCATTAATTCTATATCATCCCAAGACAGGTGAGTTCACAGCTCCTGCAGCGCTGGTGCAGAGCCCGAGAAAAGATTTATTGCTCTTACTCGAGTTTGTTAACAGAGCACTTAGGCACCGGTGGAGGACGGGGCCATTCCAGTAAATGCAGTGGAAAAATCGCCCATAGCGCAGAGCCGCGTGTGTCCCGAGGAACCGAGTGAGGGAGGGGGGACCGTGCCAGCTGAGTGTCCGCGTGTGACCCTCAAACCATCTTCTCCTCTGCATTAAAAACAGGCGCTTGCTTTAAAAGGTCTATTACAGAAAAGTTAAACACAGCTAAATATCACTCAGAGCCCAGCTACCCTTTGGCTTCAGGTTATGATGACATTAAGAGGGGGGGGTCAGGATTGGGGTGGGACGTCTCGCGGCGGTACCCAGCTCAGCCCATCCCACAAACCACCCCAGGTCCAGCATGGGATGGATGGCGAATGACCGCTGTGACAAGAGGTCTGCTCTGCAGTGGCAGGAAGGAGCAGCAAGCTGTAAATTTCACTGGGTGGAAAGAGCAAACACCGTGACGTAGCTCCTCGCTGGAGCTTGGCTGGAAGGCGTAGACGCTGCCCTCGCAAACCTTCGTGGAACTGCTGCTGGTATGAGATCAGGGGCTGGGACTGCTGTGGAGATGACAAGCCTTGGCACAAATATTTATGGGTCTAGCTTACAAATAAGTAAGTTAGCTGCTTACAAACAAGAAAGCTCTTCAGCGATCAACTTGTGGGTCTATCTAAAAATGTGAGCAGAAGGGTCTCTTATCCCCCAAATATTTTACAATTAGCTGGTGCTGCCTTTACCAAAATAAATCTTTAAAGCTTTATAATATTTATTCCTTGTAATTTCAGTCTTTGATGTGGCATCTGTCCTTGAGTCCACGTTTTGAAGGGAAATCTCACGTCTGAATAAAGCAAAGCTTCATAAAACACCATGTCATGTCAAGCAGTGTCACCAATCAGGGACCAGTGTCACAGCACAGGCACTCCTTTAGAGCAGCGCTGTCGCTCCTCTGAACACCAGAGTACCATTCCCACCAGAGTTTTTCATTTCTGCAGAGCTCTCAGGGTCACATGCCCTGAGAGTGTCCCTGGTCTCTACCTTGGGGATGCTACAACCCAACCAGAGTGAGATCTTTGTCACTCCTCTAAGAAGTGCTGGGCACTTGCACTGTAGGAAGGGGCTCAGTAGTTTTCCTTAACTATCCTTGAGCTGGGGAAAGAGAAGTTGTTAGGCCTTAGATGTGGCTATTTCAGAGGTGGCATTCCTCTAGCTCCTGATAGGCAATAAACATCACCCATGAAAAGGATAACATCAACATCATAGAATCACAGAATCATAGAATTGCCCGGGTTGGAAGGGACCTTTAAGATCATCAAGTCCAACTATTAACCTAACACTGACAAAACCCATCACTAAACCATATCGCTAAGCTCTACGTCTACCCATCTTTTAAATACCTTCAGGGATGGTGACTCCACCACTTCCCTGGGCAGCCTGTTCAAATGCTTGATAACCCTTTCCGTGAAGAAATTTTTCGTAATATCCAATCTAAACCTCCCCTGGTACAACTTGAGGCCATTTCCTCTTGTCCTATCACCAGTTACTTGGGAGAAGAGACTGACACCCACCTCACTACAACCTGCTTTCAGGTAGTTGTAGAGAGCGATAAGGTCTCCCCTCAGCCTCCTTTTCTCCAGGCTAAACACCCCCGGTTCCCTCAGCTGCTCCTCATAAGACTTGATCTCCAGACCCCTCACCAGCTTCATTGCCCTTCTCTGGACCTGCTCCAGCACATCAATGTCTTCCTTGTAGTGAGGGGCCCAAAACTGAACACAGTACTTGAGATGGGCAGAGCTCAAGGTGTTACTGACTGCAAGGGAGCCCTCAGCAGACAGTTCTGGGCTTTATTGCCTGAGCTTGATTTCAAGTCTGAACCACATGTGTCATTCCCCATCACTTGCAATGACACAAGCAGCAGCACAGCACAGAGGTAAAGCCTATGGGGCTTCTTTGCACTCAGAGCTGCTGTCAGGAACATTCAGCAGAGAGGCAAGAAGCCCGGTCTGCAAATCCTTCTCTTTACACCAGTGTTTCTTTCCTTGTGTCAATGGAAATATTCATCACCATTTATCCTGGCACTGGCCAGCAACAGCAGCAAAGCCAGAGGTCTCTCTTGTTTGTAATCTCTGCTGAACAGATGAATCATTGCTGTGCATCATCAGATCATTTCTGTTTTATAACACCCTGCTCATTTCACTACAAAAATCCAGCCTTGAGTGGAGTAAATTAATTTGTCTTTTTCTTGTCCTCACATTCCTTTTGATATTTAGAACGTGATTTCAACGGAAAAACAGAAATACTGATCTGTGCCTGCGGCCAGCTAACATCAGGCCTTCGGCTGTGTCCAGCACAGCACTTTCTGGGCACCAGCCACCATTTTATAGATGGGCCCCTTTGAAACAGACACCTCTGAGTTATCCAGTTCACATCCTGTCATCACTGACTTGCTGCTTCATCCTTCTGCAAAAGCAAAATAACTCGGGAAAGTTGAGTAAGCCCAGTCCTGTCTGTCTAATGTCAAGTTTAAATCTTCCCTGGCCTTTTTGTGTGAGTTCACCTGGGTACACCCTCCCCAAACTGTACTGCAGCGTGCATCAGCTCAGCAGCTGCCCTCAAATCAGGAGACGACTGTGTTTCAGTGGTGCTGTGCTTTAAGTGTTCACCGTACAAAAATCCCCAGAGGATGCACCGAAATGAAAAGCATGTGTAGTTGTCTATTGTATTGTCTAACTGTACCAACCCCAAAAAGAGCAAAGAACCTCAGGCCCACCAAGATCAACAGGGATCCTCCCCAGACTTCGCAATGAGGCTGAAATCGTACCCGTCCACCAAGTGTGCAGTGTGTACAGTGGAAAGTATTTTCTGTAGGAGCTCCAAACAAAGGGAAACCCAAGGAACATAAAATAGCTCATCCTCTGGTGTGAGTCTTCTAAGATATCACGCTGCAATTTCTGCTGTCTTTCTAGTTTGCTTTTTTATTCATGGAACTTCTTGTATCAGCTGTGAATTTCTTTGGCTCAGTGTAGTAGTAAGGGGTAATCTTCAAGATGCTGCTGGTGGAAAAATAACAGTGGTAATGATGCCCTGGCCAGAACTGTAGTGTTGTAAAGCTAGATAGAAAATAGCCAGTGGGATAGAAAACTTCACTGATGCCCAGATATACACACTGATATTGGGACTAAGACTGTATTTTGTGCCCTTGCTCTGAGCTCCCAGGGACTAACACAGATGGTTGTGTGTGCTCCTGCTATGCTGGGTGCATGGAGGTTATTGCCGTACATCTCCCTCCCACCCAAACCCCCTTCTGGCCCATGCCCCAGCCTCTCGCAATGGCATGAAGGGGCATCAAGGACCACGGTGAGCTGCACTGCACCAGCTAGCCTAGGTTTTAGGGAGAACTCCTGACTGTTGGGGCATCATTGGAGCTTTGCACTGATTTCTATGAGTGTGACATACATATGAAAAGAAGTATCTCCCAGCTGCTTCCCTCTCAACTGCAGTGTCCCCTGTCATCTACCAGGTCTGGGCTTCTTTGTGACTGATGCAGAGACCTTTCTGCTAGCACAAACCTCTGCAAAGCCATTCAACTTGCTGACCAGCACTATGATCTCTATTCACAGGGCATGGCAGCTTACAGAGGTTTTGTTGCTCTTCATCCAGGCTTGGGACTCCACAATTTTCCATTAAAGAGAAAAAAATATTTTGAGTGTGGCTGATTTTTAACAGAGAAAGCAAAACACCAAGAAAATGTTGTATGTAAAGACTTTTGTAAACAAAATGTGTTTTGGAGTTTAATTGAGGCTTTGCATGCACATACTAATGTCAAGCTTAATTTATTGCGCTTTGTTGCTGGAAAAAGCACGGGAGAAGCATCTTCCTGCATGTTAGCTGTTATTTTAAAAAGGGGACTCTGTTAGTAGCGCATTGAACCTTAGGTCACTGCAGGCCAGGGGAAAATAAATCCATTCATCTGTGTGTGTCTATTTTTCTTCCTACCTCTGCAGGTCTACCTAAAGCAGGAGGTCCTGGGTCAGGCAGTGCCCAACTGCACTTTTGTACAGTGCCTGTTGCGACACTGCCCCAGCTGTGCCCGGGGATGCTGCTGTACATAAGTGGTTTATAATAACATGATTGATAACTCTATACATTTCAGAAGGAGCAATCATGGTTGTTGAGATCATCCTTATGATTCAGCCACTGCTTTACCATTATTAGCCAAAGTCATGCCAACCCCAGCACTAGACTGTAGTGAAATAGGAACAAGGGATTTTTCTCCTCTGGGTCTCCAGGACCGTGGTTGGGCCTTGGGAAGCAGAGACCTCCTTCTTTCCTGTGTCTCGGTCAGCAGAAGACATTTAGCTTGGGATGTGGTGTATCCTTCTGGATCCCATAACCAGTTGCCAGCACCCACCAGCTGGAAGACCTTTCATGCTGTTTGAGGGGAAGTCTTGACTGCACGTTGCAAGAAATCACAAGGCAAACTTGAAACATAGACAGTACAAATCACCTTTGCCACTCTCCAGAGCTTCATACCATAGTGTGCCTCCAAGGAAAGACCAGAAGGGCAGTCAGGCTAGTGAAGGACTTTATCTTCCACCTCAGAGACAAACACCCAAGTCTCTGAAATACGAACCGGTTTATGCAGTCTTGCAAAGCCCAGAACTATAGGAAAAATATCTCTAAGTGCACTGAGCCCTGTGGCCCTCTTGCTGCTCTGGGGGACTCTCTCCTGGGCTTGCTCTGCTCCTGTGTGTCACTGGGCCCTCTTGGCCCAGGTCATGCCTCGTCCCACAGGAAATCATACAGAGCTCCTTCGTGCCTTGTGTCTGGGACATGTCCCACCACCCTCCTTCGCCCTGCCCAGTGTGGGTCATGCTGGGCTCTGCACCCCAGAGAGCAGCCGGTGGAAAGGACTGTGCTAAAAAAGCTGCTACCTGTGGCCAAAATATCCTTAGCCCTTGCAGTAACTCTGTGCTTGTTCCTCCCATCTTGGTCTCTTTCTCAGAGGCTGGTAGGGAATCCCAGGCCAGCACCCTTCACTGGGCAGCTGCCCTCCCGCTTGTCTGCTGCTCTCAGTGCCTCCCCAGCCCCTCCAGCACCCTGATGCTCCCTTCCCTTTCACCCGGGGGACGTGCTGTGGCTGAGGTGAAAAGTACGAACAAAATCTTTGTTAACATTTTGGGAGCACATTGCTGTATGTGTTTATACATAAACTCTTGGAGGTTCACCAAGTTAGCTCTGTGTCCTGATGAATGCAACCACTTTTGGGACTATCGCTTCATTTCACCGATAAGATCACTATTTTCTAGTGAGTCTTTTTCTGATTTGTTTTTTTGTTACTTGTACTTATTCTGGATCAGTTTGTAATGTTGCTTTATTTTTCCTTGTCAAGAAGTAAACACAGCTACAGACTCCAATCCTGTGTTTCCTAGCCTACAGCTCAGGGTTGTTGTCATAAGTGATATCCCAAAGCCAAGGCAGATCAGAAACCAAAGCTCTGGATTTTGAGATTGCTCAACCACACGGATTTGGCAATGTGTTTTGGGAAAAGAGCTCTTTTCTTAAGTCATTAAGCACCACCAAATAAGTGTTGAGCTGTGGCATTGAAAAAACCCAAAGACCTGTACCTGTGACCTCTGTGAACAGCAGTAAAATGGATCACTATCTCCCACGGAGAGAAGAACCTCACAGAAACAGCAGCCATCTCCATACCTACCTGAATGTGTGGAAAGCACAACAGCAAGAAGTTTATTGAGAAAGTAGGCACTGGTAAGTACATTCTGCCTGATTTTGTGCTTTTGCTAATCAAACTAGCGAGTTCTTCAGTCATTTCTCATCTCTTCACATCAGACAATAAGGAGACATAACTTCTCAGTCTAATCAGTAAATTTCATCTAATAAAGTATGTAGCATGCTCTGTCTTCAAAGGAGAGGTTTTTCTGTCACTCATATCTCCTTGGCCTTATAAAGGAAACATTTGCCAGCGTACACTACAATACTGGTTGAATGTTATCATCCAGCTATTGTGGCGTTTAACACAAAACCATAGTGCTTCCCAATATCAATTAGTCAATCCCATTTAAAATGTTTGTCCATACTAGAGAGAACTGAAAGCCAGCAGGAGGTATATCTTCTTAAACATCATGCTTTCAGGCTGTAATAGCTAAGAAGTAGAGTCTGAAATGCTGTGGGAAGGAGGCCGTAGCAGCCATGAAATTCTGAGCTCTCCCTACTATATTAGGTAAGATGGAAGTGGAGAAAGCAATTACAGGTAGGATGAAGAATGGTATGTTTCTCCCTCGCCCTCCTTGCTGTATTTCTCTGTTGTACATATCCCAGGCAATTTATGTTTTACATTCTGTTTGGAAAGTGATGGTTAACTCAAGGCTGGTGACATAAACACATCTGACCTCCACATCATTGCTTCTCTTACAGCTCAGGCTGGTGTTGAGCAGAAGGTGTTGACCTCTGATCACTCTGCAGAGGAATTAGTGAACTAAGATGTGGTACCCTGAATCTAGTTTTTATGAAACAGATACCTACAGATCAAAATGACTGCCCCTATCAAAGCCAGCAGAGCTGTAGGAAGAGATGCCAAAGAATAAATGAGGATGGGGAATGAATTATCCCCTAATCCTTGGAAATCAATCTTGCTTCAAACAATTAACAGTACAGGCAAAGTTGGAGGTACCCCAGCACTCAGATGTGCCTGAAAAGAATCATGACTGGATCTTGTTGCTGTCAACCTCATCCTTATCCTGTAATCTTCCTGAAATCAGCATCTCATCATCACCACACCAATTATGAGAAGTAGCTTGTTAGTATTTTATTGATCGTCATTTTCAATGGTGATTTAACAGCTGGTGTGGAGAGGGACATACCGTGTGAAGGTGTGTTACCTGCTCAGTACTAACACCAGGCAAATGAGCACTGTTTTCCTACATGTGTAAATGCAAGGAGGTTCTCAGTGCTCTTGGACATGCAGTTTGTCTCTCTGCTCTTTCCAACCCCAGTGAGGCATATCTTTCCAGTGCCTCCAGCTGGGTCAGAAATAAAGTGTCACTACAAACTAATCAAGGTAGCAACAAGCAGCCCTTATTGCAGCTGTTGAAAGCTGTTGAGTCTTTAGAGACTGGAAATCTAGTGTTTTATCTTGAGTGTGCATTAATCATTTGGCAGGAATCTTTTCATGGACACTCTCCTTTTTTTCTGAAAGGTGCAAAAAAGATGGAGCTCCCCAGATGGAAATTTCCAGCTTGCTAGTGTTGGGAAATACCTCATTATGCCTTGATGGTGTTTGAGCAAATATCTGTAGTTGATCTCAGTGCCAGGATGAAGCTTGGTGAAGTGAGGAAAGAAACTGCATGGTATAGTTCCTTGAAGTAGAAGGAAGATGTATTAGGCCATCTCAGGCAGTGAAGCCCAATCTTTCTGACAAAGCAAATCATGCAGTCTAATACAAAGCTAATAGAGGGCTCCATCCCATCACGAGTTGAGATTTGCTTCCTTTGCCAAACTTCCTTTGCCTAATAACTTCTTTTGCCTTACAAAAACATGAATTTTTGTAAGATCACCCAAAGCAAGTGTGTACAACTATATGGAAGAAGAGTCCATTCAGCCCACTGTCTCATGCCCTGTCACATACGTAATCATTCACGTCTGCTGACATCCCAAAAGTGTTCAGGAACAACTGAGGCAGGGAATAGACAGAGGTATTGCTCTAGCAATCATAGATTGGCTTCAGTTCCCTAAATCCAAGCTTAATTGAGGTGGGTTCATCTTTTCCTCCCTGCTGAGTTATACACACATGGCTACTCAGATACCTGCTGAATTACAAAGCCCCTTTAAATGTTCTTCTCACCACAGACACCCAAAATAACATGAAAAGTCTCTTTATCAGTCCCTCCTTCCTTCTGACATTACCAAAACTGGGAGTAAGCTACCCGTGTCTCTAGACTATGGCAGTGTTGCGATGGAAAAACACTGGGAGGAAACAGGTCATATATCTTCTCATACAGTAGGTCACTTTTCAAATGAGTTATATTTTCCTGAGGTCTCTATGTTTGGAACAGTAATTATTTTTTGCCTACACACAACATTAAAATGAGTAGTGATATTCTCAAGTCGTCAGCTGCATCAAAGCTTGCAAGTTGAGATTTTGGAATTATCATTTATCTTACTTATGCCATTAATCTTATTGCATGGATTTATCTAGCAAGATATTTAACTTCTAAACTTGTTCATACATTAGATATTTTAATAAATCAACTTATTTAACATGTATCAAGCTATGATATAGTTATTTCTGTAACATAATTTTTTTAGTGACATAACTTATTGTTTCAATACCAAATTAATAGCAAAACTACTAAAAGCATACACAGATCCTCATTACAAAATATCAGAACTGACAATAAATACCTAAGCAGTTGGATGAAGAAAAGGGCAGGGTCATCCAAAACAGCTTTTTCCTAGATAAAGTGTTGTGTCAAATTTGAGGACGTCATCGTATCTAGTCTTGTTCAGTGCTTTTCTGTATTAATGGACTTTTTCCAATGAGCTACACAAATTGCCAAGTCCTTGAGAATGTTAAGTTCTAATTGTCACAGGCTATTGTGCACTGCAGATTCAGAGCTGGGCTCAAAAGCATCTGGTTACAGTTGTAACTTTTGTAAAGGTCTTTTAGATCAATAACAATAACTTCCCAAAATACATAATGCAAACAAAACAGGCAAGCACTACAGACGTGGCATGGCTTTTACACAGTCCTAATAGGCAGAATTCCCTGTAATTCCATGAAATTTCCACTGCAGAACTGAAGACAATGAAAATTTTGAGTGAAATGAGACTACGGGATGTGGACCATGGTAATTAGAGGGATACTTCTTGGACTTTTGATCATGTCTTTCATCTATCTGTGTTTTTTTAAATGATGAAAAACACCAAGCAGCATGCAACATTTCGTAGGCAGCATGTCTGAAATGTAAATATTTTTTCGTAGCAATCAGCATTGATTTTTAAATTCTACTTTCTTAGTTGTAGTTAGATCTGCAAAAGTACAACCAAATAATCACAGTTACAGATATAATATTGAATTCTGTCAATACATTTCAGCAATATGTTCAATGGCTTCATAAATTTTTCTACCACTCATGAGTGACATTTTGTTAGGGAAAATTGCGTATTCAAGGAAAACAGTGTGAATAGTATGAGTACTTGGGCATATTGTCACCAAAGTTATGCAGGTTGAAGTCTTTAACACCCCCTCTTGTTTTGGCGCCTTTGAGTTTACAGCATCAGACGTTACATTAGCAATCTTTCCTGGATGTTCCTGAAGTGAAGTGTTGTCCAAGACTTACAGTTTCTATGATCTCATGATAAAGGAGTCTACATTACCTTGCAAAAATATTGAGTGGTCTGAAAACCAGCAATACTTGCAAAATACTGAATTTCGTGAGAGAAAGAGCATTGCATGGATATAGCCCTTTTATAAGTTATTTTTAGCACAAGCATTTTCTAACTGCTAGGCTTTAAAGGAAATTTCTGTTAGGAAAAAAAAAGAAATTTCCAAGGAGCAGACTTTTGACCCATCCTCGTGTTTGTAAATACAGAGATTACCATAAAATGTTCTTGTTTATCAAACAATCACATCTTCCTGAGACCTGTTTGACTTGCTCTTAATTCTGCAATGGCTCAGTGTTCGCTAGCTGGGAAGAGTTTACTCCCATCTCTTCTGTTTTACAAAACCCGAGGAGCCAAGTCGAGTCAGGTGGTGACAGAAACCTTCTCCAGGCCTCCTTACGCAAACGACATCTCTCCAGCTCCCTCACTTCCACCTCTCTATTTTCCGTGTTGTGTAGAGCTGTAACAGGGAATAGGAAAATGAGAAATGATGCCAAACCTCCAACCCCCACCTTGCTGGCTGAAGAGGGATTTTTTTAAACCACCAGCCGCACCTAGTGCAGATATGCCTGGCCCTGGTGGACTTGCACACCTGTACCATCCACACTGCCAAACAATCTGGTTTTCTGGTAAATTCCTCAGGTCGTTACAGTGTCCCTGACCTGTGCTCCCATGAGCTTCACACCACAACCATGACCTACATGGGGAGGTCCACAGTGCCTCTGGAAAAGCCACAACCTCTCTCCTTCCATCACACCATGCTCAAGTGGGTCTGATGGTATAAAAGCTACGTCTTTTTGCCTATTTCTAGTCACCTGGAAGCCATAATGTGCTGCCTATATTTAGTGAAAAAATAAAACTGTCCTCATCATGCTCCATTTAAAGTCTGTAGAGAGCTTTGCTTCTGATTTTAAGATGGAAAGGATGGTGCTGCTTCTTTCTCCCTGTGCTGGAGCTACGACGGCTGCACTGCTGCCCTTGAAGCCTCAGCACTAAGTCAAAGCCTTTAAATCAGAGGGCTCTGTGCACTAGTGAACAAATGTCAATGGGCACTAAATGCAACACTTCTGAGCAGTCACAAGATCAAGGAAAATAAAGATAATATTGCAAAGGAAAGGGAGGGAATCGTTACGCCGCTGGGGTGTTTTTTGCTGCTGATTTATATTTAACCTACTTAAATAAACTGCAATGGCTGTTCTGTGAATGCAAAAATGGATTGAAAGTTTCCATTTGATTAAATAAGGAGAAGAAATTACCCTGTGGCTAGTCTGTACATTCACTGATCAACATTGAAATCTCAATGGAAAACGGTGACCTGCCACTGTCAACACACAACCAATTTGAACTGAGCTTAAAGAGGGCAGTCATGCAAGCATCGCTTTGGACATTTATTTAACGCCACTTCAAAGCATGGCTCTCTGTCCAGCTCACACCATTTTCCGTGTACTCTTGGGTGAAACATGTCGGCTCTCGCTACACACGTAGGTTGAACAGGAGCAGGTTATGCGAAGCTGTTGCACAGGTGGGTGGATGCCCTGCACCTTGGGGCTTGGATGAATAATCCCCCGGGGGGACACCTGGCAAGTTGGGAGATGGCGTGGTTAGGGGCCGTTCTCAGGGTCAGGCAACCTTGATGCTGGAGAGAAAAGAGGTTGGTAGGGGGTATGCCAACCACTCTGGGCCAGCAGTCACCAGTATGGGAAAGTAGTCTGAGGAGCATGTCCTGCAACCACCCAGCAAGGCAGAGCCCAGGTCCCCAGTCCTCTTTGACCCTAGCTCAGTGCCAACCATGCCAGAACAGGGTCAGCTCCTTCCATGGCCACCCCTGTGTCCAGCTGCTCTCCTCCTTCAAAACTGTTCACCTCTTTTTTTCCTGTTCAAGCATCCCAGGAAATGTGAAGTTGAGTGCACTTCACCCACCTTGGGAAGTCCCAGGGGACTTTCGTTTTTACCAGTATGAGTCTCTCAGCATAAAAAGATAAGCTTCAGCCTAAGCCCTTCCAAGCTGGAAGAATTCCTGACGTGTTGTCTTGCATGTTAGCTTAAAAAGAGAGTTGAAAAAAATTACGTAACTGCAGGTTTAACATCTTGCTAAATTTTGACACCCTTTTGCAACTTCTTTCCCTAAACAGGGCATTGCCAATGCTGAAAATACAGTCTCAGAAGCATTTACAGTACAATATTCTGCTCTCAACTTCCCTTCAGGCAGAAACTGGACTGAGGGAGACGTATTTGACCCATGCAAAGAATTTTAACATAAACAACATAAACAGCCAACCATCTTCCCACTCGTTGCTCAGAAACCTAATCTGTGAATTATCCTTTATTTCAAGATTCATTGTCAAGCATATGAAAAATGCTCAACACTGCACACTTAGTTTAGGAAAAAGTTTCTGTGGAGTTCTTGTTAGTTCTGTGTTTTATGGAAATGTAAGAATACTTTGCTTTCTCCTCCCAATATTTATTGGCTCTTTGAATTCCATTACTAAATTCGAAGGAAGACATAAAAGCAAAGCTGCTCCAAGGTAACATTTCCTTGCCTTTTTGCAGGACCTGCATATTTTCCAAGCTCTTAAATCTCTACATTTGCTTGGTAGAAACATAAAATCTTTATCCTTTGGGGGTCTGAAGAGTTCTCTGAGGTTTCTCTGAGGCAGTTTCCTGCCTGATTAGGAATTGTGATTAAAAAAAACTAACAATCTCTTTGATTTCAGATTTCCCCATAGAACCCACTTTTTAAGTTTTGTTATTTTGGTCACATTTTTTGGCCATTGTTTTTATTAGCTTTGTAAACTCTCTGGACCATTTGAATCTCCTGCCTTTGACAATCATCTCCATCTCAGCTCAGTCTCTGCTTTTTTTTCTGCATTTTTTTCTTCAACTACTATTGGCCGGTGCAGGGCCTGGAGGGGCAGTGCTCTTGCTTCTGACCCTACTTTCTGCCATCAGCTGCTGGTGGCAGTGCCAGCACAGCTCTCTGTGCTTTGGTATCTCCAAAATAAAGCCCAGTGCAGGGGGAATGCTGGATGACACAAAACTGGAACTGCAGCAGCCATGTGTGCAACCAACACCCAGAGACCAAAGGAGGAAAAATAAAATGTTGGCCTTTTTCTTCCTTTGTAATTATTGTGTGACAGTAAGAGTTAATCTGAAAAGTTTTTGTTACCCTTCCCTAGCTGGAGAATAAATGCGTGACAACCCGTGAGGGTACAAGGAGAAAGCTTCTCTTCTCTCCTTCACTATAACATCTGATTGTTCAGTTCACAAACACAATTTTAGGGGAAAGCATGCTGCAGGCTGGGGGAGCCTCAATGTGTCTCCTTTTGTGAGTGCCGCTAAAGCTGGAATTTTAGGTACATCATCTCCGGGAGCCTTAGTGTGTGTCAGGTTTCTCTGGAGTTGCTTTTAATGCTGGACGAGTTTCAGGAGAAATTACCATATTTTATTCTGCATCAAGATAAGACTGGTGTTTTAGTCCTTGCAACTGCAAGCATTGCTGCAAAAGCATCATGTCAGAAAATGCATTTACAGACCCTGTTCAGCAGCAAGGCTCCTCCTTAGTTGCTCTGGTGCTTTATTTAGCTTGCAAAGCCTAGGCTCAAACCTCTCCTTTCCCCTACAATTTCCAGGGTTACTTAACCCCTTTGGTTTTTTGTGTCCTTTCCCTTCCTCTGTTAAAGGTGGAACTCCTTTGCTTTGGTTCTTTGTTTTACTCTTCAAATCCCTTCTTGTTTTTAGAGTTTCTTCCTGTCACTGACAGATGGGGAGAACGGGCTTGCTCCCCTCACCTTGGGGGCTTCTCTGAATCTACAGTTCCTTTGGATTTCTTAATTAGTACATTTCTGCCAACCTGAGAGAGTCACTAAACTTCCAAAATCATCCTGATATTTTAGAACTCATTAGACACTGGCAATACTTACATATTTTAAACTCATGCCTCCCAGTTTGCTGTTAGCTTTACTGTGCCCACACATGATAAACTAGTAATAAGGATTGTAGCTAATAAATCAGCCAACATTTTCTCTAAATTACCTTCTTCACCGTGGGAAAGACATTAAGCTCCTTTGAGGGACTGGGTAATAACTCAGAAATTGGCTTGCACATCGTCTGAAGAAGCTTTCAAGACAAAGTCAAGGCATACGAGGTAGGAACAGCCTGTCTACTTCGAAAAAAAGCAGAGCTCCGTTTCCTAGCAGGTGAAGTGGGAATAGTTTCATGCCATGGAAAATGAGGCCCTGAGACTGTTGTGTTACCGGAGTAAACTGCGCTGTCGATATACCAATAAAAAAAGGGAACACTGGCTGTGAGTACAAGGAGCATGCTGACCTCATGGAGTGCAACTCAGCTTGCCTGGGAAAGCTTGAAGGAATGATTAACTAAACCAAGAACGTTTTATTAGACCTTTTCTAACATCATCTGAAAAGACTGGGTGGGGAGGGGTGTGGATTTACATTTCTGAGAGGCACGCATCCTTAGCAAGGGTGGGCTCAGTCTCAGTCCTGGGTAGGTTTTGTGCTTTTTTCTCTCATGTCCCACATTTTCTATGAAGTTTTGGTTACTGACATCATTTATTGTGATTAGCACAACTCTTTGTCCTCTGAGGGAAGGGGGAAAAATGATCTGAAGCCTGCCTTCGGTGCTCAGGGCTATAGACCACTAATATCTGATTATTGGTGTTCAAAACACAGGGCAAAGCTAAAAAGGCACCAAATGGCCAAGCTCAGAAGAAAATAATTGAGGATGATGCTGGTGCTAAAGGAAAAGTAGTAACTTGTGGATTAAAGCTACTTTTTTGAGTTGTTTCCATGGGGGTTCAGCCCTCAAAGTATTACTATTCTACCTGGAGGTATAAATCCACTTGTAAAATGGCCTCAGGGCATTTTCACTAAGAAAAAACTATTGCCAATGGACGGGGTTTTTGGGAGGTGTCTGGACACAGAGACCCTCCCAGATGCAGGGGTTTGAATTGCCCCATCGTTCTCATCGTGGTTTTGAGTCATCGACATGCAGTAACGTAATTATCATATTAAGGACAGCCTCAGGCAGCTGAACTTTGCTTTCTGATGGCTGAGATGCAATCCCTGATCCGCTGGTAACACGTTGGGCAGTTAGGCTGGCTTGTGTCATGCCTATTACAGATATAACGAGTTACAATAACGTTACAGCCCCGGATGTAATAATTGAGACCACCAAAGAGAATGTCTTACAAGACTCCCACACAGAAAGATCACTTAAGTTTCAATTTAAAAAGCAAGGGATGAGGTCTGCGAGCATTAGCATTTCCATGGATTTACTCATACGCCTAACTTCAGGCCTGCACAGATTAGGGGCTGGCAAGACTCAGATCTCAGAAACAAAACACTGAAAAGAATACAGAAGAGAAGGAGATATGAATATGATATTAATTTATGTCGAAGTTAGAGATTTCTAGATCAGCACAGGCATTTTTTGAGGACATGGCGTTTTCCCATAAGTATGAGAGTAAAATATAAGAGGCAGCAAAATCAGTGCCAACAGCTCTGAAGTATCCACTGTAAAGGACTCCCACTGAAAACAGTTTAAACTCAGAGCAGGAGAAAGAATGCAGCCATAAACTATAACAAGTGGGAGTTTAACATTTGAGAAATCCTGTGTAAAATTCAGCTTCATGTCTTTTCTTTCGGTTATCTTCAGTTAGAACAAGTAAGGCAGGGTTTTGCAGTGAACCTGTGCCTGTGTCATGTCCCCAGCCACCTTTCTTCTTCCCTTCTTCACATGTATCTTCTGCAAGAAAATATTTAGGTGGACAAGTAGGAAGAAGTGGAAATTAAGAATGAGACACGTATCTCAACAAGAGAGCTCTATAAAAGGGAATTACTCAGCAGCATTGGGAATACATCAGAAAGTAACAAATCTGGGATTTACTGCCCTTGTCAGCTATTTTGGATGAATCAGATCCAAAAACAAATCTCAGCTCTCGTGTCTGGAAGAAAGAGCAATACTTAGTCATGTACCCAGGGACAGTGATGCTTCGGGCTGTGATGGTAGTGTGCCTCAACTACCTCCTTCTTTTGCAATCATCCCCTGTGCCAGGTCTGTGTATATTAGAGAAGCTCATTATCCTTGATTATTTGTTTTCCAGGGGCCGTTCTGCAGGGTTGCTGACCCTGGCTGGCCACCTGGGTCCCCCGCGGCAGCGGAGAGGCAGCCACGTGGCTCTGCAGGCACTGGCCTCCCCAAACACGAGGCCCATATGATTCATGGAACATTTGCTGTGGCCTTGATAATCACCAGTGAGCCACATCATTGGGAATTACAGCTGGGGGTGTCTGCTGTTTAATACTCACCGATGCATCATCCAGGTGTGTGACTTGAATATATGCAGCCAGTGAGCACATCGTCATGTCCAGCCTTCATGCCGTGCTGCAGAATAGCAGTATTTCCATTTAAATGCCAGGCAGGAAAGCAGTGTATTGAGCAGAGTACAGAATACAAGTCAACCTAGTTCAGTTCAATATTCTTATTTGAAAGAGTTATTGTGGGCTATGCAGAAAGCAAACAGCCTGCAGCTTTCAGTGCTGTTCTCTTCCTAAATGATCCTGAAAGATTTTATTGATGTAAGCTACTTCCTCCATTTAGGCTGAGCTCTGAATTCCTTATGAACCCAGGTGAGGTGTCATCGTATGCATTTGGCAATATCATGACATTTTGCAATTGTGCACGATTTGTGAAGATGGAGTACTTGAACTAAGCAATGTGTGCCTTTGCGGCTGCAAGCTGAGGTCTACCGAGCGCTTTCTCTTTCCTTGCACACACGCACCAAAGCCCCGTTTCTAATTGGCTGTCTAGATTAAATTAAACAATAAATCTATGCACCTATTTTAGGGAGCAAGAACATTTGCAAGATGGGTCAGCAAGGTAAGACTGGGAGCTAGCGCCAGCCAGGTCAAGAGGGATTTGCAACTTGGGGAAAGCCAGCTGACCAGCGGGGATCTTGCTCAGCAGGTTCCTACACAGGTAATATGTAGAGAGACCTTTGGAGGGAAATTGAGCATCAGAGCCTGCCTGAAGCATCCCAAATTGCCCTCTGCAAGTGTCAGCTTTCTCTATTGACTGGCAAAGGGGTTTCATTCCCCCTAAGAAAAACAGCTCTTTTCTCCGGAGCCTTGGTTAGGAACTGAAACGGGGGCAGTTTGATCACCCCTAAAGAGAACAGCAGGATCAGCAGAACAGCAGACACAGACATTGATGTGCTGTGCCTGCTGCCAGGTCACCAGGGCAAAAGGGGACTTCTCAAGGTCAGAGAAAATTTATAAGTATTTTCTGGCTCCTCTGGTTCAACTCAAAAGAAAGAAAGATCAGGAGAGGCTCCAGGCAAAAGGGCAAAGGCATTGAGTAGAGTATGGGTGAAAAAACTTGCCCTGCTCCTGGTTTATAGCTTCTGATCCTGGATTCAGTGGCTTGTTGTACGTTGAAAGCACCATTTTTCAAACGTGCTTTGTCATGAAAAGGCTGTTACTGGAAGCTGGGAGAAAAAAACCCCGCAGTGAGTGGGACGCAGACTCCAGTCCAAAGATGGTCACACAGTCCCTCAGGTGCACGTGTACAAACGACCTTGCTCAGAACAGAGAGAGACCGTGGATGTGCGGCCGCCGGCGCTCGCTCCCTCCAGCTCTGCTCATCCCAGCCTCCTGTTAACCACTGTTTTGGAACAGTTGCTTAGATACGGCAAGAGCCTGGCTTCAACTGCCGGCAAGTTAATTTGACATTAAAACTTGACAATACCAAATGTATTCCAGGGTTGAGACACAGTTGCAGATGAAAACCACAACATTGGTAGACATCGGTAATAAATCTAACTCGAATGAACAAACCTCTTATCAGAGATCTGGTCGAGCCCCCCCTTTCCTTCTCCTTGGGCTCTCAAGGACAGTTGCAGTAAGACCCACATGTGAAACTTCATGTGCCCTCAGCTTGGTAGAGCTGGGCTGAGTGCCAGCTCCATCCATCCCTGGCCTCAGCTCCTTGATGGGGGCTCCAGGTGCAACTTTACATTTGCCAGTCCTTGTAGTGACAAGGCCCTACAGCTTAAAGGCCATGGCTGCAGACCTAATGACGTCTCACCCACAGTTCTTGCATGTTTTTTAGGAAGCCACCTGAGATCTAAGCTTTCTGGGTCGTGGTTTATTTCTGCAAGGACTTACGGTAATGAAAGCACCACTTTATGCAGACACCACTTCAGGACATTCTGACTTCATTACCTAAGGAAAAAAAACAACAAACAAACAAAAATGGGATTGCATGAGGAACCTCCCCTCCCACTCTCTCCCCTATCCCATTTGGAGCTTGCTTCTGTCCAATTTGTCAGGGTCCCTTCAATCTGGAGGTAGTGACCCTCTTGGCATCAAGCAGGTAAAAATGTCTGAAAGACCAATAATAAAACATTTATTATTCTTCTGTAGCTTTCGGGTTTGTTGTTTGTTTTTTTTTTTTAACAAATTGTCAACAATAATTAGCAGTTGTAGCCTCCAGTTATCCCAGATAAAAGGTCATTTTTTTCTCAGCTTCTTCCTCTTGCATCCAGAAATGCATATTCTCATTTAGAAACTAATGGGGCCTGGTTACTGCACTGTTCTGGAGTGCTTTTGTGACTGATAACTCAAAAATGCTTCTGTGATTTTTCCCTTATCACTAATATATTGATGGTTGTGTAGAACGCTGCTGCAGCAACATTTTCTACTGTAGCGTGCTGACTTAATGACCATCTGGGGCTGGCACATATGGGCTGTCTGGGTCTGTATCAGAGCAGCCACGTAACGCCAGGCTATTCCTCCCATTAACTGGTTACATCCATGATTTGATATAGTCAGAAACACAGATTTGAGTAGATTTCACTTTCTGTGAGAGCATCCATTAAATAGAAGTTCACCAGACCAAGTCTTGCAGTCTTTAATCAAATATTATTCCCAAGAAGAACAATGGAAAGGAGCCTTAGATGAGTGAAAATCAGAGCACTCTTTCATTGTTTTCCTATTAATACATCTCCCTTCGTTTGGAATGTGAGAGATTGTCTCTCTCATCCCAACAGCTGAAAAACTGGGCCTTTATTTCCCTCGGGAATCATTTAAAATGGTGTAGCATGCCACTGAGAACAAATAACCTAAGAAAAGTGCTGTAGACAACATTTTAATGAGCTTTATCAGATGATGAAAAATATAATGTTTTCCTGGGCAGTCATGGGGGGAACCATGAATCTTGATCTTGACAGTGGCTCTGTAAAGGAGTGTAGACAAAACTGAGAAAGGATAAAGTTTTTCAGTGTCAGATTTTGCCTTTGAAAATCAGAATATCTGTCTTATTTGGTCAGTATAAAAACTGTCTATGTCTACAGTGATTTTGGATGCCCTTCCTTGTAATATCTGATTCTATAAGAAGTTGTCGTTTTCAGTCATATTGACAGACTGAAGCAGCAAATGTATCACAAATTTTTGCTTTCATACACTTCATAAGAAAATCACTTTTCATGAAACCTTGTCCAAAAAGGTCTCCTAAAAAAAAATCTTAAAGAAAAAAAATAATCCCTTAGCTATTTAAACAAAAAGGCATTTTCTCTATTAGGCATATTTAATTATCTTAATCAAAGGTATAAAGGACCAAAAGGCAGGTCTTAAACTGAAATTGAGAGTATTTATTAATTGATATCTCTAAGCAAAGGGCAGATCACTAAATCAGCTGGAAGAAGGATCGGTTGGATCTCAGGATGCTGCCTCCCAGTTTTTTGCGTTCTGGAGATTCATTGGATCCAAGGAAGCATCTCCCCCCTGTTGCTAAGCCTTCCACTGTGTTCCATGCTTGCCCAGTTTTACTGTCCATTGATTTTTCAAGATACCTCCTGTGTCATTGGGAAACATCGTGCAGTTTATGAAATCCAGAGAAACCTTTAGAAGAAAAATCAGGTGAAGCAGATTGATGAAGTTGTTTGGGTTAATTATCATCACATACAGGGAAAAAAAAAAAGTTATTTTTCTAGATGAAAAACATATGGAAATGAAAAAGTGATTTAGTGCCATTCTATGTCCACCTCACACAAGATGTGTCTCTTAGCCTGACTCCGCCCCTCTTATCATGAGGAAAAACACAAAGTAGTTACTGTAAAAAGAAGATAAATTACCTTAAATGGACAGCAGATTTCCCTGCTGGTAATTCCCAAGTGGAATAAAGCCAGGCAGTGTTGACAGTCCTATGGTGCTGGGAAGGGAAGGGAAGGGAAGGGATGTCACAGTTTTTTAAGTGGAAATTCCATAATTGCAATTTCCAAAAGTTAATTGAACAAGCAATATGTATTTTATATATATTATACGGCTTCAACCAATTTTTTTTCTAAAAGAGTATGCTACGGTGCCCTCAGTAAGGTACCAAAAATCAATATGCTCCAAGGGAAAACAAATGGAAGTTATAATTTCTTATCTAACATCAGAACACCAAACCTCAGGTAAGGATAAAATAAACAGACCATTAATAAGTTGCTGTAAGAAGATTTGGAAAGGCAAACTCATTGTTTATTAACTAGTAATAGTAAAGTCTGCATCTGTCACAATGCCTGCTGACAAATTTATTTCTGAGTGTATTTTTAGAAAAGGGTAGTATATTTTTCTTGTAATATGAAAGTTCAGCAGGAAGAAATAACTTAGTCTTGCAAAAAGTTCCTAGGGCAGTGTTGTAGTTTTATGAGCACTAGATTTTACCAAGATTAGTGTTCAGCAAAAGTTAAAAAAGGAGAGGTTTGCTTTTTAAAGAAAGTAATTGCTTAAAAAAAAATATTGCTATTCTATTAAAGTTCCTGCAATCAGACTAGCAAAACAGGACGTCTAGAGGCTTACTAGGAAAGGGGGGTTTTGTTCATAGAGGTTTTGGTATCATTCAGACATTTGCATTCTTCTGTGATGTTAAGATCCCTTATCTGAAATGTGTTTCCGTTTTGTGTGATACTTAGCAAATACAGAAAGGTCCAAACTCAAACTTTTAATCTAAAAATGCATTTTTATAGTGAGGATATGAGATCCTGGCCCATGGATGCACACTGGGGCGTGACTGGCTGGTAGCTCCATCATAGAGCTAGAGGGTGACTGTGTCTAATCAGCAGCCCATGGTCTATTCTGTCACAGCATTCGTGCTTAGTGGATGTCGCTGGAGAAACCTGGTGGGAATACGGTACCCCTCACCCCACCAGGGAATTAAATTCAAAATTTGATGGCTAAATATCTCATCCTGAAATTTAACAAAGAGAACTAATGCAGTCCATAGTAGGAAAGCTAAAGCCCAGACACAGTTAAAACTGGCCACGGGCATCAAGGGCAACAAGAAAGCCTTCTATAGGTATGTCAGTGACAAAAGGAAGACCAGGGAAAATGTGGGCCAACTCAGGAAGGAAACGGGAGACCCGTTCACCTGGGACATGGAGGAGGCTGAGGTACTCAATAACTTTTTTTTCTCAGTCTTCACTGGTAAGGGCTCCAATGACACCCCAAGTTGCAGAAGGCAAAGGCAGGAACTGGGACAATGAGGTACCGCCCTCTGTAGGAGAAGAGCAGGTTTGAGACCAACTGAGGAACCTGAAGGTGCACGAGTCCATGGGACCTAATTAGATTCATCCGCAGGTCCTAAGGGNCGTTCACCTGGGACATGGAGGAGGCTGAGGTACTCAATAACTTTTTTTTCTCAGTCTTCACTGGTAAGGGCTCCAATGACACCCCAAGTTGCAGAAGGCAAAGGCAGGAACTGGGACAATGAGGTACCGCCCTCTGTAGGAGAAGAGCAGGTTTGAGACCAACTGAGGAACCTGAAGGTGCACGAGTCCATGGGACCTAATTAGATTCATCCGCAGGTCCTAAGGGAACTGGCGGATGAAGTTGCCAAGCCACTATCCATCATATTTGAGAAGTCTTGTCAGTCTGGTGAAGTTCCTACTGACTGGAAAAGGGGGAACATAACCCCTATTTTCAAAAAGGGAAAAAAGGAAGATCTGGGGAACTACAGGCCAGTCAGTTTCACCTCTGTGCCCATAAGATCATGGAGTAGATCCTCCTGGAAACTATGCTAAGGCACATAGAAAATGAGGTGATGATCATTGACAGCCAACATGGCTTCACTAAGGGCAAATCATGTCTGGCAAATCTGGTGGCCTTCTATGTCAGTGTTACAGCACTGGTGGATAAGGGAAGAGCAACTGACATCATCTACTTGATCTTATGCAAAGTGTTTGACACTGTCCCACATGACATCCTGGTCTCTAAATTGGAGAGGCACAGATTTGATTGATGGACCACTCAGTGAATAAGGACAGTCGCACTCAAAGTGTTGAGGTCAACGGCTTGATGTCCAAGTGGTGAGCAGTGACATGTGGCGCTCGTCAGGGGTTAGTACCGGGACCAGTACTATTTCACATCTTCGTTGGTCACACGGATGTTGGGATTGAGTGCACCCTCAGCAAGTTTGCTGATGACACCAAGCTGTGTGGAGGAACCTTGACAGGCTTGAGAGGTGGCCCCTGCAAACCTCATGAAGTGCAACAAAGCTACATGCAAGGTCCTGCATGTGGGTCAGGGCAATCCCACGCACAATTACAGGTTAAGCAGAGAATGGATTGAGTGCAGCCTAGAGGAAAGGGACTTGGGTGTGTTGATTGAGGAGAAGCTCAACATAAGCTGGCTATGTGCACTTGCAGCCCAGAAAGTGAACCATATACTGGGCTGCATCAAAAGAAGAGTGTCCAGCAGATCGAGGGAAGTGATTCTACGCCTCTCCTCTGCTCTTCTGAGACCCCACCTGGAGTACTGTGTCCAGTTCTGGAGCCCCTCAACAAAGAAGGACAAGGACCTGTTGGAATGGGTCCAGAAGAGGGCCACGAAGAGCATCAGAGGGCTGGAGCACCTCTCCTGTGAGGACAGGCTGAGAGAGTTGGGGCCTGGAGAAGAGAAGGCTCTGGGGAGACCTTATAGCAGCTTTCCAGTATCTGAAGGGGGCCTACAAGAAAGCTAGAGAGGGCCTTTTCACAAGGGCGTGTAGTGATAAGGCAAGGGGTAATGCCTTCAAACTGGAAGAGTGTAGATTTAGATTACATATTAGGAAAACATTTTTCATTATGAGGGTGGTGAGGCACTGGAACACATTGCCCAGGGAAGTTGTTGAGGTGTTCAAGGCCAGGCTGGATGGGGCTTTGAGCAGCCTGGTCTAGTGGGAGGTGTCCCTGACCATGGCAGGGGGGTTGGAACTAGATGATCTCTAAGGTCCCTTCCAACCCAAACCATTCTATGATTCTATGATAAACAAATACAGCATGGTTTGGAATTGGTCTACCACCTCCAAAAAATTACTGAGTGTATTAGAGGTCTGAGTAAACAAATTTCTTCACAAAAAAATTGGTGGCCACTCTGGAAAGTCTTCATGCCATTAAACAACAACAAAAACACATTTTGACCATAAATATTTTCTATTTTGAAATATTGTTACAGTATTCCATTAGTTGCAGGAGCTGAAATTCAACTGTTTTCCATCCAGGCTCCTCTGTGGTCTGAACTTCTTCATCACAGGACATCACCCTGAATGCACTGGAGAGTTCAGCAAGGGGAGAGGTACCACATCATGCAAGTTGAGATGCAGCGAGAGACTCTGCCCATGGGAGGAATGGGATTGGGAAGCACAGATCCTGCTCTGCCTGGTGGGCATAAGCAGAGGCAATTCAGAATTTACAATCTGGCTGAAAAGGTTTTGATTGTTTAGTAATGTTTCTGAAAAAGGGGGACCTTGCCCCTTCCTTTCTTAAGGGGCACACACACATTTTCTGACCTTCTGCACTGCACAGTTTATGAGCTGCAGGGTACACTGCAACCCATGACAAAGTGTCACTGCGCAAGTGACAAAGCATGTGTCACCCTACCTCTGACAGAAAAGAAAACAAAACAATAGTAAAAACTGATATTTATTTGACATTGAGACTTGGATATTCAGGAGGAACTTGTGATCCAGCAAGACTGCCAAGATCTCCATCTCTTTAACACCCTTGGCTGATACAGCCTCAAAACAGAATTGCTTTGCTGGAATAGCAGGCGGCTGAGAGACCATGCAGCCTTCTGGACTTAGGGGCGGGATGGGGGAGCGCATCTGGAAAAGCACAATAACTATCATCCAACTTCTCCAATGGTCTGCATCTTGAAACAGAGATAAGAGTGTGGTCCAGCAGACAGGCGAGCTGGGAGACTTGGGATATCATGACCTTGGGTTGCTATTTGCAACAACGGTTACACGTGTTGTAAGGTGCTTTGAAAACAAGCAACAATCAGGTATAAGTGCTATTTCCTTAAATTGTTGGATGCTTGTTTTGTATTTCAGGCAGGTAGAGAACAGGTGGAGGCAGCTGGCATTAGGAGTTGCATTACAATGCTCTTCGTGTTTACATTATAAATTAATTTTTCAAACTGAGCTTTAAAAAGAGGACTTGTACTTTAATCCTAGAAAAAAAGAACAAAAGTGTATTTTGAATGTTTCTATGTTTTCCAATAGAGTAACAAACATTTTTATTGAAATGAAGACATTAACCTGGGAGGGAGAAAAGGCCTAAGTTTGAATCCAGATATAGTTAAGTACTGCATAATCCTCCTCTACATGACTTAGGGACTGTAATGTATCTCTTGCCTCTCTGTAACATGAATCCTATGAACCTAAAGCAATCCTGAAATAAATTTACTTCTCGAGATAATGTCAAGTATATTTCTTATAGTTTATAGCTTGAGTGGCTTTAATTATTACCCAGTGGAAAATCCTATGGATTTGAAATAACATCTTTGCCTTTAAAAAAACGCACTCGTGCTCTAGTAAAAAACTCGATGCATCTGCCCAGTGACTTGAGATATCTGACTGCACTAAGGTCGCTGATGTTGCAGAAGAGCTTACTTGTTCCTGTTCCCTTTCCCTTCGTCTCCTCATTACCCATCTTCTTCTATGTCAAATTTTGACCTTCAAGCAGTGAATCCATATTTCAGTTCTTTGATAGGAAATTTTCACTTTGTGTAGAGTCCATGGTTACCTGAGATTTCTGCTTAGTCTGTGAAATTCAAAAGCCATATGTGTTGCAAAAAAAATAATAAAATCAAATATAATCTTTTGCTCATCTTGATTCAGGAGCTGCAAATCTACTAAAAATTATATTGAGACTCTTAAAAGCCCTTTTTTTGGTGAAAAATACCAAATGCCCTATTTTATACTGCTTGCCTATGTATGGATGAGCTGCTTACATCTTACTAATCCTGATTATGGAAATGTACACATTTATCACAACCAAACTTGTGCCTCTAAACAGAATTGGGAGCAAGAGAAATGGGTTGTTTGCTGAAAGGATTGCTGGTGGAACTTAGTCGTTGCAAAGGCGGAAAGGAAAGAGGAGGAGAAGAAGAGGACTGAGCAGAAGTAGAATAAAGTGAAGGGAAATAAATAAAAGAGAAGGAAAAGATCCATCCCCAGTGCTGCAGCTCTATAACCTGGCCTAAGCATCAGCCTTCAGAGTGGCATTTGAGGATTATTCATCCCTACTGAGAGCTGGGAGAATGATAAAACAATAGGAAAATAACAAGCAGACGCTCGCCAGAAAAATTTTTTCCATTTGTAGTGAGGTTAGAAACAAATAATCAAAACAATATCCAGTGCAACTTTTGCTTTTTCCATAAAGTTTTCCCTGCCAAAAGACTTAATGTCACATGGATCTGGTAAATCTGCCAGCCTGGAGCAGCCACCAGGCTGCCGTGACGGCTCCCACCAGCGGAGACCCATGCTGTGAGTGCACAGGGCCTGCAGCACAGTGTCTTCTCCTGGGCTTTCTGTTGCTCCCCACCTCTGCTGTGAAGCCACTTTTCCCTGTCTATTGCAAGACCTTGCTGTCACCACCTGCCACTGCCATCAGGGCACCCAGAGCTCGGAGCTAGGCTGTGTTCAGTCCTGCTCCGACCCGTTGAGAGTCAGCCCACCCACAGCAACTCCCTGAACACCTCCATTGAGGAATGTTACAAACCCTTGAGCTACCACAAGACATGTACAGGTCTAAGGAAAAGATGAGATGCCTACACACCATTCCCTGCTCCCTGGAGTACAGCAGCTGTCGTATCGACCTGCCACAACCTCCTTGTCCTCCTGAATGGAGAGGGCGAGTTCCTGACAGATAAGAGTCATCCCTATGGCTTTGGCATAACCACCAGATTAAAGAACAAATCTATTTATTTGTAAGATAACATAGAGAAAGTAACCTTTAAAACCACAGTGTTTACACTGTAAAATCACTTGTATATGTCACAAGACAAACACCTCCGAGCAAAGGCATGATCCTGACGGCAGTGCAAAAACTAAGCAGACCCCAGCTTAGCTCTGGGCATCTGACAGCCTGCAAAGTCCGTCACACTTCATTGTGTAGGAGGCAAAATTATGCAAAAGGCATAACTTTGGACAGTCTGAACCTGGAGGTGATCATATAATGGATCGGGGTATTTAACCCCAAGAAAAACACAGCTATGGCTTAGGTTGTGGAAAGCAACCACTCCATGACAGTAGTGCTTAGACACCACAGTAGACAGAACTGCAGCCCTGATCCTGCAGGGCTGTAAGCGTAATCTGGGTGTTCCCGAGTCGTGGATTTCCACAATTCATTTGCACTCTCAAAATTAAGTAGAGAAAGAGAAGCAGAAGGCAAAGTTACAGGGTCTCTATTAGAGACTGGAGACATCTTCATAAGCAACAATATGGTGAAAAAGCTCATTATCACAATCGAAAGTACATTTTGAAATTGGATTTTTGTTTTAACAGGTGAGTTTAACACTTTCTGGGTGCTTGGGCGAGGTAAACTCAGGTGCTCAAAAACTGCTGCAAATGAAACTAAAAATTGTGAATGTGGTTCAGTTAATGTCCTATTTCAAATCAGATGAACATGCTTGCAATGTTTTGTTGCTCAATTACTAACCTAGAAAAAAGCAGAGATAAACCTTCCAAAATTACATGTGCATACAATGCATTTATCTTGATATAGTTGCCTATGGAATACTCTGCGGTATGAAATTATGATGAATAATCTTCATTTTTGCAGCTCTTAGTCTTATTAATGCCTGTATTGAATACAAATACAAACACAAACAACTGGCTTTCCAAAGACTTTCCCACCAGGGAATATGAAAACCAATTAAAAAGATGGTTTGATTAATTGCACTTAAAGATGTGAAACCAAGATTACTTAAGAACTTTGATAAGCAAAGTTTCACACTGAAAGTTTTTCTCCTCCATAACTGGTATGAACTCAGAGAGGCGACAAAGATATTAATAAAAATATGCAACATAATCCACACAACATTCTTTCTTTTCTGGTCTCCTGCAGGAGAACATGGTATGTCTCCAGCCTAGGAGTTTCTGTAAATGAGATGAACCTTGTAAGTCCAAGCAATCCTTTTGCTTAAATTGTTGTCAATGTGATCTGCAAGGTGTAAGATGGAAAGCAGGAATGTAGCTGTACTGTATTTGCACTGCACTCCAAATTGAGAGAGAATGGAAAAATTAAGAGCAGACTGGAAAAATAAAATCCCTGTTTCTAAACAATAAGAGCTGTGAGATATCCACTGTTTTGGTTAATATTTTTTTCCATGTTAAAAAAAGCCTATTTGTTTTAAGGTGTATTTATAGAAGGCATTCTCTTATTTTGCATTTTATAATGCCTCTAATTGTAACTGATGCACTCCTGTGGCTATAGGCAGGGAGAAGGGCAGTTCAGAGGGGGATTTGTGCTGGGGGGCGATAGGTAGGTGACCAGCCCGCTTCCCACATGGACCTCCGAGCCATGGCAGGGCTGGAGACAGGCTGTGCATGGTGGTCTCCAGCTGTTCTGCCCTCGCGCCACAGACCGCTTCCCTCCCAGAAACCTGTACATTTAAGCCTGAGCTTTCATGGAGCAGGAATAGCCCCCAGCTATAGATTGAGAGAGTCTTGACTTTGTGAAATGTCACACATTCGTTGCTCCAAAAATTTGCACCAACAGATGGAAAATGTGGGAAATCTTCCTAACCTAATGAGCCCTGTCTTACTTCTGGTCCAGGAAAGCTGGCTTTTCCCTTTCAGGGAGGACTGAGGGTACAACACTCCAGTTATAAAAGATCATCTTTTTCCGTCTTCAGAATTATTGAACTCCCATGAGGCCTCGGG
Source organism: Stercorarius parasiticus (assembly GCA_013396915.1). Classification (NCBI taxonomy): domain Eukaryota; kingdom Metazoa; phylum Chordata; class Aves; order Charadriiformes; family Stercorariidae; genus Stercorarius; species Stercorarius parasiticus. The sequence goes on from VWZL01001691.1 coordinate 497,268, forward strand.
ATGTTTTCATAATTATTTCCAGTTTCTAAAATTTCTTGTAAATACAGACTCCTCAGCCCCACCGATATGAAGAGACTAAACAGGGCTTCAATGTTGACACACAACTGGCACACATCTGTTCCCCCTGCCCACCTCAGCTGCCTGACGCGATTTTGGCCCCAGCCATCAGTTCCCCTCATGGGCAACGCCTGGGTACCTTCAGGGAGCTATTCCCGGGATAACATGCATGGATAACACCACTCCGCTCAAGGGGGACAGTTGAGCTGCGACGGCTTTGGCTGTGCCTGCCCTTGGGCTGGAAGGGGAATGCCTGAGGATTTCACTTATCAGTGCAGACAGTGTGGTTCTCAATGACTAAATTATCTTTTATGGCTTTGTTATTTCAGTTTAAAATGTCCAAAAAAACCCCTGATGATTGTGCTGCAGCCCAGCGACATGCTGCCTGTTTTTAGGGTACATAATGAAGGGGAGATGTCACATGTCCTGGGCTGCACAGGAGAGCAAGTGAGGCTGCTTGAGGGCACGAAGGCTGCCAGGATACTGTGCAGGGGAGGCAGCCAAACTGGATGAGCATCATCCTTCCCAGGTACTGGGAAGGGTCTCAGGAAGAAGGAGATACCTCCAGAACCACACATACGCTGTGTTTCAGAGAGAACTAGTTCCTCCAAAAGAGGGGTTCGGGGTGAACTCAAACTGGTGCCGTGTGGGCATCAGAAATAAGGAGATAGATGTGAACTGCAGAGCTAAGCTCTTTGAAGGGTAGATCCCATCCTAAAGTGCAAGAGGCAATACTTCCGATGATATTAGTAATATTATTTAATCCATTGACTAGAAACATTCAATGAAAATGCTGAATTAATACTGATTAATTGAATATTCTTTAAAACTGCCTCCTTACACAGCCTCCCACAACCTCTCTTCTACATCTTCATTTAACAAGAAAAGCCTCATTATCCTTGTGTGGCAAGGACTGAGTGATAAAAATGGCTGTGTGACACAAATATCTTTTGATTACACTATAAAAACTAGGGAAAAGATCCACAGAGAGCTAGATGATTGGGTAAAGGGGTTTCAAAGAAAGGGGAAGCAATCTGGAAACAAAGAAACTAGGAAAAAACTGAGAAGCTGAGGCAAATCCGTTCTGCAGAAAGCTGACCATCTGGAACACGTTACTGAAGAGGAGATGTGGGATCACATAGATTGTTTCTGGAAAAGGAGGGGCTTGAGGGGCATGGAAAAAACCCAACATGGTTGAATTAAGAGCCAGCCACAAACACTGAGCCAGATGGTTTTTTCTCCTCTTATAATGATGTATGTTCTCATCTTTCTATATCTCTGCTAATCGCTTTAACACAGGAGAAGTACATGGAGCAAGATGTTAAGGAGGAAGCAGAGGGACCTGGGTAAGATGAAAAGAACTTTACTTTTATTGTATGCTTTTTTGTACTATAAACTGAAATTCAAAACAGGGACGTCTCTCTTATGCAACAGTACATCTGCTGCTGTTCTGAAGTCTTTGGGCACAGAAACTCTTTCCAGACAGTGCAGAGCAATCATTTGGGTGTTTTGACAGGTTTCCAGCTGTAAGCCATATATTTGTTTTATAGCAAATTTTAGGTTAGTTCCTAGAATTTAAAACATATTCAATCTGCTTTTGTTTTACAATCTGTAAACACTTTCAGAGCTCTATTCTTTATTTAATGATAGATAGGCAGAACACAGCTGTTCTCCAGTGGCCTGTATTTTCAGCGTAACCTTATTCTTTCCTACACGCACTGCTCAGACTTTCAAATGTGCTGGAAGAACACGGCCCACAACATCAGCAGGCCAAAAGTGCTCTGAAATAAACAGAGAAGGTGAATGATTTTTAATTCATATCTGCAAAACGGTGACACCGATCGCCTCTCACAGCGCCGTAGGGGATGGCTTGGGTACAGTTGGTACAGAAATACGTTTCTATGGCTCAGCAGAAGATACTCAAGGTAGTGTGAGGGGTACAAAGAAAATAGGCATGTCGACACAGAGCCTGCTGGATAACTGCACGTAGTTTCTCAGAAAGGCAAATTAACACAGGTCAAGTGTTGCATCAACATGATTATGACTGCTCCTAGCAGCCAAGGCAGCTCATTCAGAGCTGGTGTCTCAGCACGGCATCGCCCCGTGTCACATAATCCACTGTGAGAGGAGCCGATGGAAGCAAGAGCAATTGTACGCAAGGCATCAGTGCAATCACCCAGCTGAAGTTCAATTTTGCTGCCTGCACAGCCATGTCAGAGGGACGGACTGGTACCTCTGTTTGACGATGCCCTCTGCTGTACTCCGAACTCTCGTTCAGCAGGGTACACTATGATCTCCCCACCAGCAATAAAAAAAGCCGGTTTCTACTTCGACTTCAGTTTATACTTCCAATGCTGTGACAAAATGATCTCCCGGCACTAAGGAATGCAATGTGCCATTATAATGAACACCACAGGCCCCCAGAATTAGGCTGGTACCCAAGCTACATTAGAAATGCTTGCATATAACCTTCCTTTTAGAGAAACTACACTGACAAACTGTAACTGTCCTCTTTGGATGTGCCCGGCTCAAGTTCTCCCCTGTAAACACTGCACATTCACAAATCAACCCCACGCTCCAGCAGGATAAGCAACAGCAATGAGTCCAAATTCACCTTCTGACAGGTCAGTGCAAACACAGTGAATTCTTTCCTTGGTGCCAAGTCGTTCTTCAAGGGAAAATAATCTGTTTCCAGAAAGCCTTCCCCCCCTTACTTACAAAGCTTTCAGACGGGAAATCCTGTCAGCAGCAGGCTTGACAAGCATTTCTTTTTTATATACTCGCATTAATAACCCAATCCTTCTCAGAAACTATTCAGCTGTTCAAAACAAGCTGCCCACGTGCACAGGGACAGCTCTGCAGATCCTAGACGGGACTTTTCCCTCCTTCCTCTCGGGAATCCTGAATTCCTACCCCCAGACCTAAATCAGGAGGCTCAGCCTTTTGTGGGCTTCAGTTGGGAAAGAAATGGCCAGATATACCATTTCAGGTCCTTCCCCTTCTGCTGCCAACTTTCTTTACCCTTTTGACACCTTCCAGTTAACTTTAGGACATATGGTGCAGGGAACAGGACTCTGTTAGCTCTTTTGCAACTGGAAACCCATCTGAGACAGGGTTACCAGAGCAGGACTGGGTGGAGGCGGTGGTGGGCAGAGTAGCAGGAAACTGGGAGCACCATGCCTTTTTTAAAAATTATTTTTATTGTTGCTGTTTTTGTTATTGTCATTATGGTGGACCAAGAGACCACTGATGTGTAAACACAAAATGGTCGCTTCCCCCAGAAGCTTGCGCTGTAAATATACATATTTGGCGTAAATGGAGTCTGAACAGGAGACGATAAGTAGGGAAATAGTCACTTATGGGAGATGCTGTGGGTGAGGATCTAATTCATACTGGAGGAGAAAGCAAGCAGACTGCACAGGAGAGTGCTACATGGTTAGACAATGGCAGCATTGTGGGCAGGCATGAGAGTGCATTTGTTAAAAGACAGAGAGGTGATTTTGCAAGAGGATTTTAGTGCTAGAAGCAAGAGGATTGTAACCTTCTTGATCCCAGCTGTGCTCTGGGAAAAAAAAAAGAGCTATTTACATTCTTTGCAAATAAACAGGGCTGCATCAAAGAAAATACTGGACCTACCACCAGTTTCTTCTCCTAACCTCCAAGACCCCAGATTCTGGCTCAACAGGGTGACCTTATTCCTCCAAGTAATCCTAGAAAAACTGAAGTAAAGAATGACATTATATCAAAACATGAACATGTCCTAGTAAGTTATAAGAACTGTAGGCATTATTAGGCTGCTCAAGGCGAGCTGGGATTTATAAAATAGCTTCTCGCAGGCACTGAGCCAAGGCCTGTTGAAATTAAAGTCCTTCCTCTGACTTCAGTGGGATTAGGAGGAGGCCTCCCACCCATCCCACCAAGGCTCCTATATGACTGACAACAAGTTTAAAGGATCCACCCTCCACAGGTGGTCGACTTGCACCATGGAGGAGGTTCCATCAGAAGCTCCCTTCAAAGGCCTGGAGAAAAGGACTGATGTATTAGATGTGTGGCATATGTAAACACAGGAGGCCACCTACTGAAATACAAAATCTCAGAAGATCAAGTTTTTTATGCATCTCACAGGATATTTCTAGCACTCTGAGAGTTAAAGTGTTTCTATAAATTTGCACGAAACTCACTTTGACTCCTTGACAAAAGGCTCACGCTGGCAGAAATAATCAGAAACTAAAGAAGCTGCCACTTACTGCACATTTTTCTGTATGTTGCATTCAGGACACTCGCACTAATAAACGGTGACTTCTCTCATGTCTCCTCCTCCTCCCTGCAGAATACCCCTCAGCCGCATGGAAATTTTTACAAACTTTGGCACTGTCTGCACTCTAGCAAGTCATGCTGGCAAACAGAACCAGGCAGAATTAATGAGAGGAGTTAGCTCGCAAAACTGTACAGTGTATCAGCAGTAACCAGGGAAGAAGAGCCATCCGGATAGCCCCGCACACAAGATTAATTGAGAAAAACAAGACTGATCTGCTGGTGAAGCAGTTTACGGTGAAGTGTTTAAGTTTTACCATGGTAATAGTCCAATTTGTAAATGAATTGGGATAAGATACAACAGCCTTGGCAGCAAGGAATTATTCTAGAGCAGAGGACTCTTGCACTGATTAATAAAGAACAAGAGCTCAAGGTAGAAGGACACAGGACTGTGCTCTGTTCTCTGGAATTGCAACATCTTTTTCTAGTACATGCTTAGAAAAACGCACAGATTCTGTAAATTCTCTTAAAGAAGATCAAGAAAAGCCATATATTACTGCTTTAGGTTGGCAAAAAAACATTATCATAAGTATTGGTGCAAAAGATAACCCGGCAGCTCACTCCACTGCATGGGGCAACGATCGTACCAGAGACTGTGGTGGCAGCAGTCTGTCCTTTCTAAACAGTTTCAACTCACACTGATGTACACACTTTTTTTTAATATAAAGCATCATTGTATATCATGCCATGTGACCACTTTAGGAATGCAGATAGAAGAAATTCTGATTTAAGAGACCGTGTTGGGCAGTGGCTGATGACCCTCCTGTGGGCAGACAGGCACGGGACGGCATGCACCCACGGTCCGGTGGAGACACCCTCAGTGCTAACCCGGGGTCACTGCTTCCCTTTTTGCAACTGTGGGTGGAAAGTGGCAGTCTTCTTCTGGTATCCACTTCCACGGAAGGGGAAGAGTCCTCCTTGTCTTTTTTTTTTTGGTCTAAATCCCTGTGTCATACCTGTGTCATACAAGAAATCAGAAAGAGAGATACCAAACATTTTACTTCAGTGGTTCACTTACATACCTACTAGCTAGAAAATTGCCATGCCTGAATGAGAGCCATGTGTTTGTTTGTTTGTTTGCTTTACTAAGTAACAAAGACAACTTTGCTTTCTGAGGAGCTTATTTGTATATTGCTAATTATCTTTTCCATGAGTACACCAGCTAAAGCTTGCATGGAAAAACAGACAAAAGGATGTCATTAAAATCGGTCCCAAGAACCTTTCAAATGATTCACAGTGGTCTTGTCTTAATTAAAATTGAATGCGAAAACAAACATGCTTGCAATTTGCTACGATAATATTGGGTATTTATGAATTTTGTCAACCTGGCCCATATGTGGAAAAATGAAGCACATGCAGTTGAAGATCCTAATCCTAGTCTCGGTACAAGAGGTCTATGTCTTTCCTGAACTGAGGACGCCAGAGCTGGAAACAGGCAGAAGACTTAAAGAAAATGTGATGGATTTGAGGAGGATGAGGGAACACTGTGGCTCCCTCCTGTGAGATTACGACTGTTGTTTATATTAAGCAGTCACAGATAAGAGGCAGCAACAGTCCTGCAGCAGTGAGAATGCAGTAGCCCTGACGGCACTTTGTGCTGTCCTTTGCCATGCCTGTGTATAATCTGCGTCTTCTGGACTGGGTGCCTCAGTGAAGTCGGCATCACGCCATCTAGTTCCCCTAATCTGACCTGGTTGTGAGGGAAGCCCTGTACCTGCTGTCCTGGACTGAGAATATTTTGGCAAGCAGCGTAAGAGCTCAAGGGAAAAGTCTAGGAAGAGTAAGTACTAAACTACTTCTGGACTAGATACCTCCAGTCTGTCTAAATTGATTTCTGAATATAGCCTTCAAGGACAAATCTTGTTCCAGTTTCCAGTAATGACAAACCTTCCCTGCACTCCAGCGGGCTGTGAAAGGGACGGTATCAGTTGTCCAACCCTGGCTGAGGAAACAGCTGGGCTGTAAAGGAGTACTGCATTATGAATCCCAGTGTGCTAAGGCAACGGAGGAGTGGGCACAAGGCCACCATCTCTTAAAAAAAATGCTGTAGAGCACTGCACCATCCCTGCTGCAAGCCTGTCAGCGCCAGCCTCACAGCCTGCCCTGGCTTCCCAGGAATCCCCCGTCCCTGCTTCTGAAGGTCTCCATGGCATAGACCAGGACCACAACAGGCCACACAAAGAGGGAGACTGCGGCGGATGCTTCTCTTCCTTTTGGCACAGGCAGAGCTTTCCGCAGCAGGCAATTGCTTCAATGGTGCAGGCAGCAACCTGCCGGGTTCCTCGACACCCGGCAGCCAGACGGATAACGGTGTGCCAGGGGCTGGCGAGGGAGCGTGGAGAGCTCACCTGGCCGCAGGGCTCAGGGTCTCTAGCCAGCGCTCCACTCCCTGTTCCTGGAAGACACAGACTGTTGCGGAGCTAGTATTTAACTTCACCCCAGTGAAAAGGCTGCAGCAGACACATCCATTACCTGTAACTCACCAGTAAGGAGACGTGGGGCCTTAGAGCAGAGACCTGCCTTGCAATGGAGACTGCCATCTCCAGCGGGTGGAGGTGATCAAAGCCTGACGCTCTCAAGGACCAAACATCCCACTAACATTTCACTGCTTTTGCAGCTCTCTTAGAGTAAGATGAAAGAAAGAACAAACTATATATGACACGCATTAATTGCTTTGCACAGGCTCAACTCCACAAAGCTACTCAGGATTGGTGATGCTGACTGTTATGCGCAAATTTTCAGGTACTCATTGTCTAAAAAGGAGCTGTGGCTGTTCCCTTTTGTGTAGTACCTATTATAGGAGGCTCAGGAATTGACTCAATTATTTTTGCAGTTAAAACCTTAATCTGTGGCTTCCAGTGTCAGCAGCAGAAGAAAATAACTGCACAGGCATTCTGTTATTCAAATTGTGACAGCAATCTGCAGCTTTTTGTGTCCTTACATAAACAACCCTGTCTATCACCAGGAAACAAAGGCTTATATACATATGAGAAAAAGTAACTGTTGGACTAGCAGTGAACTGGACTAGTTGTCACTTTTTGATCTGCTTTGACTGAAATCAGTGCTCCAGATAATATGTGGTACCACAAAGTCCACAGTCAGATATTGCATTTGTTGTCCCCACTTCTTTCTTTAGCATCCAGTTTTCTTGCCATGAATGTTAAAACAATTGTGCCACAGTCGGTTTCCTTCCACAGAACACTTTGATAGCCATGTAATAACTTCACCAGTGGGACTGCCATTACTTTGATCCATCGCCATCAGAGAAGCTACCGCAGCTTATCGAGAAGAATCAAAACTTCTTTCCTGTGCTCACAAAACTACGCATGCGACTGCACCCAAACAACCCCAGCTGAATTTTTTTCCTCTGCAGGCTCCCCCCACCGCAGCCGGAGCCCGGCGGGAATGCAGCTGGAGCACAGCTGGATCCCAGCTCCAGCCGCTCGCCGCTGGCTGAGCAGATGCTGCCCCCTGCCTGGCTTTCCTGGCCCCAGCTGAGCTCTAGTCACAGAATCATAGAATGGTTACACTTGGAAGGGACCTTAAAGATCATCTAGTTCCAACCCCCCTGCCATGGGCAAGGACACCTCCCACTAGACCAGGTTACTCAAAGTCCCACCCAGCCTGGCCCTGAACACTTAGAGGGATGGGGCATCCACAGCTTCCCTGGGCAACCTGTTCCAGTGCCTCACCACCCTCACAGTAAAGAATTTCTTCCTAATACCTGATCTTAATCTCCCCTTTTTCAGTTTAAAACCATTACCCCTAATCCTATTGCTACACTCCCTGATAAAGAGTCCCTTCTCATCTTTCCTGTAGGCCCCCTTTAGGTACTGTAAGGCTGCTATAAGGTCTCCCTGGAGCCTTCTCTTCTCCAGGCTGAGCAACCCCAGCTCTCTCAGCCTGAGAGGCTCTGAGCAATCTGATCTAGTCGAAGATGTCCCTGCTTAATGCAGGGGGGTTGGACTAGATGGCCTTTAAAGGTCCCTTCCAACCCAACACATTCTATAATTCTATGATTCTATGAAATCACTCACAGTTTTCGCCTCTCCTGGCATGATCACAACCCCTCCCCAAGCCAGCAGGTAGGCCACAGGAGGACCTCCAACAATAAGCTAGTGGTGAAGGAGAGGAAAAAAATAGTTATTTCCCTGGGAAAATAATTTTCATAGGCACCAGGTAGCCACTTGGAGTAAACAGTTGTCCAAATTGCTCAGCATCATTTAAACGGGAGACGAAGGACCTAAGTCCATGTCACAAGACAGTGGTAACTTCAGATTATTCCACCTCTTTTGGGGCTGGACTACAGTGACTTTATGCTACTTCAACCATTTCTTGCATGTGCTATTTTGAATGAGAACTTTTAAAGTCTGTGATATTCATTACTGGAGCCTGCAGCTTGTTGTAGAAACAGTACCCAAGGTAGACGAGCTGCAATGCAGTTCTTTCACTGCTTTGCTCCTTCCAGCTGTAAAAATCAACACTGCAAACCCCACTGGTTTCCTTCCAGGGACTGCTAAATTTCTAGGAGGACTGAGGCCTCTTTTTCCAAAAACTTCAGTCAAAGTCAGCTTTAAATGATGCAGGCAGACCTTGGACAATCAGAAATGCCTGTGTATGTGTTTTAGTTTTTCTACATAAAAAAAAATAATTTCCTACAAAAACCCATTCTGCATCGCTGAACTCTGTCAGAGGTGTCAGGGCACTCCAGAGGAGAAGCTTCACAACATGACACCTGCTCCTGTGTTTAGCTAAAAGTATTTCTAGGGAGTGCTGTGATTATCTCCATGGCAATCAAAGCTACCCTGAGCATCCTGATGAAATATATATTCTAAGCAGATTGTACAATCCTCATCTTTTTAAAACATTTCTTCAAGTCTTCTAGCACTGATTTTGGGTATTTTTGTTTTAAAAACTGAGGAAGGATTACTTCTTGCAATGTAGGACTCTGATCACATTGATTGCTATCAGTAGCATTGAGTATGCTTAAACACTGAAAGCCTGCAAAAGAATAACTTTAGATAGGACACATCATTTTTTTCTTTTTATGACCGAAATACTTATTTCAATTTGGCTTTAACTTTACTGAAACTGAATTTAAATTTTAAAATGAGGCTTTTTAAAAACCTCACTCAGAAGAGTTGACATAGGATATAGGCATATAACTTGACACATATAGGCGTATAAAAGTGAACAACTTTCAGGTATTTTAAAAGAGGTTTAAAATTTATTGAAATTGTCCTTTTCTAATACAGAGTTTGAGAAATTAGCACTTTCCAGTAAAATGATTATGCTGGTCAACTTCTGAGCAGCTCTACCACTGTTACATCCTGCCTTTCCCTATGAGATGTTGCCAGTAGGACTTGAAGTGAATGGTTCTGCTGATGGTTTTAGCCTGTTTAGAGGGTAAAACCTCTGCCAAAATGGTGGGTAGGCAACCGGGCAGTTTTTTTTTTTTTTAATAGACACCTTTCCAAGACTTGCTGGTCACCAGGCAGGCCACTTACCCTGCCATAGCTGATAGGATAGACAAGTCAATTGCTGCACCTCACTGGTCCCATGCTGTTGACACCGGCAGGCACAGTGACAATTGCATGCGCACTTGGACATGCCCATTAGGTTTCTTCTCAATATAAGGCACAATTTTTGTACAGTGAGAACAGTTATTCACTGGAACAACCTCCCTAGGGATGTGGTAGAAGCCCATCACTGGAGGTTTTCAAGATGCGACTGAACAGGGTGCCAGATAATCTCACCTAGGCTCCCTTTCCCATGAAAGGTTGGATGAGATGATCTCTTGAGGTCCTTCCAACCTGTTGTATGATTCTGTCAATAAATATGCCCATGTGCATATGGATAGTAAGTCCAACATATCCCAGAAAATGTTGGGTTCCCTATTTTCTTAGCACCTTGCTATGAAATATCTCTTCAAACAGAAGCGAAACACATTTTTCTCCAGGGCTTCAGGAGATCAGGTAAGTCCCGGGAGAAATCTGCAGAAGTCATTGGTGAGGCTTTTACTGAGCGTGGCAGACTAGGGCTGTCCCTTTGCCCTCCCCATCACAGCTTTCTAATGCTGACAGGGGATATGAAGAGAGCACTGTGAAAAACATCTAAACCCCAGACTAACCCCAGGGTGGTGGAGAGTCTGCTCAGAAGTCCTGCGCAGTGCTGGGACCCTGCGCGGCAGTAGATCTGAATTGACAGAGATATGTGAGAGAGGATCAGGTCTGACTCTTTACAACACGGGGTGACAGAATCTGCAGGAAGGATGGACTCAATAGAGTAAAATGTGAATTAATGTAAATTACAGAATCACAGAATCACAGAATGGCAGGGGTTGGAAGGCACCTCTGGACATCATCTAGTCCCAGCCCCCTGCCAGAGCAGGCTCACCTAGACCAGGCTGGGCAAGAATGCATCCAGGCGTGTTTTGAATATCTCCAGAGAAGGACACTCCCCAACCTCTCTGGGCAGCCTGGTCCAGTGCTCTGCCACCCTCAAAGTAAAGAAGTTTTTCCTCATGTTGAGGAAATGAATGAAATTCAATACAACGTAAGGCTTCAGAAGGTGCCAAATGCTCACAGAAACAGGTCAACACACTGGGACAGGCAAATCCTTTTCTCTTCAGTGACAACTAATAACATCCAGGCATCAAAATAACACCCAGGCTACACTGGTGACTCCTCTTACTCAGGGCTTGAGCCAAGCCGTGGCACTCTAAGGAAGGCTGACAGTAGCTTAGACGGACAGATGAGTACTGCAATATAACATCCGTTTTAAATGTACAGTTAAAAACGGAAGAAAAAAAATCTTGAGAGGACTCTTTCCTTTAAAAGTGCTAATTTAAAATTACTAAGGCTATATTGGTGCCACACCAAAGGACTCTCAAGCACATTAGTGTACCAAGCAAGCGCTTTGTTTTGGGTATAAATTTCCTAACCCAAAGCTTGACGTTTTAATTTTGGCATACCTTTCATCCTTCTCCCATCCTTTACTTCCTGTCATAGCTTATGTTATAGCTTATGTTATTCTTTTGGTGTTTTTTTTTTTTTATTTTGCTTCACTGCATTTTTTTGTCCTTTGGAACTGTTTTCACTATAGAGAAAGAAAATGCTTTTGGACATTGACACCTGTCCATCCTAGCTGTTGGCTGATACACTTATTGGGATTTCCCTACTATAAATGAAAAAAAAAATTTAGAATTTGTTTTGAACATTTCATGTGCCGAGAAGGATGGAAGAATTAACGGGAGCTGTCAGAGCTGCCAGCCCCTGCGAGACCTGCTGCCTGCCCAAGCTGCTCAGAGGTAGAAAATGAGAACAAAGTTAAGACCTCACCCATAAAGACACAAGCCTTGGTCCTAGCAAAATGGCAATATTTGCATTCAATATTGAGTAACAAGGTTTCCAATAATTCCCTCAAGAAAGACATTTTGAAACATAACAGAGAGTCCATCTTTTTAAAAGCATTTGTCTGTTTAAGTAAGGAGAGCAAAGGCCAATTAATGGAAGGGGGGACTTGAGAAGGGCATGGCTTCTCAATGTGCGCCACGTAAGGAAAAACTTTTCTGGGCACGAAATACTGTATTTGCTGCTCTGTGAAATGGAAACATTTGAGAATTCCGGTTTAAACCGAGGAAAACACCTGAAGACAAAACCCCACCTATTTTAACACTCTCTGATGTCAGCCGGAAAGCAAAGGCGGAGCAATCTCAAGCCATAAAGCTGAGCTGCATCTGGGGAGAGACGTTCTTGACATGTGAGTCATTTGACTTGTGCCAGCCAGAGTGCATCCACACTCGGGCTTGCAGGGCTGGGTGAGCTTTTCCAAAGAGCCCCGGCTAGTTATGACAGATGTGAGAAATAACAAGCAGAAATGCTGGTCGGATGCTGCTTTCAGGCAATCACATGGAGTAAATTCAAACAACACAGACGCTTTTTAAAAATTTTTAAAAATTCAAAGCAGAATTCAAATGCTACTACCCGGCTCCCCCGTGACTCCAGTAGCTCGGTCCCTTCCCCATCCTTCCAGGAGCCAAGGGCATTCCACTGGGTGGGCATCACTCAAACAAACACATTTTTTTTTGTTTCAGCGAATCATAGAATGGTTTGGGTTGGAAGGCCTTAAAGATCATCTAGTTCCAACCCCCAACGAATGATGTTCATTTTGGTGCCAGCAGGAGGACGAGTTTAGGTCTGTTCAGAAGGTACGTGGATACGGCAGCAAAACAAAGTGCTTCCTTCATAGTGGTACCTCTCTGGCCCCGCATTTAGCACTGAGCGTATGTATAAGGAAAAGCTATGGTACTTCCGCTAAAACTACAGTTATTGCTGACATGTGGCTTATTTTTTTTAGCAAAGTAAACACTAGAAAATTAAGGTTTAGAAGAATTCAGGATGAGCTGGCTTATTTCCAAATTTGTGAACTCACGTATATTTCAGAGGATTTGAGATTGAATTTCCTAGGCTACAACAGCCTTGCCTTTCAGAGCCAGGCTCTACTGTTGAGCTGGAACCTGGCAAATAAAGCCTGAAAAACGCTCACCCCCCAGGAACGTGATTCTCTACGAGTATTCTGGCAGGCAGTAGAGCACACTATCAATAAATTAAATGAATTATTTGGCTTTCTTACAGGTGAATCCGATTCCCATAAGGTACCCAGAGGAAGACTGACTTATACTGCCCGCATTTAGCGACATCATAAGTTTTAGATAGCTCAGGTCAGAAGTCCATTTAGTGCAAAACTCTAGGATAACCATCAGTATCTGATTTACCAGAAGCACTAGCAGTGCCTCTGCCGAGTTGTAGGCATCTCAATAAATTCCTTTTCCAGAGTCAGCCTCTGTCACCAGGGAGCAGTATTTTTTCTAGGCTGAGATCTGGGTTACAGACTCTGCCATTCGCCTCAGCAGCTCTGACTTAATTTGGAGCCGGCAGTTCTGTTATTTTCAGGACAATGATAGAATTAATGTCTCATAAATGCCAGGTTCAAGCTCTCATAAAACACAGGATTAATTATGGAAACAAAAATTAAAGTAAAAGAAAAGAACACCTATGCATGCCTTGCCATGAAGTGCCTGTTCATCCTCTACATGGAGAGGTGGGCAGGTTGGTCATAATTTCATGCTTATTCAAATACCAATATTTCCCTCCTAAATCAGATCTGTCGGTTCATATATTTTCCAATTCCTTATCTTGTTAGTTCTTTTCAAACTGATCAGACTAGTTTATTCTTCCTTTGAGGAACCGTATGCATACTGAATTTTAAAAGGTGTTTCTGTGTCAGTCTTTCCGGAAGAGAAATTTGCATTAATTACAAAACAGTGACATTAGCTTCTGCAGGAAAGGCTTGTTTGGATTATTGAGTGAGCCAGGAATACAACTGCAAATAAATCCATATATCATATTTATATATTTACTACACCATTCTTCCCATATTCCATCACTCTCTATCTTCTACGCCATCTCCACAGCCAATATAACAGTTTTTTGAGAAAGGTACAAGAAACCCATAGTTTGCAGTCAAAAAATAACTTGCCACCAAAACAACATACTCTCTAGTGTGCTCAAAATCGTTTTTATCTTAAAAGTATGGAAGTCATTCTAATATCGAAATGCATCTATAAAATCCTGCAAGTTCTTCAGCTGTTTATGCCCTTGTTACGTCTGTGACAATGACATAGAGACAAAGACAACAACTGATTCATTCCTTCTTGACAAGACAATCAATAGGTTGATTACAAGAAAACCTTTCTTTTATAATTCTCACTGCTATTTCCTTTCACAGTTGTTGAATAGCCTCTTCTCTCATTAAAAAGAGCAAACAAATTGGCTTCCCATATGTGCGTAGGATTTTTTCTGTACTCAGCAGCAATGGATAGTAGATAATGTATCAGTCGGATCACTTAGCTAGGTTTTTTAATTATTATTTTCATAGCTTACTTCTACTGTTGCTATAACTCTAATCCAAATGAAAAATCAAGCCTAGCTATTTGTTATTAGTCAAATCACAACAGCACTGGGATCATCATCATGTCCCAAGGACATACCCAGTTAAATCCCCATGGGAGATTAAAATTACCAGGTGACTCCCCTGGTTGCTCTGAGGCTCAGGTGGCACTTCACGACTCAGTGGGGTGAAGCTATGGGATGGGGAAAGGGACTGGAGAAGACCCTGGACCACGTTCCTGCTCAGTGCACGGAGCCTGCGGGCCAGCCCTTGCACTTGTGGCTGCTCACACTTACAGGTAGAGCCGCACCGCTGCTCACAGCCGCACTTGGAAAGACACAGGCTTCTCAGAAATGTCATTGCTTGTGTCTGTCTAGGGTGAATATCCGAATGAGACCAAAGCAAAGGAGGACTGCGTGAGTGATTCCCTGTCTTGGATCTTGTCTAGTCACCTACATATCCCTTTCAAAGAGGTTTTGTGACAAATCCCTGGATTATATGTTTGCTAGAGAACAAAGATGATGGATAGAGATGATTTTGCTTCTCCTTCTCCTCCTCCCATCTTAAAAGTGAAAAGAAAACAGTACTGAAGTGAAATGACGTTGAATGACTGCTTTTTTCCCCTCTTTGCCAAGTGGCTGTAGATGTTACGCTTGCCATTTGCCAAAACTGGGAGCCCCACAAACACCCTCACCAGGACCAAAACCATCCATCACTGCTTCTCCTGCCCAGGGAATCTACATGTTAAGTACAAAGAGAAGCAGTACTTCCTAAAGGCACCATAAAAACAAAAAAAAACAACCAAAAAACCCAGTTAATATAGAAGAGGTTTGGGTTTTTTTTCATAATTTCTATAAAGAATGTGTCAGTTTCCTTTTCAAGAGTGTTTGTCTTTCACAAATACTAAATTTTAAATAAATAAATAAATATCTAAAAAAACCTCCAAAAGGGTTGCATTGAGAAAATCTCAGTTTTTATTTCAGGTGGACCTAATCTGACTTTGATTTTTCATAATTAGATGGAGAACAGATGTTTCGTGATTGGAAATAAATATAAAAAGATAGAACATCAAAGATAAGCTGCATATATAAAATATATCTATAAAAAATCTAAAAAAAAATAGATCTATAAGATTATATTAAGATAAAAAATTGAATTTTTCAGACTTGAATGGACAGAGTTTCCACTTCAACAGGATCCCTCATTTCAGCATAACATTCAGATATGATATTTTAATGGTTGAAAACACAGCATATTATTTCATCTTTGCCAAAAAGAATATTTGACTGAAAAATCACCATGAAAGAAAATTGGGGGCAGACTGGGTCACCACCGTTTCACATTGATTCAGGGCAAGAAGTGTTTCCTCTCAGGGTTCTTGCTGTTGCCATACCTGCTGCTGTTGGGAGCAGCATCTCCAGCTAACATAAAATTAATTCAAAATTAATTGAAGGGTGGCGGGCAAACTTGCTTGTACCAGCCATTGCACCTTGCAGCCATTGAAATTTAGCCTGTTGCTTATTTTTAAGCACCGCAGCTGTGAATAAAAGGCTCCTCAGGACAGCATCTCCCTTCCACCGCCTGGGTCTGGCTCTTCACACAAAGACCCGCAGAGCACACAACCATCAGCTGCTCCTGGGGCTTGCCTCAGGGGTGAAGTGGGTGTTGACGCACGACTGAAATGCTTTTTGCATATTAACCGTTAATGATTTGCTGCTTCTAAACCTAGGCAACCTGCAGAGATCAGCCCGCGCTTGCCCAGCGCTGCGCTACAAACATCACCCACAAGGAGGAGCCCAATTTACAAATAATTCATTAAGGAAAAGACTGCAGCTCCTGGTTAGCCTGTACCCAGGCTAAACAGATTAGTGAATAATCACTGCTTGATAAAAGAAAGAGCGTTTCTTTCAGCTAGACTCCCAGCAGGAAGAAGATTTACCAGCTAGGGGATGTTTGTCTAATTTTGCCTAATTGCATTATTCCAACTTTTCCCAATTACGTGGAGAACAGGTGTTTTGTGACTGTAAACAAACCCAAAGAGAAGGAACATCAAAGACCAACTGCCTACAAAAGGAGCCTATAAAATCAAATAAAAGCACCTAACTAATCAAACAGGCCAATCACTGTGTTATTGTAGCTTGGTTTGGATTTTTCTTAAACTCAATTAGTTACGATGCCAAACACATTTTGCCCAGGCAGGAAGGTGTGATTAAGCGAAATTGGTTCCCTGGGGACTACTGGATCACGCTGAAAGAAAACAGCAAAGGTTAGTAGAAAGCTTTACACAGTAAAATAAAGTTACTACATGGATGTATAACAGCAGTTTGCATTTTGAATTTACTGTGCTAATTTCAGTATCAGCCACAAAGCTTAGTTTAATTTGGCACTGTCTTTGTAAATAGCCTCACCAGTATTTTACGGATATAAAAATCTGTAGAAGAGTAGGAGAACTGACACATGGAGAAAGAAGGGCAACCGCACAAGGTGCTCATTCAATTGTGATTCCTCTTGCTTGATTTTCAGATGCGCTGAGCCTTCAGAGAGCCATTTGAAGTCAAAAGGGTGCAAACTGTATGAGTAGGGGCTTTGAAATTTTAATCCAAAACCTGAGGTTTGCACACTAAGTGGCTGTGTTTCAAAACTTGATCTTGGGCAACTTGCCTACAGTTACCCAGTCATGTCTGGCAGGATGAGAAAATCCGTATCTGTCAAAGATAATTAAAATGCTGCCAGATGCTTCATGAGAACCAGCAAGGATTTCTCTTGAATTCACTTGAGCTGGGATTTCATTCAAGATTCCTTTCCTGTAAATGGGTGTTAGTTCAATTCTCAGCAGATTCACTTTCTCGAAAAGCAGCATGGTTTTTCCTTCCTGTTTAGACATTTATTTTATATTTCACTTACCCAGAATTCAGAGTAAGGTAAGTGGTTTCTCTCTTTTTATCTGTCTTGCTATCCTGATAACTTTTCTGTTTTCTTAATTTGCTGCCTATGCTGCAAAGATTACCTGAGCTGTTGATTAAGACCAGAAAAAATATCTCATGGCTACAACTTTTTTTTTCTCTTTCCATTACTCAGAAAAAAGTACCTTCACAAGAGCCGAGATTGTTTTAATACAGTTGATTAAATGGTGAATTTTTACATTGTAACCAATCTAACAAAACCACCAGGATATTGGCTGCTAGATCAACCCAGAAGGGCAGAAGCAATCTGGCGGTTACTGGAGTGCATTGATGAGAACTTACTAACGAAGGTGATCACTTTGTTAGTAGTGATCCAACGAGGGCAAGGACTCTGCTGGACCCCACACTTGCAGCCAAGGAAGAACTCACTGGGGATGTGAAGGTCGGGGCAGCTTTGGCCGCAGTGATCATGAAATGGTGGAGGATCCTGCAGGGAGGGACCAAGGATCAACCCCTGGACTTCAGGAAAGTAGACTTTGGCCTCTTAAAGTATCTGCTTGGAAAAACCCTGCGCAATACATCCCTAGAGAGTAGAGGTGACCAAGAGAGACAGTTGATTTTTCAAGTGTCGTTGCCTTTGTCTCCAGAATGATCTGTCTTGATGTGCAGAAAATCAAGCAAAAGCAGCAGGTGGCTGCAAGGATGAGCAAGGGGCCTCTGACGAAGATCAGATATAAAAAACATATCACACACAAGGTAGCAGCAAGGACAGACGACCTGTGAGGAATATAGAGACACCATTCAAGCATGTAGAGGACAGGGCTAGGAAAGCCAAAACCCATCTGGAGTTGAATCTGGCAAGGGATGTGGAAGGCAGCAAGAAGGACTTCTACAAGCGTATCAGCTGCAAAAGGAAGACCAGAGAAAATGTGGGCCTGCTGCTGGATGGGACAGGGCACATGTTAACAAAGAACACAGAGAAGGCTAAAGTACTTGGTGTCTTCACCTTTGTTTTTACTGGTAAGACCAGCCTTCAGGAATCCCAGGCTCCTGAAACCTGTGAGAAAGTCTGGAGCAAGAGAGGCGGAGGAGAATAAAGTTACAGAACACTTTATTTAAAAAGAGGGACATACTAAAGTCCATAGGGCCTCATGGGACGCATTCATGCCTGCTGAGAGAGCACGTCATTGTGAGGCCAATCTCAATTGTCTTTGAGAGGTTATGGTGATCATGAGGGGTTCCTGAAGAGTGGGGAAAAAGCAAATGTCGCTCCCATCTTCAAGAAGGAGGACACAGGGAACTACAGGCTGGTCTGCCTCACCTCTGTCCCTTGGGAGGTGGTGGAGCAAGTATTCCTGGAAACCATCTCCAAACATCCGATGGACGAGGTGACTGGGAGCAGCCAGCATGGACTTTGTAACCATGTAGCTCTGTAATACAGCATAGCCATTGCTAATAACACAGACCATAAGCTTTGTACCGAGTTTGCAAGGCCTCAGCACTGATGCTTGTCAGGCCTGCTCTGTCCCAAACTTCTCTTGACCTGCCTAGAGCTTTGTTTTACTTGGTTTAGCTGCAACAGCAATTTCTCTAACTGAACAAGGGGGATGAGCAGGAGAACTGGGCTAGACCAGAGGTCCCTGACAACATCAATCATTCTGCAGTTCTGTGGAAATAAAGAGACTGATGAAACCCACCCAGAGTTTTCCTCACATCAAAGAACTGCACAGCCCATTATTATTTTTTTTTAAGCAAGTTTGACTTCCTAAGAAAATTTCAAACCACAGTTTCCTCTTTATTCTGGCCCTCTCTTTTCTTGAAAGAAGTGACTAATTACACACCATGAAGGAATGAATAGCAAAAAGCTGATGTAAAGTGTTTGGGAGGAGTTCACAGATATACAATGATTTATTCAAATTCCTAAGTGACAAACAGTATTTTAGTTTGACTGAAACTTTAAGAAAAAAGAAAACTAGCAATTAAAGAATTTGTATTGTTGTTGTTCTTCCCTGCTTCTCTGAAGAGTTGTTCAGAAAATTCCTTTGTGTTAATGCTTGAAAATGGAATCAAGCATATGAAAACAGATACACATTTTGAATCCAAGATGCCTTTTGCAGCCATTGTAACTTATGCTGCTGCTTAGTTTCCTCCTACAAAAACATCTGGAAATACCTGTGTCTTGGGTAAGTCTAGTGGTTTTTAAAATCAGGAGTAGATCAAAACTAGCATCAATTTGATCAAACATTTTCTCTGTCATCATTATTAATCACTAGTTTTCTTTTTACCCCCCTCTTACAAGAAAAATTTGAACTTGCACTGCAAAACAGTTAATTTTTGTTGGTTTTGGTTTTTTGGGTTTGGGCTTTTTATTCAGCTGGAACTGGATATTTTACTTCACATTTTACAAACTTTCATCCAGATCAATAATGTTTTTATTGTCATAATATGCATAGGACTATCCATTAAATTATCATCCCTAAAATCTGAGTTCAGTTTTTTATTATCTTTGGGCTTTGCGTTCCTGTCCTGCTTTGTTGTCAGGTTTGGATGCATTATTGTCCCTGTTAAACTAATATTCTAAAATGTCATTTTTTGCTTAGTGCATAGTCATTAATAATTCAACAATTCACTATTGCAAAGTCCAAATGTACATTGGACATATGTTCCTGGCAGGTTCTGTCCAATCAATCCTATCCTCTATACAGACTTATTCACTGTTCTGCCAAACTCCCCCTAGTGGAATATTTTGGGAACTAAATTTATCTCGGAGGAAGTCTCTGGAAAGGAAATACCCCAAAAGCCATCTTATGATTAAAATTTTAGTTCTTTGCTTATGAAGCTGTAGCTGCCAGGCATCATGTGATACTCCCAGTTTTGCAAGCAACTCTGTCATCTGATGATTTACCCCCTTCTCGGTAGACCCAGTTGTGTCTGATGGACTGGCATGATCTCCGAGTGCCCTGAGGATATTTTAAGGAATGCCCGTGGACACCCATGTTTATACTTGCAGCACGTTCCTCTCTTGGGTGAGGATGAGTTAAGATAGACAAAATGAACTCTCTGTACTTTGTCTTCAGGACAGCAGCACTCACCCAAGGTATAGAGAACTAGAAAAACTTGTTGAACAAGGGAATGCCACAATGATTAGTATTCATTTGGGTAGCAACTAGGGGAATGCATAAGAGCAAAACTTCCGTTTTTGCATTTTAACAACCATGAAAATGTCAGCATACAGCTGCTTGTAGCTACATCGTAAGCCAAACACAACTTCTCATGGTCTACAAGCATAGCCTTAGGGCTCAAAAAGTCTCCGTAAAAAAAACACACGGCCATCATTCAAATTAGAAGACTTTGATAGAAAAAGAAACTTAAGTGACAAAAAGACAAACAAAAGGGAATAGAGGAAAATAACCCTCACCAGGCTGTGATACGAAGAAAAAGACATGATTGATTACTGACTGCATTATCCCTGACAACGCATTAAAGCAGCTAAATGAATTGTGTGCCACTTCTGTTCTTCCTTCTTTCCAAAGGGTGCTCCTCACCTCTGATTTTCATTTCTTTCCTCTACTTTTGTCTTTCTTTCTGATCCTTTTTTCTTCCTTCCTCAACTCACAGCTTGCTTTCTGTCTCCTGCCCTGAGGTGCCACGGCAATGTAAAGATCAGAAAAGCACTGTTTTGCAGTGTGCATGGTCCTTGGCTTTTAAAATTCCCTGCCCTCATAGATTTGTCTTGATGACTTGTGTCTCTGTTTTCATGTTATCACAAATTAGTAAAGTAAACCTCATTAAAAAAAAATCAAAACAGCCACACCCATACTTTGTTCAGCTTGCTTTTTTTTTTTTTTTTTTTTTTTAGTCACAGGTTNNNAGCTTTTTTGGTCTTCATCTGAGGCATTCAGCCATTTCTGATCTCACATGCAGCCTGCTGTTTGGTTTCTTTTTTCTGAGCAGGACCATGCCACCAGCCATAACTGATACAAGCTCTTTCTCTCCATAGCTATCTCTGACATCGCTACAGTTTATGGTGCTGGCTTCTACATGTGCTATGGCACACATGTAAGTTTTCTTTCATGTGTACAATTTCAACTTTAAAGTCATGTTATGACATGGTTTTTTCCCTCCCCTTTCATTTGCCTACTTTATCCTGAATTTTTTTTTTTTTTTTTTAGGATTCACATTCATTGTATTTCTTTGTATCATTGAAAAACTCCACGTTCTCTTGCTTTTCTGAATCCGTCTCCTAACTACTCACTGCCATTTCAGTCCTTGCCTCACAGCTTATGACATGCTTCTGCTGTCTCTTTGTTAACTAGACAGACCTTGTGTTATATTATTTTTAAGAGTTAGCTGCTGCACCGAGTGAGAGCTTACAAGCACCCTTCCTGCAGATAGCCCGGGAACACTTGATCTCGTATCAAAGGCACTTCCATGATTCCCTGACTTCAGAACTGAGCTTTTAATCTCACTGCTGTGACATGCTTCAAAGGCTCCTGTGAGATGCTGCATCAGGAAATAGGGCCTGGAGCACTCTGGTATTTCTATTTTAATACAGGTTAGCAAATAGAACAGGCATCAAAATTGTCTGAATTGTGCCTTTTACCACATTGAATGATTATATATTCCAACTGTTTGAACCCTTGTCGTAGCTCAGGCAATTTTAATTCACAAAATGTTGTTTGCTACAGTGGCTTTAAAATGCAGTAATAGCAGCTTGAATGCTTGCCAGCTACCAACCTGGAGGGGTTTTGTTATTTTTGAAGCCTGATCATGTATGACTTTCTTGCCTCCTTGTACTTTCCTGTTTGTTGGATTTTCACAAGTTTCTTACATAGGCTTGACAAAGTACCAGGAGTCATCAGTAGCCTTCCTCAGCTGTAAGTCGTGTGTGTCTTACACATCAATTCCATAGAATATAGATTCTTTTCACCTGCTTGAAGGTGATCCGGCACAAAGTTATGTAAACACAGCCCAAATGTAAAAAAAAAAAAAAAAAATCCAAAAAACAAACTGTCAAGTGTCTGTCAAACAGCTATGATTTTTTTATGCTTATCTATCTTTCTGATATTGAGCCAGACAGCTTCTCAGACTCTTTCACATTAGTGTTTACTGATATTGAGCCAGACAGCTTCTCAGACTCTTTCACGTCAGTGTTTACTAAGAAGTGAATGGCACCTCAGTGTCCATTTCTAGGTTAGATTCACTGACTCAGTTTGTCAGAAGTCAGCCTTCCCTTACCACATTACAGTGCTGCCAAGCTCTTCTCCCTTCTGTACTATCAACTACAAGTTAGGGTTGGTTTTTTCCTTGATTATTAATATTTTAGCCTTTCACAAGATAGACTACTCAGGTAAAACAGCATTTTCTGCCCAGTTTAGGATTTTTTTCTTTCTTGTCTAAAAAAAGGGGAACTATGTAAAGGCCTGGATCATCTTTTCTATACAGCTGCTCTTACAATTGAGCTTTGTAGTAGAATGAATGGAAGAACATAGATTCTTCTGATCGGCTGTGTTATGAGCTTTTCTTTATAGATTCCTACACATTCAAGCTAGAAGGAATGCTGAATACTGTTACAAGTGCAGGCTTCAGAGGTTATGCCAAGGAAATCATACATTGCTCACATAGAGCTGTTAAACACTGGCCGGGCTCTGTAACAGGCAAAATAAAGGGAGTCCTTGGGGTAATAGCAACATGTCATAGCTCATGACAGCCATATCCTACACACCACCTGCGTAGGTCAACACAAAAGGTGACACTGGGCTTTGAGATGCACTTCCATATATCTAAAGGAGCAAAGGGCAAGAACAAGCCCTTAGGATAGGGGTATTTGCAGGTGCATTAGGTACAATACCAAATTTAAAACCCTAGATACAGTTGTTATGAACTGGCACATGCAAGAACTGCAGGACCATGGTATCCTTGAAGACATTGGAAAGGAAGGATGAGATTTGCCTCCAGACCCCACCTAAATGGAGCTGCCTATATGTGGACAAGGTGACTAAGCTTCTATTACACCCAGTAGAGTTTGATGTAGGAGTGGAGTGGGCTGAATAGCTACCAAGACTCCACCACCTGTAATAGGAGCTTCAACACTCAGAATGCAGGCACGCTCACACAAGTATCCAAGTTTAGGTGTCTTAAGATAAAGCTGCTAAGGTAACAGCCCACAGCAGACAGTGACCATGTATACACAGGGAAACACTGAGTTTTGCAGGGACATTTGAACTACTTCCAGAGTAGCAGAGTGGTAGAGCTGTACTAATAATTTAGCATGCTGTACAGATTAATACACCTTGCTTCTTAGCAGGAGCAATAAATCCCTGTCAAGCACTGCTGTGCCATAGCTAGGTCTTCTATACAGCTGCCAGTTTTTGTTGAGATGAATAAAGGTTTACCTTTTCCCCTCTCTAGAAGAGGCTGCTATTAGGGAAGAACCATTCACTCCTCTCTCAGATGCATAAAACTGAGAACACTGACCGATTACCATTAGCCATTTTAATGAACTTGCACAGAATTAATAAAATCCTGGAAAACAGTATTCTTGTATTACCCCAGCAGTTGAACCACCACAGTGGGCAAGGAAGTACTAGGGATGGGAAACAGGGAAGACCTACAGAATTAATGATTATAGGCTTGCAACAATTCTGGTAAAGACCAAAGAGTTTTTGAATGAAACTGGGCTTCATATGCATGGTTGTGTGTCAGCTCATGGGGTGCTTTCCTGTTAACATCAATGATTCCCCTGTTTTTCATTAAGTGTTTTTCCTGTCTTCCAGCATCATGTGACATGTGACAGTTGGACAGACCTAACTGGATTAATTTTGCAATTAAGATGAGAGGCCATATATCAAATGCTACCTTCAAGTACAGATACAGGATATTAAAACCAAATAGTTTTATTCACAATGCTACATAAAAATAGCTTGGCATTGGCAAGGTGTATTAAATAGCATCTCCTGGCTAGGAAATCTCTCACAGAAAGTCTATAAATCAAGGATAATTTTTCTGTTCAAAGAAAGATCCACTATTGTTTGTGGTAGCAGACAGCCCACTTTTTAAAACATCCCCAGCAATCTGTACAACCAATTACTTAGACTGGGAACCTTAAGAACAGATACACACTTTGTTTTCACCTTTTTCATTTTTTCACCTTCCCAAAAGGTGGCCTCCCCTGGCCACCCAAATTACATGAAAGAATATACGGAGAACCACATACATAGGTTTCTTTCAACAGAAGAACACAGCAGGTACAATCAACATGGGCTGCACTTCAGCATTCATGTGGATGGGATGCCAAATAAAAGGACCAGAATTCAAATTGGTTTGTCCATTTAAAGGATGCATTACTTACAAGACTATTTTTTTTTTTCCTTTCTCTCCCCCCTTACTTCCAATGGTAAGAACAACTCAGGAACTTGTTCCAAGTTTTCGTCTACAGGACAGCACTTAAAAAAAATCAGTCATCAGTAATGCTTAAAACCTAGTTGGTTGGGATAGAAGAGTAAAGTGAACCTACCCGTTTCCTCCACTGCACAGTACTTGATGATGAAACAATTATATTGTGTTTAACTTTAAACTACAGACTATGATTAAAACTGTATTTTAAAAGAGTAAATTAGAGAACTCCCTAATCAAGATTTGGTAAATCAGGTTAACATTAAACTGAAAAATATTCTAGAAATAAGTTTGCATAGATTGTATTTGACAACACTCCTGACAAAGGGACAATATCTACTTGTTTGCAGAGCAATTAAATATGCTGTAGCTGTTGAATAAATAATTTAATCCAGAGCACACTATCAAGCCTTTTTCCTGCACAAATACTTCAGTGCTGGGAGACATTAATACATCATGCATTCACTGTTGAATAAAAAGCAACACAAGAAGGGGAAAGATCCTGAAACTAAAGGCACATAGCAAAGGAGGACTTTCAAATAAGAATAGGGGAAAAAGGAAAAACAGTTAACCTAGCATGAGAAACCATGAATGCATTCAGTTCTAATCCCCATTTTGTTTTAAGCACAGCTGTTTTAACACAGGACCAAATATACAACAAAGCAGCATCTTGTTAACTTCTGTATGTAAACCCCTGAAGACAACAGAAAAAAGCATCTTGCAAAACAGTGCTTGAGTAATGCTATCACACTTGAAGCACCCCTCAGCATGATAGAAATGATGATTTCTGGAGAGAGACACTTTGGGCTTTCTCATTTTGTTAAGTTAAACCTAACTTCTTCATCGCACATATAGCAAGATGACAACATCAAGCTGCAGTGTGGCACTTGGCGGGCTGGAAGAAAGCTACTTCTACCCACAGGATCCGCTTCATTCTAAGCTTCATGAAATTGAAATTTCAATGAAATGACAGGGCATTTTGGCCAGATCCTCCAACTCCACAGATTTTGTTTCTATTTATACATTACTGAACAACAATCAGGAGCTGCACAGGTTTCTTACATAGGATCAAACATATCACCTAAAAGATGCCAAGTCCCTTGGCATCCCAAAGTGCCTTGTGCTAGCACTGTTCTTAGCCTGCTATGCAGCAGCATTGAGGATGGTATTCATCAGTTTATGCTCGTGCAAATCAGATAGCATGTATTTAAGTCATGAACCCAGATGGTCTGTCTGCATCAGGAAGCTGAGGATACCACAGATGATTAGAACTACAAACCTGAAGTATCCATCTATGCCAGGTAATCTCATTATAAAATATGCCTCCATGCTGAGGAAGCACAGAGCAGCCTAGCCATTCTGCAGAAGCCCAGCTGTTCTGCAGAGCACTTATCAGAAATAGTTACCAGGCATCCTCTCACTCCAGAATTGTTCTAACTACAGGGACCCGAGTTCAAGTCTAATTATAAACATTTCACAATGAGACTATGCTCCTTGCTGCATGTGTCACACTGTAAGAGCCTGCTACATGCAAATCTCTGCCCCGCAATAAGGAAGTGAGTGGAAAGGGAAAGTTTTAGTAAGTTCTGTACTCACAGAGTCATGCACATGGAAGGCAAATTCCATATCCTCTATTTATCAGAACAGTAAAATACTGTAAAAAGCAAATAACACACATACCATTTTAAACACAAGGGAACAGAGTTTACAAAGCTTTAAATTGGAAGCATAGACTAAAAGAAGATCTCCCGCTCCTCTCTTACCTAGTATACTGTTAAACAGTTCTGTTGACACATTAACCTAGAACACTTTAAAAGATTTAAAGGTGAACTTGAAGGTTTGTGTTGACAGCCAAGATTCAGCCATCCTTCTGGGCTGAGACGTATTTGAAGGTGTGAAATCCTAATTCGGAAAAGTAATCACAGCATCCCCCTATCATATAAAGTAACAGTTCTTTCCGCAATGCAACGTTTGTAGACAACACAAACAGAACATGTCCTCTGTTTCTATTTAGTTTACCATCAATTCATTCTTATGCCATTTTAATCTGCACATAAGTATTTTGGCTTGTTTAGGAAACGTTGTGTTGCTCTATATAGGGTACAGTCCACAACTTAATGATCTCAAATTATGCTGCTTTACCCACAGCACCATCCCTGAAGGTAATTATGAGATGACAGGAACCGAGACACACAGTGACACTGACAGAAAGATCTGAGCTTTGCTGCCAGGCAGCAGCAGCACCAGCATGCCTGATGCAGGTGTTCAAGCCTCACACTGGCATTTAAGAGCTCTGAAGTCCCATTCTCAGTCTGTTTCCATTTATACTTTGCTTTGTCTGGCCATCTGGTCTATTCATAACAGGGACTACGCAAAACACATTCTTGAAATACAAGTAATTCATAAGTTTCAGCCCTAGCAGAACAGCTATCACATTCTATATCAGTCCAATACACATGGATTTCTGCATAATTGATCATTTTATTGGAATTTGTTAAAAGATGTTTGTTCAGATCACCTGTTCAGCAGGCAGTTATGCTGCTTGTTCACTGCATACATACTGAGCAAGTCTCCAAGCAATACATAAATATTATTTTGTCTGACCCCACACATATGCATCTTTATACAAAAAGCAGCTTTTCCTCAATAAAAGTTATATCCATGGGACCAATGTTCAGCTCTTCTAGCTACGACTTGTACCAAATTTGTATCAATAATCATAGGTTAAATACATCAATCCATGTAATAGAGCTTTAACAGTAAAAAAGTAAGAAAGTTGAATACTGCAACAGCTTAGATACATACTGCATTTGAATGACAGAACATAAAGTCTATTGACCTAGCTAATAACACAGTCACCAAAACACAACATAAAGAAGCAATGTCAACAGCCAGTACTTGTCTAAGCATTTAGGAGTTCCCCTTTTCCCTTCAAAAAAAGAAGGATTGTGCACATCTTGAATGTGAACTTAGATATCATTAACCTTACAGCAACATTGATCCTGATATTTAAGGTTGGGTGAAGGAATAGACATATTACAGCTGCAGGCCACTAAGTACACATAGCATTTGTGAGAAGCCAACGTTTACTATAGCACAGGTTC
The DNA here is from genome assembly GCA_013396915.1 of Stercorarius parasiticus. Lineage (NCBI taxonomy): Eukaryota > Metazoa > Chordata > Aves > Charadriiformes > Stercorariidae > Stercorarius > Stercorarius parasiticus. Next base: position 524,992 of record VWZL01001691.1, read on the forward strand.
ATTGTTCAAGCCAAGTGTACCTTATGTAACAGTAGGATTAATTGGCGATATTTGTATTTAGTAGAAAATGCCACATTACTCAGTTAATCAAAATTAGCTAGGTTTTTAAAGTGTTGATTTAATTAGTTATGATGAAGGCTAGGGAGGTATTTTAACTGAAACACCTTGTAAAGCAAAATAAACTGACCTACCACTGTTCTCTAGAACACAGTAATCAAGTTACATGCGTTCTCTCTATCATCAAGGGCTGGTATTTTAGCCAGCATTTGAGCTTTTAACCTAAGGGCAGGTTAAAATAAATCTGTATACAATGCAACATACCTACAAGAGACACAATGATGACCAATAAATTAGTTGTCAGTCCCTACTTTCTACAGTTACAAGCCCAACTTTAGGCACACAAGTTATAGCCGATCTTTTATGTTCAAATTCAACAATTTGAAGCCAGAGAGACCCATTTCAGAGATTGCTCTGTGATAGCATTCTGGACTGTAAGAACATGCATGCACCAGCTATCCAGAAATACAGAGCTGCTAATAAAGCAGTTGCTAGAAGAAACCATTAAACATACACATGCACACCAGTTAGTTTCTCAACTAAAACAGTATTTACAAGCCATACTTCAACTTTATGTAATTTGTAGTTTTTAAACCAACTTACAAATATGAGTTTAAGTGCAAGACACCAAATATGTGACCATTTGAAATAGCCAAAGTGAAAATGAGTGCAAGTTACAAAGCCAAAGAGATTAGCAATGATTTCCCAATCTTTTCCAGATGAACATTTATTTACCAGATAAGTAACACCAGACAGGTGTGGAGTCCATAAAGGACATGACCTTTAGGAAAGCCAACAGAGTCTTGACCAACACCACTGACTTTTTGAAGAGTCTGGAAGTTTCTTCATACTGCGAACTGAAGTCCTCCACAAAGTTATCTGGTATCTTACTGTATGTTGTAATGTATTATTGCCCTACAAGTTGTGCAGAAACCCACAGCCAAGAAACTACTAATGCACAAGAAGTTCAGAAGTCACCGCACATAAGACATGATTCAGCTGTAACAGAATCTCAGGTATTGATTATGGCTTAGACCTGCATTGGAAGTCAACACTTAGACAAATATCCTTAAGTGAATGACATTGTCTATGTGAGACAACTTTTTTTACACCGAAGACTTGGTTAAGTGACCTTCTGCTTAGAAGAAACAGTAGACAATATACTCACAAATAGCTATATCTACTTTGCAAGAATTAGCCCTGTAGAATTCAACAATACTCCTTTTTACTCATCTTTTAAGATAATGTGTAGATCTGTACAGATATTTATAAACAGGCTTTGTTTCTTAAACAAACAGATCTGTTTATTCTTTATCCTCCTTCCCTCCCTCATCCAAATCTGCCAAATTCAAGACATTGTTCCAGCAGCATTCATGAAATCAATAGTGCAAAGCTATTACAAAAACCTCTTTTCCCAAGCTGTGACATCCTCTTCAAGTTTGTATTAGGTCAATGGCACTTCCCATGTATTCAGAGCTCTGGGGGAAGGCAGAAACAATAGATATGCTGAATGTAGCAAGCAACCAATTTTTTTGCTGAGGGGTTTTTTGGGGGTTTTATTGTTGGGTGGTTGTTTTTTATTTGCTGCTCATACTGGCCATTGTTACAACTTTGGTAACTAGTTCACTACATTGAATTTACAGTTCCTCGTTTTGACATGCACCTATAACATGTGAGTTGAACTGCACCACAATAATTGTAATGTCATCTCTATACATTCGAGCCAGCTCTTCTGGAAGACTAAGCATCTTGGACAGTCGCTCATGATCCACAGTGCCAAACTCATTGTTACCCACTGCATGACGGATCAGGTGAGTCGCTGCATTCTGATCTTCAAATACTGAAGAGATTCTTGCTCTCCTTTCTGTTAAGAGACCATGCATCTGTCCCAAAGTTACCTTATAGCCACCAACAGCTATTGGCTGTTGATGGTGAACACCAGTGAGGTACTCCCCTACAATTCTAGCCACATCTTGCCTGTGCATAGTCTCCCAGAGCCCATCTGTGGCCAAAACCAGGAACTTATCCTGTGGCCGTAATTTGTGATGGATGACTTCTGGCTCAGCTGTGAGGTACGGGGGAGTGTGATAGTTTGGAGGAATAAACTTTGTATATTCATTGTCATTCAGCTGATCTGGGCCTGATTCTACTACTCTTTTCTGTAACTCAATGCTCCATTTGAACTTCACATCACCAAAAGCTCTGAAAGGCATCAGGAGACCTAAGAGACGATCTTGTTTCACAAGACTTTTCTCTTCAGACTTTGGATGCTCCATTTTCACACGTTCCACTTCATGTTCATTTTGTGCATTGTGGTCATAGGACAGATTAACAGCAGACCAAGATCCATCTTCTTCCTGAACCCCAAGCATTGCTCGACTGTCACCTGTGTTTGCAATGTGCAAGTCAACACCATCCACATGGGCCACACAGGCAGTTGCACCAGAAAATGCTACTCGCAGCACTAGGTAGTTGAGAAAAGAATTCGGGTCTCCTACTTGAGCTTCCAAAGAAATATCGTTATCGAGCCTCTTAAAAGCATTAATTAAAGCTTCTTTCACATCAGTAGTTTCTCCACTGTTGAGATCAATCAGCTCCTGCCAGTAAGTTCTTAGACTATTGAAGTAAAGCTTGGAAGCTTCTTTGCTAAAATAATCATTAGGATGTTTGTGCCACTGTAAAATGGGCAACAGAGCTCTGCCACTTTCCACGGCATTTTCGATTTCAAGTAAAGTCTCATGAGGTAACAAAGAGACAGCAATGTAGTAAAACAGTCTTTCACTGACAGCTTGAGCACAAGCACAGCCTGCGTGGCCATCAAACACACCCAGAAGCATCCCTCTTGTCTGTAAGCAAGTGGCAGCGCTCCTCCGGTCTTCTATCGGAGCATTAGCAGGCAATTGGTTGCTATCAAAGCCAAGAACAGAACTTACATTTTTACCATCAAATTCTGGGACTTTGAAACTGTATTCATTTGCCTTCAGAATGCTGTTGACCTGTGGAGGCGTGAGGTAAAATCTCTGTGGCGTAGAAGCATAATCCCTTGCATGAATAAAGTGATTAAAGTTCTCCTTTGGCCTATAAAGTGCCGCAAATTTCTTCTGAGGTGCATATCTGAAGTGACCGTGAGCAAAATGAGATGATAAACAACACAGATGTTTATGGTGGCAGTAACACACAGTACTGCATATTCTGCTAATCTCACAGTTACGAATCAATGGAAACAGATGAGCTGGTGCTGGCATGGCATCAGATAACAATGGTAGCCTGGAGCTTCGCACTGGAATTGCTGAAAGACAAGAGAACAACTATGCTTAGGGGCACAGCTAACAGATTTTTCCCAGAACTCCATGTTAAGACATTTACAGCCCCTAACAAAGTTGCTTATTATATGGAGTTCATAGCTTCACAGGTCTTGAGAAAGAGAAGGCATTAAGAGGTGCTTGTTTATAGACACTACATTGGGCTATAACAAAAAAGCTATACCATTCTTAAGTTCAGCATAGACATTTTAGCTCTTATACCCATTCAGATAGCAGGCAAGAAGCGAAAACATCATCCAGACAGACAATACAGCTTCAAATAGAACTTAAGACAACAGTTAGCATGGAGCACTCTACAGTATGGACACCCTCTACAATACTTTTATCAGTATTTGTTCTCCTGCTGGTTTCCCAGCTGACAGAGCCAGATGTGGCACACAGAAGAAAACTCTTTCTATAAAGCTGAAGAGATGAAGCATATACCAGTAAGATTCAAGAAACAACTCTGAGATGACATACAACTGGGTTTAAGTTGAAGATGGTTTAGACAATAAAAGCAAGCAGTAGGTCATAGACAGCAGATATTCTTTAGACAATCACAAGTTAGTAGCAGGTTTTGTTTCTTCTCCCCCTTTTCACATGTAAAACTTCAAACTTGTGTGACACCATGGTGTACAACATTGCCATGGCAGCCTATGCAGCAATTTTCTAGTTTATCAGGTAAAAATACAAGAGGCAGAAAGCAGATGCATCTCTCCTACCAGCAGCTCATCTACCCCAGTAAATTTCAGGATTAGAACTTGCTTTAAAAAGCTACTCAATTGAAGGACTACATGCAAGCTGTGTTTGTTTCCATGACTACAACAGAGCCCTGCAGGATAGTCTAAAGCTAGTTCAGTGTTAAGATAAACTATTTAGTATCCAAGAAAAGTATTCTACTACTTTTTGCCACATGTAAAAATTCTCTTTATAATTTTTCATTCCTCTGAAGAAAGGTTGTTCTAACATACTCTTCCTTGTCCCCATTTACATACCCAATCACATTAGTGTAAGTGCCTCTTAAATCCCTTATTCACTATGCCTCATTATCAGGAAGTTGTTTTACAATGTTGTACTTGAGAAAACAATTCCATAGTGGGGAAAAAGAGTTGAACTGTGCCTTATGTGAAGTACGGTTAAGGGGAATTAAATTTTCTCTTTCCAACTTTTATGATCAAGTTTCATCATAAAAGCTTCTTTTTAGAAAAAGACAATTACAAATTATTTTATACTGTAGTCATAACCACTAGCCTGTCAGCACCATTGTATCTCAGTTATAATCATTCTACTGAAAAACTGGATACTGCTGTGTTGTGCAAGGTGCTTCAGTCACTAAACTGATTTTTTTTTTTTAGACAAGCAGGCATACCAGTACTTCAGATGAGACACAGCCCCTACAAAATATGCAGGAAGCCCCAATACTCAATCTAAAAGATCATGCAACATAGGAGGAACTGCATTCTGCGGTCACGCTGTTCCATAGCTTCTGACACAGGATTCTGATCACCCATACCAGCTGAGAACTGTCTGGAAATACATGAAGCTTCACCCCATTCTCTGTGTTGCAACAGAAGTCACATTCTTCCCTCCAAGCTTGCTTGTTCTCCTTAAGTAACCAGCAGCGGAGCCTGTTTCTGTTACAAGATACATAAGTGCTGAAGGCAAAGTGGAATTCCTCTTTCTACTACTCCACTGGCTTCCTAGTACTAATGAGTGACTGCCAGTCCTGACGTATACTGACAAAAATTCTTGTCCATTCACCTCTCTCAGGTCTCCCCCTGACAGCTATGAAGGCTGAAATGGTCAGTTTTGTGTCGTTCAGCTACCAGGAAGAGTTCTGGTTGTAGTCCTCTGGACCACAGCCAGCTATCCAGACACTCAGCAGCAGTGTACTGGCTTGAAGTTCCAGATGCATACTAAATTTATGTTAGCCATTTGCTTCCCAGAAAGTCTATTTCTCCAGCCCAGGCTTCACATGCACACAGCATGACAGAAGTAAACTGCAACTCCAAATATAGATTTTAAAATCTATTCACTGACTTCTAATAACAAGGGAGCTATTTTGGCAACAGTTATGTATATTTTTTCACATGACACTTAAAAGCAACAATTTTGCTTACATAACAGGAACCTCAGGGTTCTACAGATGTGCTTGGTGTAGAGTAGCACCTCAGATGCAGTGCTGATCTGTTAGACTGACTGAAACAAGTTCTCCTGGCTGCTAAGCATTTGTGTTCAGCGCTGACCCACACATGCTGCTGTAACTGTTCTGACAGTTTTGCTGTTGATCCATGATGAAGCAAAAATACAAATGTACTGCTGCTACAGTGGCTCTGCAGTGCCACCAGGGGATATTTTGCTGATTTTTAATCATTAGTTTATCAAATATTACATGATATCCAAGACGAAGCAGTAAGAAGTTCACGTCAAATTTCCCATGGCCTGTATCATTTACAGTAGATCCATATCAGTTTAAGGTATCAGTCTGTTTCACATACTAGATTTAATAAATCCTACTTGATTAAATAAGAGAGAAAATCCAAGTTTGTCAACCTGAAATTATCCTAAGTTTGTCACATTTATCACCACAACGTGAATGCCCCAAATATAAGCAGATACTCCAACTAGCTCCTAAATAATTTCTTAAAGATCCCAAATTCATTATGTTTGATCAAGAGATGGCAGAGAAGGAAAAGAAATTAGGTAGAAATTTTACAATCTAGTCAAGATTTATCAAGAGATTAGCATCTAAGTCAGTATTAAATACCTCTCCAAACCCAGAACAGAGTACAAATGCTACTTTTCAGGCCACAAATATAATTTGACTGACTCATTACTGGCAGTTTTATGAGTTTTGTGGTACTACACTGATAAAATGGAAAAAACATTACCCCTTCCTTTATTAAAGGCTTGCAATAACTGTACTATTAAGGCCGCACAGACAGGTTCCTCCAAAACACCTGCCTTTAACTGTGCCAAAGGCACCCATGGCTTCAGATAAAAACACTCACCCCAGGTGTCTTTCAGATACTTGACAGACCTGAATGAATCAGCCCGTTGGAGAGGACGGGGAGAGGAGGAACAAGACACGTTCAAGACAAGCAGAACCTTCCCTCCAGCCAGGTCTCAGCCCTGGGGCACAGCCCAGCCTGGCGGTCCCTTCCCCGGGTCCCATCCGATCCCCTAGCCCGGCGCTCCAGCGCCTACCGGTGCGAGATACATACCGATCCGCCTGGGCCCGGGACACACACACATTCTCCTGTCACAACAAGAAGCCGCCAACATCCACAAAGCAGAAGCCCGGGGGGCGAGGGAGAAGCAAGGCAGAGAGTTTGTTAGAGGAGACGGAGAGCTCCGACACGGAGGGGGGGACGACAGAGAGGAGACAACACGCAAACACGGAGCGCCTCTGCGGGCCACCGGACCCGTCGCCGGCGGGAGAGAGCCAGCCCCGCCGACAGCTCGGCGGCCAGCGCCCACCACCGCCCCGCCAGGCACCGTGTCCCCCGCCGGCCGCGCTCTCCTTTCCGGCGGAGGCCAGGCGCCGCTGCCGCTCCCGCTCCCCGCGGGCAGGGCCCGCCCGCCGGCACTGGGCGTCGCCGCGCCAGAGACCGCTACCCCCTCAGGCGACGCGCGGCCCCGACATGGCCGCCCCTCCCCAGCCCTCCTCCCTTCCTCCCTCCGCTCCGGGAACAGACCTGGCCCCTTCCCGGACGGCTCAGCCCGGCCCCCCGGGCGGAACAGGGAAGCGGCTGGAGGGACCGAGCGGCCCAAGATGTCCCCCACACACGCACCCGCCTCCACTCCCGGCCCCCCGATTGCCACCGCCGCCTCAACCACCTCCCGCCCGCAGCCGCTGCGCTGCGCGTCGCCTTATAAAGGCCCAGTGGCGCGCGGCGCGGCGCCCATTGGCTGCCGGGGAGGGCAAGGAGGGCACGTGATGCGGAGGCTCGGCGGTGGCTGGGGGA